>JAYXIM010052843.1:0-41108 GCA_037575425.1 Anastrepha fraterculus | reverse complement strand
TAAGACTTTCCTGTCCCAAGGGGTTTGAATAGTTTAAATCTTTTTTAATATTTTTAATTTCATTTTTTCCTTTTAATAGGCCGGTATTATCATCGGCAGGCGGCTTAAGACTATTTTGTCCCAAGGGGTTTAAATTATTTAAATCATTTAGAAAATGTATTCTTTCTTTTTGATCATTTCCATAAACCAACATTCGACCCGGGATATCAATCCTGGCCCCGATTCTATCTAAGAAACTGACTCCAATTAAGAGATCGCTCTCTAAATTATCAATCTCGCAAAATCGCTCCTGAATCCCAAACAAGTTGATATTATGAAAATACTCTATGATGGTCGAACCATTAATGGTCCTTACCCTCTTCTTAATAGCTAAAACATTTTTGTTGTTGTATATTCCCGCCCGTATATAAGAACTTGTTGCCCCCGTATCTATCAATATTCTAAAGATTTGCCCAGTTTTTTTATCTGATTTAATGATATAGGGCAAATCAGGATTTATTCTAAAAAATGGTTTTCATTTATATTATTTATCCTTTGCATCTTTTGCTGAGGCTGAGTGCCGACTTGAGTACTTTCGTTGGCCCTTTTGGGTATGCTATTTTGTTGGTAATTAGGTTGGAAATTACCCCTATTCCTACTCGCGGTTGGCTTGATAACCTAACCCTAGGTCTATTTAATAATTGCATCGACTCATCCACGTCCATTGGTTCTGGATGATTTTGCTTTGACTCATTTGTTGGGGTTATCCTTGTGGGATACCTTAAATTATTTTGAAAATTTTGAGTCCTTAGGTTTCCCTGTGGAGGACTTCGTGAACCAATTGCTTGGTAATTTTTTGAAAATTGAAGAGCAAATTGTGCTCGCATCTGATTTGAATAAAGCTCTTGCGCTTTTGCAAGAGCATTTGGAAGATCTTTTGGTGCCAATGTGAACAAAATTTGATCCAATGGGTGGTTAAGCCCAGTTATGAAAGTCCTTAGAGCTGCTCCCCTATTTTGCTTATTTAGTTCTTTGGTTATGGCAGAACCAGTGCCATGGGTCATTATTATTTTGTTGATTAACAACGTCAACTTTTTATTAACTTCATTATAGAACTCTACTAAAGTCCTAGAACCTTGTCTCAAGACACTCATCTCTTGCTCTATTATATGGCAAGGTCTCTTATCTGCATATGCAAAGTCCAATCGACTCAAAATGGGGTCGAAATTCAGGACAGTGCCATGGTTTGTCAAGATATCGTTAGCATCCTGCGTTATTTTATTTCGCAAGATTGCCAATGCGGCAAAGTAATTTTTACTTCCTCTAATAAGTATATAATGACATGGAGTTATTAGCGGCTTCACGCCAACTAACATAATTAGTAATTTTTCCTTTAAATTCAGGAAGGGACTTAATTACGTCTAAATTTTCCTCACACTGTATGGTTGAGTCAATACTTTCGACTGAATATTCAATCACATTGTTGGAAGAAACCAAATTCTGGAGCTGGCGCCTAACTTGCTCCAGTTCGCTATGCAATGAAGCGGTGTTGGCCGCTATCAGCCTGGACACTACATCCATATTAACTGAATTGTTTTTGTTATTTGCTACTGACATCTTAGAGAATCTATTTGTTAAGTTATCCAGTTTATTTTTTATTTACATATATTTTTCCTGGGCACTTTGTTGCACTGTGGTTATCCCTACACTTTTCACAATAATTCAATCTCTTATAACCTAAGCTAGAAGGACTATTTCCCATTAATAATAATTTATAAAGTTTCAAAACTTAATGTAGTTACCGCTACCGAATTCAGGATCCTTGCTCTTTGTATCACCTGATGCCTTCTTGCTGTTTTTGATTATAATTTTTGATATTATTCCAACAATTTTGTTGTCATTATTGTTCTTTCTTTCTGCTCTTTGTATCACCAGAAGTTGTCCTATATATGATGCCTTCTTGCCGTTGTTGACTATAATTTTGGATATTATTCCACAATTTTCTTCAGTTTGTTTAACTGTTCTCCTATTCAAAGGATACTTGTTTTTTTATTTTCGTTTTGGCAACTAGAGATTTTTGTCTCTTTTTAAATGTTTCCGAAACTTATAATTTCTTAGTTTTGTTTCACTTTTCTCCTATTCAAAGGATACTTGTTTTTTATTTTTGTTTTGGCAACTAGAGATTTTTGTCACTTTTTAAATGTTTCCGAAACTTATAATTTCTTAGTTTTGTTTCACTTTTCTCCTATTCAAAGGATACTTGTTTTTTATTTTTGTTTTGGCAACTAGAGATTTTTGTCTCTTTTTAAATGTTTCCGAAACTTATAATTTCTTAGTTTTGTTTCACTTTTCTCCTATTCAAAGGATACTTGTTTTTTATTTTTGTTTTGGCAACTAGAGATTTTTGTCTCTTTTTAAATGTTACCATAGGAGATTTTTAAAGTCTCCTGGCAGGATCGCCACTTAACTTTTGCACGAAGCGCGAAAGGTTTTTAAAAAATTAAACCATCTTGCTTGGTGTTTCAATAATAATCTCCCTCTCTTTATTCATCTTAACCCACTTACTTACTACTACATTCATAACCCTAGCTTAATTCTTAATATGTGTGAAGCTTAGGATTCTATGTATATCTCAATTCTATGGAAAGCGTACCATAAGTGTTAGGTGACGGCCGCTTCCTTCATTAGCAAAGTGTCAATGACATATTTGACACTTTCGCTAATGGTACATAAGTGCTTCTATTAATTCTTTATTTATTGGGAATTGGTGTGTGGTATTAACTTATGGTTAATTGTTTACATTATTGGTAAGTAGTGTGTGGTATGGGTGGCGTTAACTTGTATGTACATGTCAATAGGGGGTATTTGCATTCAAAAAAAAAAGAACGGTTCAAGATAAATCAACACTTATTTTTTAATGTATGTCAATTTATAGTTTATGTATTTGACAGCATTTACATACATATGTATGTATGTACATTTGTATATGAAAAACAATAATGCACAAGCGCAAGAACATCATCTTCCTTTCATACATATGTACATACGCATGTATGCCCAATAACCTTGACTTATGTATGTACACATGTCACAGCACATCACATTCTTACAAGAAATCAAATACACATACGCACTAGTGAACGAGTTTCTTCCTCACAAGTGCAAAACCAAGTCTGCTCTATGTATGTATATACATATACCCACTTTATGTCCTAGCATATAGACATACATATATACCTACTTGCCTTCTAAACTTCTTACAAAATAATTGCATTCATATGTTACTACATCCATGCACGTTCTTACATTCATGCATATATGCGCGAGCACAGCGCTCCTTTCTTGCTTCCGTGTACTTTTGTCTTTCACCAGTCGATATTCCTAATATTGTACTTACAAAAACACAATACTTTGATAGACGTAATAGCAACAGCAAGCGCAACGCGATGGCCGCTTTGGCACCACACATTCTAAAATGTTCTAGAACACAACAAAAACACATGCCTCACATGCGCATGTCGCCCAAAGCTAAGATCTAAGCCTAGCAACTACAAAAGCAAAATACATTCGTAGACGCAGTCGCAGCGGCCATGATTCTATCAGCGACGGCGCTGAACAATTTAGAACAAAACAAAAAGTTCATTCATAAGTTCGAGCTCATATTTCAATTTCATTCATAAAACGAGCCGCCCATATGCCAATTTTCGCGACTATTCGAAAATAGTCAATATTGGAATATTTCGCGTGGATTTATTTGCCAATATTTGATAAATCTTGAATTTTTGTCATGTCGAGTGGCCGCGGCTCCGTATGTATGTATGCACCCTTATATGTATGTAAATATTATATGTCTTCTAACGGTTCGACAGTCGCGAGTTAATGCGACTAAGATTCCTTGAACAATTCCAGCGAATCACACATTTCTGTCCGCAAAGCCACATATATGTACCCTATGATCAAAAAGTACCGGGAATGTTTAAATAAAATATAACAGAGTTAAATTTAAGGCAAATTTATATTATCCCCTTCAAAATATGACCCGTCTGTGCCAACGTTTAACCCAGCCCTCCAAACAGCTCCGGTAGGCCGACATGGCCTTCAGCTCCTTCGTCGTATTCTCTTTGATCTCTTTGATCGGTGCGATGACGCGTTATCATCACGCAAAATCCAAGAATTGTTTGCTCACATTTCCGGCCGTTTACAACATACAGCATTTCTCAAAGGCTTCACAACGTATAAATAATATTCTTTATTGACTGTCTGGCCCGATGGAAGGTACTCATGGTGTACTATGCCTTGGCAATCGAAGAAAACAGTCAACATCACCTTCCCGGTTCTTTTTGCTCATAGGGTATACATATCCCATCTTTTCACTGACGGACAAGATACAGTAAATATTACAATCATTCTATTGGCAACTACCTATGTACAGAGGGTTATGAAAGTGAAGCAAAATGCATCCCACGCTTTTAACTCTAATTTGAATCACTCTATTTGTATCTTAATTTTTGTTATAATTCTGTTCTGAGGTAGTTGACTATGACTGATCGTTCGATTTGCTATTACTTCATTATAGGTCCCTTTGTCATTAAACTTTATTTTCTACTTTTTAGTTCGATTAGCAATAAAAGCGTGTTTTTTAGTTTTTTTAAACTATTTTTTATTTATATGCATACATTTTGCGTTCGTTGAAGGCTTGTATATATTTATATATATTTATATACATATGCGTGTATGCGCGTTTGGCTTTCTGGATGCATCCATGGATATTAGAACATTTTCTCATCAATATGTGTATGTAAGTAGTTCAGATTTGACTAAAGAGATTAAATATAGGAATGCATATTATGAATAATGTTATATAGAAAATAAATTTCTAAATAACAGGTATTAGAAAAACCTGAATACACTATTTTAAATCAATTCTAATTAAACCAAATGCAAAAAATTAAATAAAAATATCGAACAAAGAAAAATACCTAAGGGACTTGAACCTAAGTCAAAAATGGGACGATGTATTGCATACACGACACGTCTTTCACGATTGCGCTAAACTATAATTACTAATGAACTTTTCTAAATCAGTCATTTATTCGATTCGCAGTTTTATATGCACATATTCTGCGTTAGTTGAAAGTTTGTATGCGTAATTATATGCATATATATGTGTGTATGCGCGTTTGGCTTTCTGGACGGATATTACAATGATATTTTCTCATCAATATAATTTGGATTTGATAAAAGAGATTAAAGACATATGTACATATTTTCTGTTTTGATTGATTTATTGTATACAAAAATCAGGTCATATCCAGTATGAACTATTTTATACCGAAAGGAAATTTCCATTTATGAAATACAAAAAAACAGTATTTTAAAGAAATTTTAATTAAAATAAACTCAACAATTTTACCAAAATTTGCTGATTTGAATTGTAAAAAAAATGTGCAAGGAAAAAAATATGACTTCAGGACTTGAACCTGAATTAAATACGTGCCAAAAAACAGAACCAATAATTCCGCCGACTTTAGCTTCTGCACCACAAATTAACTGCCGCGCGGCATTCTTAATCGCAAATTTATTCGCTTCGCTGTGGGCATGAAATAAGTCGAATCCCTTAGTAGTGTGGCGAAAAATGTTATGAAATCCGTGAGTAGCGTGGTAAACGCAAAAAAAAATCTGAATTCCTGTCCTAGCGTGGTAATTAAATATAGAAACCCTCCACTAGCGTGGTAAATATCTGCAACCCCCCCCTAGTGAGGTAAGTTGAATTTGAAAATCCCTTAGTATGAATCTGCAAATTAGTACTCGAAAAAAAGTTATTTAACATTTGCTCCTTCTCATTCCATTAACATTCTCTGATAATACCAAATGAAAATTCGTTCGATCAGCACTTTCGACTACAGTCGAAGATCGAATGTTGCTCATAATAAGGGCCTCTGTCTCTTTTAAGCAGTATTGCATACAAAACACAGTAGAAAAGCTACTATTAATACGGATCGAAATCAAAAACACGTCCGAATCTACGCACAGCTCAATGATAACGATTGCACAGGTAATGGTCCACATTATGGTATCAAAACGGCACGTAAGTGCTACTTGAAGTGTGCCTGTGGCACTCTTGCCATTTAACCTACATACCTAGGAAGAAACTCGCTCACTAGTGCGTATTTATATTTGGCTTCTTGTGATGTGCCTTGGCATGTGTAAATATATAAGTCAAGGTTATTTGGGCATACATGCATGTGTATACATCTACATATGAAAGGAAGATGATGTTCTTGTGCTTGTGCATTATGGTTTTTCATATACAAATGTACATGCATACATTTGCATTATGCTGTCGAATACATAAACTATAAATTAACATACAATATAAAATAAGTGTTGATTTATTTTAAACCTTTTTCTTTGTGAATGCAAATACCTCCTATTGACATGTACATTTTATATAGTCATATACCATCATTTATGGACATACATATATAGTATGTGTATAGTATACGTTCATTTATGCATGTATGTAATGAAAAACGTCATGAATTACTTTCAGAACTTTATTAAAATTTATTCGCGTCGCGCGCGTGCATATGCACATACACATCACAAAACCTTTGTTCACAACTCAGTCGCAGAAATAAACGCACTGCTCATTTATCCTCGCCACATGACACGACATCAATTCTCGGCGCAAAATAAAATTTTTTTTGTTTTTTTCCTTTAATTTTTTTTATGTAATCGAAAAAAAATTGTGTAATAAATTTTATGTATGCGAAATAATAAAATAGTAAAAAAATAAACTGTCGCAGTATTTTTCCTCGCCACATGTTAGACCCGGCGTCAATTTTTTTTTAATTATTATTATTTTTTTTATGTAATCGAAAAAAGAAAATTGTGTAATAAATTTTACGTATTCGCTTATTATTTGAAAAATAAGAAAGTAGTAAAAATTTAATTGGTTTAATGTCAAGGTGAGATATGTGTTGTGTGTTGAGGTGACAGATGTCTGGTGTTTTCAATTTTTGTGGTGGAAAACTCAGTGTGGTGTCTATAAAGTCGGTGTTCTTAAATCCCTTACTACAAACCTTTCAAATCTCAATTGTACTAAAAATAGTTAACAGTAACATTTGCGCCTTCTCATCCCATTTTCTGGGATTAATGATTTGTTCCAAATTTGATTATTTTTGTTTCATTTATAATGTATATATCATGTTTATTTTATTTTGAGGTGAATGTGGTTTTTCACCGACTTCGTTGTTTTGTGAAATTTTATCCGGTATCAAAAATATTTATGTAGGATTTCAATCATATTGGTCCCCATACTTATACGAAGTCTCGGCGAGGTTTAATAAATTTTTATCCGGTTACACGCATTTACCCAAAAGTGGCATTGGCGTAGCCTATGTTTAAAAATTTTACTTGCGTCGAATTTATTTTCTTTTATTCATTTATAACAGAGTTGCGATATTTCTTGCTTATGTTTTGTTATATGGCAGGTGGGCGTGGTGGTTGATTGATGTCGCCCATTTAGAATACCTTGGACAAAGAGTAGTATGTGTACCAAGTTTAATTTAAATATATTAATTTTTGCTCGTGTTCTCCTACGCACGAATGGACGAAAGGACATTTTCACATCTTTATTTAGATCTCGATTTATTTATACTGCTACAAACCATTGCTGTGTGAACAGTATTAAAATACTCTGGCCACTATTACATGAGTATCCAAAAGTAGAAAATAATTTTTGCTTGCCTCGTAGAATTAATAATGGAAATTTTTATTTTTAATTTTAAGAATGGGGCGCAGGCAATGTAATTGAAGTTATATACCTATATATATATATGCATTTTTGAATAGCAATTCCATTAAATTTAATTGACAATAAGTCTACAGACTATGATATGAATTCTTTCATTTAAGAATTAAACTAGTTACATAATGCATATTAAAATTTTATACTGCCTACACAAATTTGAAGTAAATTATAGTAAATTACTGATTCATTAGTGCCTCCTAGAGATACTCAAATTTAATTACTGTGATGCTATAAAAAATTATCCCAGCTGAAGGGTTACTTGGTTACTAACAAATGAACCGTTAATTTATGATTCTCAAATGCATCGTTCAAAAAATTTAACGTTTCTGAGTGCGGCAGTTAAATAGCATATCTTATTTCCCCAAACTATATACATATGTAAATGAATTTATTATTATAATTATAATTATTATTAATATATTCCCTCGCCATTTTCCCCCCCGTATTCCGCGCAAGGCGCCGTCCATTTCACCAAACACGACGGCATTTAACGAGTGCAGTTGTTTTGGCAATGTTTGTGTTTTTTTTTTGTTTTTGTTTTTGGTTAAGTTTTAATGCTGGTTTAAAAATTTTCGCGTTATGTTGCATGTTTTTAAAATAATAGCTTTTTGAATTTTGTGAGGTATATCGGCTTTAATGTTCAAAAATGTGAGGCTCTCGCCACTCTCCACCCCGCATACCGCGGGAGGCGGGGTCCACCGAACACGACAGCAAATTCGGGATGCAAGTCGTGTCGGTACTATTTGTTTTTGTATTATGTTTAGTATTATTTTATCGTTATTTATGTCAAAGTGTTTTAGTTTTTTATTAGTACGCGTTTTTATTAGTACGCGTTTAAGGACATAACTATATTGCATGCTTTTGTTTTCACTGCTTTTTGAATATTACCGTATATTTTTTTGTTAATGTTTACTAATTTTAAATTTTCTATAAAAGTTTTATTCAGTATTCCTGTATTTGAGATTATGAGTGGGATGATACTCACTTCGTTTTGTTTCCATATTTGTTTTACTTGCTCTGCTATATCTGACTATTTTTCTACTTTTTCAATGTATTAGCTGTGTATGTTGGTATCATTTGGTATGCTTATTTCAAGTAGTTGGGTGGTATTGACTTTTTTATTGATTATTGTAATACCTGGTCTATTGCATGTTAATGTTTTGTCAGAGTAAATCGTTCCATCCCAGTAGATTTTGTATGTATCGTTTTCAACTATTGTGTCTGGCGTAGATTTATAGTATGGCAGAGTGTTTTCTTGAATATTTAGATTTTTAGGTATTTCTTTGTGAATAATTTTAGTTACTATGGTATGCCGCTCCATGTAGTTTGTTGCAGCCAATATTGGGCAACCTGAAACATATACATATATGGTCTATTGTTTTAATATGTATATTGCATTTTCGGCACATATGGGATATAACAGTCGGATCTTTTATTAAATATCTACTATAATTTCTGGTAGATATTATTTGATCTTGTATTGCTAAAATAAACCCTTCTGTTTCTGGTTACAATTCATCTTGGATTAGCCAAGTATAACTATTGGGTTTGTCAATGTTGCTGTTTTCAATTATGTGTGGGTGTTTTCCATGGAGTTGTTTTTGTTTCCATATTTCTTTAACTTCTTCTATTGTCGGTGTACGTCTGATGAGGTTGCGATCATGCAGATTAAGAGGAGTTAGGTTATTGTCTGCCTGGGTTATTGCTGTGTAAAGGGTTCTAGTCTGTGAGTAAAAATATGTTCTTTGATTTTGTATTTGGTTGATATGTAACTGCTGGATATCTATTAGCCCCCTCCCTCCTTCTTTTCGGGGCATTGTTATTCTTTCTTTGCATGCATGTGGGTGGTGTTTTTGATATTTTGTAAGCTTTGTTCTGGTGGCTATTTTAAGATTTTCTATATCTGTGTCACTCCATTTGATGATGCCATTTATTGCTTTGAAAAGGTTTTTTGAATTTAAAAAGGTCTTTGTAATTTTCTTAAGCCGTGTTATATATGCATTTGTGATATCTTTTTTGATTTTGGTGTGGTCTATTTTGATGCTTTGATGAAAACCTAGGTATTTGTAAAGTTCTTTTTCTTCCATGTTTTGTAATACGAGTATTTCGTTATTTAGTGTTTCTATTGTATTTCTATTGCTCCATCTCCCCCATCTTTCGATATGTTGCGATTTGCATTTATCATGTCCAAGCTCTATACGTATGTGTGTTGTAAATTGTTCATTGATTTTTATGAGTCTGAAGAAGAAGGTGATTTATTTTATGTAGATTCGTTTTGTGATCTTTTATATTAAAGCCGTATTTTGTTCTATTCAGTATGTTTGAGAGAGGATTCAAACATATGCAGAACCATAACGCACTTAGGGAATCTCCTTGAAAGATTCCTGTTTTTATTGCTATTTTGTCTGTGATGATATTTTCTGAGTGAGTTTGGAGGTGAATATTGGTTACCCAGTTTGTCATATTTTTTGGAAGAAAAAGTAAGTAACTGTGATGTATTTTGTATATTTTTAAGACTTTTATTAGCCAGCTGTTCCAGGATTTTCTTTTTTCAACTGAATATGTAACAAAATTTATTGGATTTAACATGGAAAAATTTAACATATCTTCCATCTCGGCATTTGTGGAGTCATATACCTGATCTGTTTGCCAACTCTTTGCTCACTGCTCGTCAGTAACCTATCCTACTGAGGAGGCCTTCTGTCAAGCAGGGGTTGGTTTTTCAGCTCTTGAGACATTATATAATATTTTTTTTAAGTGAAAAGCTTCTAAGTTATAAGTAAAATAGGAAAAAAATCAAAATATTACTCAATGGTTAAAATGTATCTTCGTTATAAGCAAAATATAAAATCAGGATTCAGTTCAGGTTACTATTGATTATGCTATCAATACCTATGGCATTTCAGACTCATAACTCTTAATTCGATGTAGATGATCTGTGTTAAAATTTTTGTTAATTTATTTTTTATTAACTTTTGGTTTCGAAAACGCTGTTTCAAACAAACATTTGTTTGGATTACGATTTAAGGCCTTCTGTATTATGGGAGTACAAATCCTTTACATCGGTGGCAGGAAATCTACCCTTTCTCGAAATCCCTCAAAGTGTTTCCTTTGGGCATCTCTAAAAATGTGGTTGTTCACCAGTATAATCCACGATTGAAGTAAAATTTTTGCTGATAGTAGTCTATAGTACAAGTATACAGGAAAATTAGAGGACATGGTATAGTTTTATAATACGTATTTAATTTATTCTATGTTCCACTTTCTAAAGTTTTACCGTTTAGTTGTTATAATTTTTAGGAATTACCAATACCCGAGCTGTATATAGAAAGTTTCATCAATATGTTTACAGACCAGTAGGACGTATTTATGTTTCGTATGTCTTATAATTTAGCAAAACAGGGCAAGCATGCATGCGAGTATTTACAGGTTACTAAGTATCAAATGTACATAAAAAGAACTTCGACATGATATTTTTAAAAGTACAGTTTTTTATGGAATTATAAATTATGGAAATTAAAACTGCATTCCGATACCAAAAATTTCACGTAAAAGAAAGTTGGAAATAAGCCTAACAAAAACTCACCATAATCTCTCTCATAAAGTATTCCCGCTCTCGTCCAATTCAAATAACGAATGACATCTTCGAATGCTGTATTCACGTAGGCTTGTGTCGGATGCAGATTAATAGAAAACTCCGTTTTGGCAACATCAAGATCAATTCGCGTTTCCAAATGAGGTATATCGAGAGCATCACATATGGAATGAATATGAGAACCCAATATAGCATTAAATGGTCCAAACACGGCTTGTACGCCTGACTTAATTTGTGTGCAAACTTTATCCAAAATAGACGAACAAATCATGGTCGATTAGTGAATTTGGTCAGCAACTTTGCACTATATAACTATGTAAGGACTTCGCTTAAATGTAATTGGTTTAATTAATATGAAACATTTTGTAACAGGCAAGTTAGTAAGTTTTATTACAACCGTGTAATGGAAACCCCCAGGTTATTGTAATCCTACGTTTCAGTTCAAACTTAAATCATTCCTGGCAATGAGTGTTATATACTAGGTTGTTCAATAAGTTTTGCGGCTCGATATGAAAGTGCGTTGCTACTAGCCTACGTTTTTTATGATTTTTGTTATGTTGGTACACTTCTCATATGAACATATACCTATTTCATTTTCATCTGTCAATTCATTCTTTGTTTAGAAGCCATTTAGTACCGACGTGTCACAGTATTTTCTACAAAGGAAAAAATCAAGTATCGTGCGTTCATTGAAATTTATGAACGATTGCTGAAAGAGTATAAGGATTTTTCGCCATTAATTATTACAATAATAAGATGGGTTGCTGAATTTAAACGTACAAGCTTTGAAGATGATCCACGTCAAGGACGTCCAAAAACAGCAACAACCACAGAAATCGTAGAAAAAATACAAGAAATCGTATTGGAAAATTGTCAGGTGACTGAAAGAGATTCAGTAGAAGCCCTAGGCATCTCATTGGGAAGTGTAAGCAATATTTTGACTGAAGTATTTATGTTACATAGTTTCCAGAAAGCTGTGTGCGCAATGGGTGCCGTATTCACTAACAATGGAAAAAGAACACATTCGAATGCGAGGTTTGTTTTTTTAATGCAAACATAGATACAATATAAAATATGTAGATATATAACAATGTTTGTTGAGACTGCAACTAGTTACAGATAAGCTTACAAGCAGTACAACTGTGGTGACATAAAAAAAATTTTGTGAAGAGATTTCCATAGTCCCTTCCTTAAGTTAATAGCCATCAAGTGGTTTGATTCGATGGAGTCGTCGGGTTAGACCTGAGGTGTTGAGGAGTTCGCTAGCTTCCTTTTTCACGTGCGCTTGGAGCCTGAGGGAGTGGGCTTCTGCTTGTTTTTTAATTTCTTTAGCGACTGTCGGGATCTTGAAGTCATGATGAAATCCTTATTGCCAAAGAACCAAGGTGAGCTGAGAATATCTCGAAGGATTTTATTCTGGAGTCGTTGAAGTATATTTATATTACTTTGACAGGCGAAACCCTACAGTTACGCGCCATAGGGCCACTCAGGATTTATAATTTGTTTATATATAGATATTTGTGATATGTGTAGATAGGTTTGACCTTTGTCCAATTAGTCATTTCATTTTTATTATCTCTAGATTGATTTCATACCGTTTAAGTTTTATATGCTCCTTCCATCGAAGCTTAGCATCGAGCGTTATGCCAAGTTATTTTGCAATGTTTGAATGTGGTATTGCGGCACTTGGCAGTATTATTGGATACTTATTCACTTTTTTGTTGATGAAGCTTGCATGAACTGACTTGGTATTGTTCAATTTTATGCGCCAAGTCTTCGTTCATTCTTCAATAGCGTTTGTTGCAACTTGAAGTTTGCTGCAGCTTCTTCAGCACTTTTTCGAATTGCTAGGATGGCAGTGTCGACTGCAAAAGTGGCGATCAAGCTATTCGGGGATATCGGCAAGTCTCAGCTGTATAGAAGGTATAAGAGCGGTCCAAGAATGCTTCTTTGCAGCACACCAGGGTTTCTTTCTTCAAGGTTAGAGTATTCGTTCCTCGTTTAACGCAAAAGTAGCGTTCGCTCAGATACGACTTTAGGAGGGCGCAAAAATATTTGGAAGGCAGGTAATTAGTTTGTTATTTAAACCGTCATGCTAAACCTTGTCGAAAGATTGGGCGTCGTCCAAGAATATTGCTGAAGACACGTTATTCTGTTCAAAAGAGTTACCTCTTTCAGCTGTAATTCTGTTCACCTGATCGATGGTTGAGTGCTTACTGCGAAAGCCAAATTTATGCAAAGGTAACAAGTTTTTAGAGTCAATGATTGGCGTGAATCGATTGAGCTGGAGGCGCGAGATGGATTGATTGATTAAATAACTTTACTAATTCAACCAAACTTATATTTGGTAACTTTTTTATCACATTAGCTGTAATTATTGTAAATTGAATCCGGGTGCTTTTTTATCTTTTAATTGTTTTTTTTTCTCTTTTGAGTTCTTTATGGTACCTACTGAATGAAATAGAGGTATTTTCGTTCACAGTAAGAGTATACATATTGTCTCATTGATTTTCGTTATGTTGAAACGTTTTTGTTAAGTGTTTGGCAAAAGCTATTGCCTTGTCCCTGTCCATTTTGGCCCATGTATTATTATCTTTTTTGATTGGAGGAACGTGACAGATTTTTCGTTTCAAATATTTAGTATACTCCCAAATTGAGTAGCCACTTTTTTATTTGGTCTTAATCTTGAAATGTATTGATTTATGGATTCATTTTTAATAAAATTAATTCGCTATTCCATTCTTGTGATGCTTTGTTTAGTTTCGTTTAGTCACTAGGGGAACGAGTTTGTGGCCATTTTCGGCGTAATATCACAGGCACACAAAAAAAAAAAGTGTCAAGTCCAAGACATTAGACTAGTGTATTCCGACGTATTTTTTCGCACTGAATCCGAATCCGAAGCCAGAATACTCAAATTGGCTCCCGTTTTTGAGATAATCTCAAAAAACTGAAAAAAAATTAAAAAACTGAAAAAAGAAATAAAATTTTTTTTCAGATCCTACGATAGTGTATTTCGATGTATTTTTACGCACTGAATCCGAATCCGAAGCCAGAATACTCAAATTGGCTCCCGTTTTTGAGATAATCTCAAAAAACTGAAAAAAAAATTAAAAAACTGAAAAAAGAAATAAACATTTTTTTCAGATCCTACGGTAGTGTATTTCGATGTATTTTTTCCCGCTGAGTCCGAACCTGATGCAAAAATTTGCATATTGGCTAAAATTTTTGAGACAATCTCAAAGAACTGCTCAAAAAATCGAAAAAAGAGCAGAACCAAACGTAATAATTTTCTCGAGAAATTATGGTAGTGTTTTTCGACGTACTTTCTCCCGCTGATTACAAAAATGTTGCCAAACATATTTGCAAATGTAAAAAACCAAACGTAATTTTTTGAGACACTATTGTAGTGTAATTCGATGTGTTTTTTCCGCTGATTCTAAAACTAAAGCCAGAATTGGCGTATTGGGTCAAATTTTTGAGATAATTTAAAAAAACCGCTTAAACCTGGCGTATTTGCTCAAATTTTTGATATAGTCTCAAAAAATTGTTAAAAAAGTCAAAGTAATGAAAAAATTTTTTTTTTGTAGATTCTACGGTAGCCTGTTTTACGTATTTTTGTACTGGTTCCAAATATGAAACAAAAAAATAGGGTGTTCGTTAATGTTTTTGAGATATTCTCATAAATCTGCGCATAAAATCAAGTTGAAGGCAAAACAAAACAAATATTTTCTCGAGACACTATAGTAGTGTATCTCTATCTGTTTTATACCGCTGATTGCAGAATTATTTGCAATTCGATTTGAAGCCACAATTGTCAGGTTGAATCCATTTTTTGAGATAATCTTAGAATACTACTCAAAAAGGTGAATTTACAGCAAGTAATACCTTTTTAGATACTTATTATTCCATTGTAGAAATATCGACATTACTTTGAGGAGGTTTGATAAGGTGAACAAATTAATCATAAGCCGTTATCTCTAATTAGGGTCACATCGGGCAAAATTAGGCCCTGATTAGAAACGGGAGGTGCCCTGGTTACAGTAGGATCTGAAAAAAAAATTTATTTCTTTTTTCAGTTTTTTAATTTTTTTTCAGTTTTTTGAGATTATCTCAAAAATGGGAGCCAATTTGAGTATTCTGGCTTCGGATTCGGATTCAGTGCAAAAAAATACGTCGGAATACACTAGTCTAATGTCTTGGACATGACACTTTTTTTTTTTGTGTGCCTGTGTATTCTTTTGTTTGTGATGAGCTTCTTAATTTCTTTGGGGTAATTAGATTCAGTTGTTTTCCTTTTAAATTGAGTACTCATCCAGGCGGCTCTTTGAATTTCTTGGACAAGCCTTTGAACTTCTTCTTATAAATGAGTTTTGGCGGTTACTAAGAAATTATTTTGTTGAATTTTCGCAAACGATTTCCAGTCGGTGTTTTTATTGTGGAGCGTCTTTCTCGATTATTGTTTCACTGATAGTTAAACATATTGGTGAATAATTAGAATTGAGATCAGAACCTTCGGCTATTTGAACAAAATTCGTTAACAGTTTTTTTACAATCAAAAAGTCGATCCGGTCTGGAGTTTTGTTAACATTAGTTGGACAATATGTTGGTTTCGCCGTTGAAATGAAGTCACATCTCGCGCTGCTTTTCGAAAACATAAAGTGGGCTGCGTGCGTCAATTCATTGCTACGGATGAGACTTGGGCATCAGTTGTTTTGTTTGTGGATTACTTGCAAACTAAAAAAAATGGATTCTGTATATTAATGTAATGTATTAATCTGTTTCCTGACCTAAAAAAATTCATAAATTGGAATCTCGTTGGGGCAAGTGTATTGATGCTCAGGGAGACTATACTGAATAGTAAAGTGCATTTCAAACCATAAAATTGTGTTTTTCTTATGGAACTGCAAAACTTTTTGAACAACCTAGAGCCTATACATTCGACCAAAAAAGTCATTGTAATTCTTGGTTAACCAAGTTTTCCTATTCTGTTTGCTGAAGAATGATACTAATTCTGAAGTAATCTCAATAGTACAGAAGAGGGTTACGCAACTTTTAAGGCCATGGATCGTCATGAACAACAATTGAACAGCAAGAGATTGCAAGCAGAAAATTTCAATTGGTTTTAATTAATTAAAATTTAGTTGGTCAAATCAAGTTATGGTTTAACTAAGTTGGTAAAAATAATAGTAAAATTAAAGTCGGGACTTAATAAGTTAAAACAGTTTTATAGTTAAAAAAAAAACTAAAAGATAACTTCGGCTTACTAATAATAAATTTGTTTACAATTAGATACTGTATTTCTGGGGTTCTTTGGGGAGAAATATATCATAACTGCACTGGTGACTATATTTCGACGAGGGGTTTTATAAACAGTTTCGTCGATATGAAAATTTCCTATATTTGGGTTTTAGAAATATAATTTAGAAGCATCATAGATATTGTATTCAGTACCCTTTTGGCAGGCATGAAAGGAATCATGTTTAGCCACATGCTGTAAATCAAACGAGAATTTTGTGTCCGGCAGCAAACTTTTGTCCTCGTTAATCCTGCTTATAGCGTACTGGAATGCTTGGTCGGTTGGACCATTTTGTTTGTCGGATGATATAGCACCTACGAGTATCATACTATAAATTAGATAGTCCGGATAAGAATTACGTATGTTTATACGCATGAAATATTTGAAATACTATACTTACCAATGCGGATGACAGGTGGCAATGTTGAAGAGCTTTTCAATATTGCTAGGAGAATAAAAAACAAACATTGGATCCGATTCGAGGAAAACATCATTTTCCAGTTCCCATGCGCGAATATCCCGGATATTAACTTATTTTTAGTTATTCAATTTAACTTTGTGCTGAAATATATATAAAAAAATATATGCATTATTCAAATCAAATGTTTTTAAAATTAAGTTATTAAATGTGGCTTCCTTACAAACTTTCGATGAAGTCAATGGAATGGATTTGAGTTATGACTCCATGACGTCTGGGATATACATAATGTGCACCTCTTTTGAAAAAGAAGATACTCCAGTATTGTTTGACACCATAAAAATATTTCGATATATTTATAAATTTTAAAATTCATCAGTAAATAGTTCTCTTGTCCAAAGTTTAGTATCATAAGTTAGGCTAACTTCTAGCTCCACGGTTTTGTGAAGAAACAAAATTGCCTCATTTGAAGCGAGGTTGCAAATCAACTACACATGTTTTGCGTTAAACTGATGAAAAGGATTTTTATACAAGGGTAAGACTCCGTCAGAAAATATGAGATTTGCAAGTGGTCTTTCGATTTCTTTGAAACTTTGGGAAATATTAGTTCTAGGTAAGATACATTCGAGCCTAAAAGGATTTTGAAAAATTTTCAAAATTGAGTCATCTACGCCATGTTGAAAATCGGGACCGTGTTTTTTTCAAAAATCAATATTTCTTGAACCGTTGGATGGATTTCAATGCAATTTACAGACAATATAGAAACAAATAAGTAGTTTAAATTAGTATTATGTTAAAAAAAAAATTTCGAAATTTTGGCCAAAAAAAAGTCAAAATAATTTTTTGAATCAATTTTTAGTTGATTTGGCCAGTTTTTTAGATTTTCTGTTATACACGTAACGATTCCTTATGATTTAACCTTTATTTTGAAAAAAAAAATTTTATGGTGTCTATAATAGTTCTCGAGATATTGCGATTTTAGTGGAAGCGCGCACGCACGGTTCGCGTACGCACGCACGGTTCGCGCTGCGTTATGTGTTCCTGTATGAAGTGACTGGAGCAGACTGCTGCAGGTCTGTGCGCGTTTTTCTACTCCCGCGCTGCGTAACCGCGAACTTCACGGTGCGCGCTTCCACTAAAATCGCAATATCTCGAGAACTATTGTAGACACCATAAAATTTTTTTTTTTCAAAATAAAGGTTAAATCATAAGGAATCGTTACGTGTATAACAGAAAATCTAAAAAACTAGCCAAATCAACTAAAAATTGATAAAAAAAATTTTTTTTACTTTTTTTGGGTCGAAATTTCGAAATTTTTTTTTTAACATAATACTAATTTAAACTACTTATTTGTTTCTATATTGTCTGTAAATTGCATTGAAATCCATCCAACGGTTCAAGAAATATTGATTTTTGAAAAAAACACGGTCCCGATTTTCAACATGGCGTAGATGACTCAATTTTGAAAATTTTTCAAAATCCTTTTAGGCTCGAATGTATCTTACCTAGAACTAATATTTCCCAAAGTTTCAAAGAAATCGAAAGACCACTTGCAAATCTCATATTTTCTGACGGAGTCTTACCCACAAGTCAACTGGCGAACATTGGTATTTCGTCGTTTGTGCTGATAATGTATTACGAGCAACATATGCAGTCGATAATGCGCAATATTGATATTGTATTAATCCTTTGCTGATAAATCTAGATATCTATATATATAAAAATTAAGCCGAAAAAGAGTGTGCATTTATCCGGGGTAATCTCAGCAATGCGTCTAAGAAAAACAATGAAAGTTTCACACATTGTTGGTGTTACTTTGGCAAAGGTTTCTGTGAAGTTTGGTTGAAATCCGATAACGCGTGTGTGTGCGGTGCGTCGGTTAAGGGAGTGTGTTTTTGCTATTTGCCGCACGTATTTTTTGTACCGCACATAGCATTCATTAGAATTGAATACATTTTGGTCGTGTGTGTCTGGGCCGATTATTATGAAATTTGGTATATATATATATATATTTCCACGGTGAAGGTTAGTACAATATGCTTATTGATTCCACTCGCCACCAGGTGGCGCTGCCGAAGGCCAAAACGAGGACCCGGGTAACCCTAGGATGTGTTTTTACATTGTGGGTATCAAATCAAAGCTACTGATGAGTGCTTTAATACAGAGTATTTTTTAGATCTCTGAGTGACCAGGGTCTCGAGATATAGCCGAAAAGGTGGACCAAGGTACCCTTGGATGTGTTTGTACAATATGGGTATCAGATGGAAGCTGTTGATGAAAGCTTTTAAGTGAAGTAATTTTTACTGCCCGTTTCCGGGATAAAGAAAGGAGATGGAGCTGGAGATGGAAGAGCAAAAGGAATAGGTACAGGAAGAGAAAGAGGAAGACCACTTATTATTAAAAATCAAAAAAAAAATTCTAAAAAATTTTTTAATTGTTACATATACGCTTATTATATAAACGTTAATCTGAAGTCAGTTATAGTGAAAAATTAATTTTATCATTGCCGGCGTGATTGGTGATCGTTTCCTTAATTTTTTGCAGAAAGGTTATGCTAATATGAGATATTACCTATACCATTCATATATTTACGTATTACCTGTGTACTCACAAATATACGGTTGAAGCAAATATATGTCAGTTTTTTAACTTCGCCTGGAAAAGTTTATATAAATTTAAGAAGAGTAAATAGAACTTATTTTATATTAGACTTCACGCAAAAAAGTCATTTGCACCTGAACACATAGCTGGGTTAAAGCGGAGGGGGAATAGAACAGTTCTCTTCTCCTTCTCCGCTTTTTCGCACACGTAATTGTATGGGATGAGTGCACGATGGCACATACAAAGTCACTGGAAGCGCTTGATAGGACATTACGAGATTTACGTAGTAAAAATGAAATGTTTGGTCGTGCCTTAGTTCTGCTGGCAAGTGATTTTAGACAAACACTGCCTGTTATTCCTCGAGCAACTGTAGCAGATGAATTGGCTGCATGTTTGAAATCATCATATTTGTGGAGACATGTTCAAACACTCAAACTAACTACAAATGTACGTCTTCTAATGCAAAATGATCCATCAGCTGCTGAATTTTCACAGCAATTATTGGATATTGAAAATGGCAAAGTTCCTGTCGATAATTTAACTGGCTTAATAACTTTACAACCAAACTTTTGCCAAATAAGTCAAACGAAAGAACAGTTAATTCAAAGTGTTTTCCCAAATTTGCCTGAACGAGCCATCATGGCTGGCAAAAATAAAGATGTGAATGAAATGAAAGCGGCTATTTTGGCTAACATACTAAGTCCAGAACAAACATATCGATCCGTTGACACTGTTACAAATCAAGATAATATTATATTGTAAATTATCCCACTGAATTTTTGAATTCCCTTGATTTACCTGGATTACCGCCACACATGCTAAACTTGAAAATAGGAGCACCGATTATTATGTTGAGAAACATAAATCAACCACGACTATGTAATGGCACTCGATTAACAGTTAAGAGATTGATGAATTGAAGCAAAAATGTATAATGGAAAATACTCTGGTGAAGACGTTTTAATACCGCGAATACCAATGATGCCATCGGATATGCCGTTTGCATTCAAACGTCTTCAATTTCCTGTTCGCCTTGCATCCGCGATTACTATTACTAAGTCACAATGCCAAACTTTATCAATTTGTGGTATTGATTTAGAATACCCATGTTTTTCTCATTGCCAACTTTATGTTTCATGCTCAAGAGTTGGTAAGCCATCGGTATTGTTCATTTATTCAACAACGCATGGAAAAACGAAGAATATTGTATACCAAAGAGCATTACAATAAAAAAAGTAATAAAGTAAATCACATCAAACGGTTTTTAATTGCTACTACTATTTAAAATTTCTTTCATTACTATTCATGAGCGAGAATATTTATAAAGTACACACAGTATTTTTCCGCTTAATTTAATTAATTAATCTAGATTTTTTTTTAAAGACGACCAGCGGAACGGGCGGGTTTTCGCTAGTATTATAATAAATCAGATTAGTCTTCAAACGAAGCTTAGATGGAAGAGTTCTGTTAAATGGCAAACGTTTGTCAAATAAGTCAAACGAAAGAACAGTTAATTCAAAGTATTTTCCCAAATTTGCCTCAAAATTACAAAAATCATGATTGGCTTAGTGAACGAGCCATCATGGCGGGCAAAAATAAAGATGTGAATGAAGTGAAAGCGGCTATTTTGGCTAACATACCAAGTCCAGAACAAACATATCGATCCGTTGACACTGTTACAAATCAAGATGATATTGTAAATTATCCCACTGAATTTTTGAATTCCCTTGATTTACCTGGATTACCGCCACACATGCTAAACTTGAAAATAGGAGCACCGATTATTATGTTGAAAAACATAAATCAACCACGACTATGTAATGGCACTCGATTAACAGTTAAGAGATTGATGAATAACGTCATTGAAGCAACAATTTTGAATGGGAAATACTCTGGTGAAGACGTTTTAATACCGCGAATACCAATGATACCATCGGATATGCCGTTTGAATTCAAACGTCTTCAATTTCATGTTCGCCTTGCACTCGCGCTTACTATTAATAAGTCACAAGGCCAAACTTTATGAATTTGTGGTATTGATTTAGAATACCCATGTTTTTCTCATTGCCAACTTTATGTTTCATGCTCAAGAGTTGGTAAGCCATCGGTATTGTTCATTTATTCAACAACGCATGGAAAAACGAAGAATATTGTACACCAAAGAGCATTACAATAAAAAAAGTAATAAAGTAAATCACATCAAACGTTTTTTAATTGCAACTACTATTTAAAACTTCTTTCATTACTATTCATGAGCGAAAATTTTTATAAAATACACACTGTATTTTTCCGCTTAATTTAATTAATTAATCTAGATTTTTTTAAAGACGACCAGCGGAACGGGCGAGTTTTCGCTAGTATTATAATAAATAAGATAAGTCTTCAAACGAAGCTTAGATGGAAGAGTTCTGTTAAATGGCTTCTAACATGGGGCATTACTTATCAAGAACGAAATCTGCACGCTTAGCCGGGACGTTAAAATCGGTGAAACAAATGTAACACAACATCTCTGGCGGATAAATACTTACAATTAAGAGGTGCCAAAACGATGTGTTCAAAAAATTAAGTTTTAAAAAACGGTTAAGGTAAAGAGCAAACTTTTTTTAAGAAATTGTTAGAAGCAACAACGCGTGCGAGTGCAAAGCTTAGAGTTTGAGAAATGTTGATGAAATGTCTTAAACGTTTTCGGTGTAAGCAACTGGGGCTGAAAAAATTCAACTTTTGAAGACGTGAAAATTGTGCAAGGTGTAAAATGTCAAAAAAGCTTGGACATTGTTAATACCTTTTCGGAATTTGACTGGAAACAGTACAGTTATGTATCGTGACGACAGGACACACTTCTTACAAATTATATGATAACCCGGATGGTTGCTCCAAACACTATAAAGCGGCATCTATGATAAGGAATGCGACTAGTCGCTCATCTGATGCAGTATTGCAATCTTTCAAAACTCTTCTTAGTTTTCAAGCAATAATATCACGATTAGCTCTCACGTACTCTGATAAGAATATGTTAAGAGGAAAATGTAGCTCATTGAGCAAGAGCTAGCCAATCTAAGAGAGGGAAGTAGTACTGTTTTGAAGTTTCTCGATAAAGTAGAACAGAATACAACAATTATGAAACACGAAATAATTTTAATACAATAAAGGGTGCCACTTTTTATTATACATACAAGCAGACAAGATAAAAAATAACATCAATGCTTAAAAATTATACTCTAAGCAATACAAAATATTGCAGCCAAAACATGTAGATTTGTATTTGTGTTTTTACCTCCAACGATAACAATATGTAAGCACGATGCAGTGCTTTCGTTTTTGAGACTCTGCTTACTCCGTTTGGCACAGACACATGTGCTAGCAGAAATGGTTGAAAATGATAGTTGTAATATCATATATAATATGTTTGCAATCGATGATGGCAACTGTGTGACAGAAAATTCAGAAAATTCAAAATGCAGGTTTATTCCTCAAAAGTGATAGTATCGCTTTCAAAGTACTCCCATTAACTGCAACGCAATTATGCCAACGTTTAAAGCAGCTCTGGAAACCTTTCTGAAACTTCGACTTCTCCATTACTTCCTTTATAGTGTTAAAACGCGTTCCCTGTAGTGTTTTTAACACACTTTTATTAGCTTGGGTTGTATGTGTGTATGTATGTATGTATGTATGTATCTTTGTAACTTAATCTTTGAGCTTAGTTTTCACTGGCTTCTAAAAATCGGATCGACTCGGAATTTTGCACACCTATCAAGGACCGATGACAATGCAATAATTTGATAAAAGTTTTCCATTATCCTTATTAGGATTGCCAGGATTAATATTTTCTTTTTTTACCTGTAGGCAAAAAGTAAGGTGAATTTGGTTGTAAAATGAAAAAGCTTTATTTATTCTTGTAAATCAGTTTCTCAGGCTCCCTCCACGAAATGAGTTCTTCATCCCGAGTACTTCTTTATCACGAACGATAACTGTATAGCTTTAGACTCACAGTCGATAAGAAAGAAATTAAATATAACACGAATATATCGAATCATTAATTCACTGACTGCAATGATAACAATAATTTTCATTCATAATAAAAAATAGTTAAAAAAAAACTAAAAAACACGCTTTTCTGCTAGTCGAACTAAAAAGTAGAAAATAAAAAATAGTTTAAAAAAACTAAAAAACACGCTTTTATTGCCAACGAACTGAAAAGTAGAAAATAAATTTTAATGACAAAGAGACCTATAATGAAGTAATAGCAAATCGAACGATCAGTCATAGTCAACTACCTCAGAACAGAACTATAACAAAAATTAAGATACAAATAGAATAATTCAAATTAGAGTTAAAAGCGTGGGATGCATTTTGCTTCACTTTCATAACCCTCTCTACATAGGTAGTTGCCAATAGAATGATTGTAATATTTACTATATCAAGCATCCCACGCTTTTAACTCTAATTTGAATTACTCTATTTGTGTCTTAATTTTTGTTAAGAATGCAGGAGGGAGGTTTGACGGATATTTTCTTTACCGATGGGTCCAAGAATGAAATAGGGTTTGGAGCCGGATGGTACTTAAACGATAGTAATAAGTATTACTATGCCATGGGGGGAATGGCCACTGTTTTCCAAACAGAAGTTTTTGCCAACCTAAAAGTAGCCGAATAGATAATCGAGAGGAGATGGAGCGAGAAACAGATTGGAGTCTTCAGTGACAGTCAGGCTGCATTGAAGGCCCTGGAGAACGCGAAGCAAACCTCAAAGATGGTTCAAGAATGTAAGAAGAAGCTTAATTCTGTCGCAAGACAAAACAGGCTTGTACTTATATGGGTTCCGAGACACTCCGGTGTTCAAGGAAACGAAATTGCCGACGAATTGGCCAACCGTCGATCAGCGGTGTCCCCACAGTGGCCAGAGCCAATAATCGGAATCAGTTCCGCAGGAATCAAGAATTGGATCAGATTTATGTAGGATATCTACATAAAGAGCGAAGGTCCGGTCAAGAACGCTGCAGAACTGCAAAGTGTTTTGTGACAAGTCCGAACAGAAAACTGTCAAAATTTATTCCAAAACTTAGAAGGAAAGACATTTGGTTGATGGTCGGCATCATTACAGGACACAACCCATGGGGTCAGCATATGACCATATTGGAATCATCGAGGACCCGGTATGCCTGTCATGCTTGGAGGAGGCGGAAAGCACTGAGCAAACTCTGTGAGTGTCCTGCCTTTGCTAGAGCACGGCTACGAGTATTGGGTTTCGATGTCACGAGAATGTGTAAAACTGGAGGATATTTACAGATTTGCCAAAGAATCTGGAAAATTCTCACAGGACTAACTATCTCTATCTCTGTCTCTATTCTTTCCCATCTCTTTCTCTGATACTTTTCTCCTTCTCTCCTTGACTATCTACCCCCTTTCCAGAGCCTTAAATACAATGGGTTCTTTAGCCTGAGTGTTTTAGGAGCCACCTAATCTCCTGGTGCTCCTTGGCTCGACCTTTTTAAATTTCAATTTCAGACATGCCGTAAAGATTTTCTTCAAAGCCTTTATTAGTTGTTGTCCGCCTGGCTTGACCTTGATTGGGTAAATACCATCGGGTCCTCGGGACTTAAAGCTTTCGAATAGCGAGAAGGCGAACCTTATCGTTTCCTCGTTAACTATCCTGGATGCAATAAACCAATCACGCCTGGTGATAATTATATTGGCATGATCAGATTGATCGATAGAGCTTTGACCAGCAACATTCCTGGAGCCAGGGAAATGTGTTGAAAAGAGAACATCGTACACTTCTGATGTTGAGTCCGTATAAGTACCATCTGGTTTGAGCAGTGAGTCTAGCCTAACCGTCCGGTCTCTTTGGAGGGCTGAACTCTTCCGTTCCTCCAGTTCACTGCAGAAGGTTCTATAAGAGTCAAATTTAGATGATTTAATTTTATTTTTATATTCCTTCCAATCTTCTTCCAACTCAGTTTTAAGAGCTCTGTTCAGAAATTTCCTGGAAGTTTTCCGGAGTTTCGAGAGTTCGGCATTCCACGAAGGGACTATCTTGCCCTCTCTTCTCCTACGTTCCAGGCACACCTTGTTATAACACTCGATAAAAGTTCGTCCCAATGAGTTTGTGGCTTCTTCAATCGCAGTTATTGTCCGGAGTTTGGGAACATCACGGATTTCCTCTTTAGTAAGATCCTCATATCGTGTCCAATCAGCTTTTCGAGGATTTCGGCCTGCTGGGGACAAGATTGTCTCGGCCGCAAGCCTGAACTCCATATAACGATGGTCCGACAGGGAATCTTTAAAGAGTACTTTCCAATCAGTGATATGATCTGATATTTTATCGTTAGATAATGTCATATCAATCACATTCTGCCTTCTGCTGGTCACAAAAGTCAGACAGGTGCCAAGGTTCCATGAAGCACATGAGTTTATGCTCCCTGAAGTTACCTTTTGTGCTACCCCAGAGTGTGTTCTATGAATTTGCGTCACATCCCACAATTAGACCTAATCTCATAGATTCAGCATATCTTACAACTTCCATAAACTCCCTCGTAGGGGGAGGGAGAATGGAGTCGCACGGAAAATAGGCCGAGACGACAATTGTCTCTACAACTGAACGGAGTAAACAAGGATATGAAAAACAACCTTATCCAATAGGTGTAGCTGAATTTGGAAATATCCAAGTATGGAAGTTTCTTTCAGATCGTCGAGATCTCCCTTCAACAACCTAACCTGGGTTGTTGACAAGAAAGGAGTCGACGAACCTAAACGTCAAGTGATTGGCTCTTGAAAACTGAATGAGGTATCCATTGACGATAATTTAATACAATGATTTTACACTCTAAAATAGGAAGAGCAAAATATTTTACGACCCACTATAGTCTGAAAGTCAAATTTTTTGGCATAAATTAGAAGGAGTGGTACTAGGCCATTGAAATTTCGCATACAGATTATATATGACTTAATTAAGAAAAATTCCAAGAATGGATGAAATCGGTCATTCCCCAGGGGTACCTCCCTTGGACCTATAGTAAAAATTTTTGAATTTCAGCTCCAAAAATTGCGGTATCGTAACGTAAACTGGTAAATATGTGGTTCTCGTAATACGCTTCGACGATACCAAAAATTGTTGAAATCGGCCAGTCCCTAGGAATACCTTCCTTGGACCTATAGTAAAAATTTGGTTTCATAAAATGAAAAATTTTCATATGTTGCCTATCATAGTGGTCAAACACCAAAACAATGGTCAAGTGGTCAAATAATTTTATTATCCAAATATTTATACATATGTTTTTACTGAAACAATTATTTTTATAATAACATTAGCTGTACATCTGAAATGAGAGAAAAGTTACAGAATTATTAAATTCACTTGAATATAATATAATATAAAAAGTTATATGTACCAAGCAAATCATTCGAAATCACAGTCTTCCGTATCTAAAACTAAAGCGTTCTCCACAACGCCTGCTTCCGATATATCGGAATCAGAATTAGCCGAATCGTATTCAGATCCCCCTGGCAAGTGGTGAAGGTGCAAGCAATTGTATTACTTCTTCTGGCAGCTTCTCTCTTTTCCGATATTTTTCTCTAGCGGATAAAGACAAGCTGGAAAGAAGGGGGTCTGAACAATCCATTGCTCTATTGAAAACATCAGTCATATTATTTTTTCTTGTATTTTTTGTTGCATGTGCGATGCGATCTCTCTTGTATAATTTATTTCGAGCTTCTGACGCATTTTCACCAAAACAACCAACAGGAATTACGCAATTTTCTATAATCTGTGAGCCGTGAACTAATCACTACCTATTATAAAACAAAGTCGCTTTTTCTGTCCCTATGTCCCCTTATACGCTTAAATCTTTAAAACTACGCAACGGATTTTGATGCGGTTTTTTTCTAAAGATAGATTGATTGAAGAGGAAGGTTTATATCTATATAATTTGAAGAAATATACAGAGGGGGCGTGGCAATCGGTCAAAATGTGGCAAAAAAACATAATTTTTTTGTTTTCACGGCCATAAATCATAAACGAATCAACCAATTAAAATGAAACTTTCTTGAAGTTTAACTTTGAAATATTTACTTTCGTTTTGCATAAAAAAAATTGATTTATTTGTTATTTAACCAAAATTGTTTAAACAAAAGCAGCTCTTTTTCCAAAAAAAGCTGTTTGTGTGTTTGTTCGCTGTCAACCGAATGAAGCAACAGGCGTTAAGCGATAATCTCACCACACCTCATTAATGTTGAATTACATCGTATGGTGACGTATGTATGTATGCATTTACGAATCGCTCGCATTATTTCATTTCGGACGTATGTACATATGTATCTATGTATGTACTGAATTCCATGTAATTATATGTACATACAATTTTACAGCGAAATAAAACGCTATTTTCACGTTCTATATTAGTAAATCGCACGTAATTAAAATACAGTTTTTGAATAGTTTTTATTGATTCGGAGCGCGTTTAGTTTGCTATCGATTCCATACAATAACATTTTTTGTCATTTATTGTACTTTTTACGACAACTAATAGCTTATTTTCGAAGCGATTTCAACAAATAGGTACAACATTAATCCTTATCCAATTAAATACCTTAAATACATTGTTGTTTTCATATAGATCTATGTATATGTCTCTTTACAGCATATAATTAAAAACAATATTTTTCAAGATATTACATCAGTAATTAGTAATTGAGATCTACCGGAAAAATTGCGTTAGCTGTTGCGTCATCCGGCATTGCCGCTACTCTTTTGGAAGGAGGCCGAACCGCACACTCTACATTCAAGCTCCCGCTGAAAATCGCCACCGATGATGATAACAGCGTCCGTAGTGTTTCTAGACAGAGCAATACAGGAAAATTGATGCGTGACTGCTCATTAATAGTCTGGGACGAAGCTACCATGTCAAACAAGACGTCTGTGGAAGCACTGGATAGGACAATGCGCGATTTGCGCAACAAAAATTCACCTATGGGTGGCCGTACAATTCTGTTCTCAGGAGATTTCCCTCAAATCCTACCAGTTGTGACTCGAGGAACACGTGCTGACGAAATAAATGCTTCGCTAAAAAGATCCCACCTTTGGTCGCATGTCAATAAATTAGATCTTAAAACTAATATGAGGGTTTCGTCATCTTCACATGAGAACAGGCTATTTCCAGAGATGCTGCTAAAAGTTGGCAATGGAGAATTAACACAAAGTGAGGGAAGGATTAACCTAGAAAACCTTTGTGTTTTGATAGACAACATCCAAGAGTTAGTCAACAATGTCTATCCTGACATTGATAACATAAGTTATAAGACAATACCTTGGTTTAAAGAAAGAGCTATTCTGTCACCAACTAACGAACAAATAGATAAAGTAAATAACTTGATTATTTCAAAGATTGATGCGCCGACGAAAATATACTACTCGGTCGATACTGTTCTCGATTTGGAAGAAGCTGTTCAATTTCCTACAGAATTTCTAAATTCTTTGAACCCGTCTGGACTCCCTCCTCACAAAATGGAGCTGAAAATAGGTTGTCCTGTTATTTTATTAAGAAACCTAAGTCCACCTAAACTTTGCAATGGCACGCGTTTGCTGGTAAAATCACTGAAAACTTTCTGAATAGAGTGCACAATACTCACAGGATGTGGTACCGGAGAAGATGTATTGATTCCCCGAATCCCTCTGATACCATCGGATCTACCATTCCAATTTAAACGCTTACAATTTCCGGTAAAGACATCTTTTGCAATGACCATTAATAAATCTCAGGGTCAAACCTTCAACGTTGCAGGCTTAGATTTGAGTGTTGACTGTTTTTCACATGACCAACTGTATGTCGCTCTTTCAAGAGTAACCTCTAGAGAAAACATGTTTGTATTGTCTAATGACAAGAAGGCTATGAACGTTGTATATAAAGACATTCTGTAATATAGTAATTGTTGTAAAAATACAATAAATACATATGTAAAAATGCAAAAATGTAGGGTATGAATTTAGATATCCCAAAGATAGCAGGAAATCTTCATGCTATAAAGAAAGGGGAATTGTTTTACTCCAAATTTAACGCGTGCGGGCCACGGGCAGTAATGAATAAGCCAAAACTACTGGATCGATTTTAATCATTTTTTCAGTGAGTGACATAGGGTATATATTTTATACCCGTGCGAAGCTGGGCGGGTTGCTAGTATTTTATAAACTGTTGCTGATATTGGAAACCATAAATATTTTTCCATGTACAAGAAGGCAGTTCTTTTGCAAAAATCTTCAAACTTTGTGGTATCTATAGGATACTCGCAGGAAATAGCAATTAATATAACTCTAAAGTTATTCAAAATTTCTATATCAATATTTGTAATTAAAGAAAAGAGTTCCAAATTTTTAAATGCTTTCCTGGCAGTATTGCCGTCATGTGATGTTCCACTACCATTTGCTTTAGGCTTATCTACATGAAGGCCCATTTCTGCCCAAAACCTCTTTTGTACTTCTTGTTTTCGAAATTGGAATGCTTTTTTAACTGAAGCTTCCCTTATTTGCCACTTTTTTAACCCTAGAACACACACCCGGGTACAAATGTATCCACTTCAAACTTTGAAGTGTTGTAACTTTTGAACCGCTATACCTCTATACCGCTAACTTCGGATCTTCGGATTTGAACCAGATCGGACCATTGGTTCAGGAGCTACAGCCTTCCAAACACATTATATACGTAAACTCACAGCCGGGATACGTTTGTACCCCAATAGTAAAAATCCTCATAATAATCAAAAGAAAACATTTTTTATATTATTTTTTTATTTGAAAAATTAAAAATATTCATTTCACACATTATAACGGGTGATCAATCATGAGGTGCTTTTTTCAATAGTTAAAAAAAAAAAATGTAAATTATGTTCAAAACCTTTATTTATCATTTGAAAGGACATTCTTTGACATTTACTTTTTGAATATGACTTCATTCAAATGTTGGACGCAACTACGCTTAAGGTGGACCATTCTGAAGGTCCAATTTTCAATCACTCGTTCGAGCATTTCGACTGGTATGTCGTGAATAACACGCGTAATGTTGGCTTCCAGAGCTTCAATCGTAGCTGGTTTATCAGCATAAACCTTGGACTTCACGAATCCCCAAAGAAAAAAGTCCAAAGGTGTGATATCACAAGATCTTGGTGGCCAACTCACAGGTCCTAAACGTGAAATCAGCTGCTCTCCGAAATGACTTCTCAATAAAGCCATTGTTTCACGAGCTGTATAGCAAGTGGCTCCGTCTTGTTGAAACCAAATGTCGTAGAGATCATTAGATTCAATTTCAGGTAGCAAAAAGTCCGATATCATGGTACGGTAGCGAGCACCATTCACAGTTATATTTTGAAAAAATATGGACCGATGATTCCACCAGCCCATAAACCACACCAGACCGTTGTTTTCTCTGGGTGTAAAGGTAGCTCTTGAACCTGTTCTGGTTGCTCTTCATCCCAAATACGGCAATTTTGCTTATTGACGTAACCATTGAGCCAGAAATGCGCCTCATCGCTGAACAACATTTTGCTCGAAAACAGCGGATCTTCAATCTTTTCAAGAGCCCAATCAGCAAAACGGTGACGTGCAGGAAGGTCATTTGGCTTTAGTTCTTGTACGAGCTGTATTTTGTATGCTTTTAAATGAAGATCCTTCCGTAAAATTGACCAAGTTGTTCCATACGACAGTCCAAGTTGCTGAGAACGGTGCCGAATCGATTCATCGCGGTTTTCACGTACACTCTCTGCTACTGCCGCTATATTCTCAATGCTTCTTGCTGGACGTGGTCTATTCGGTCGAGAATTATCCACCAATGAATATTCGGATTCAAATTTGTTGATGGTATGTCGAATAGTGTTTAAGGCAGGCCGAATATGTTGACCATAATGCGGTCTAAGCGCACGAAAAACATTTGTCACAGAACGCTGATTTTCATAATACAGTTGAACAATTTGTAGACGTTGTTGCGGTGTGAGTCTTTCCATGATGAAATGCCAAACGCTGTTCAACAAATCCACGATGACAGTTTGCCACAACTCGCGCGCGATCTGTAAAAAAAACGCAAATGAAAAAAACTCCTCTTAATTGATCACCCGTTATTATTGACTTTTATTATAAAAATTATAAAAATGCATCTTATATCTAAAGAAAATCATGGCAAATAGAGCAATTTGTTGATGTGACCGAATGTTCAAGACACATTGGCTTCTTACATTTGGCGCACAGCTTTCTGGTTTTTCTACGGCGTTTTTCCTCTTGTGCGTAACATAAATAGCAAGATCCGGACACAGGTTTTGGCGTGCGCGCTGCGGCAGATGTTGATGCTGCTGTTGACACCATTGATTCCAGCGGTCGGTTGAAATATGCTTCAAAACAATTTTAGTCGAAAAACTTCGCGTCACTTGACGATTTATGGCTCTGGCTTCAATAATGGGCATACACAATGCTTCAGCCAAGCTGCGCAGGATCTGCTTACGCTTGTTGTTTGTTCTCCAAGGCAACATAGGGTTATTCAAATCGTAGATAATGTAGGCTGCAAGAGCTGTAATGTCCAACATGTTGAAGAACATCGCTAGTGGCCATCGTTTTGTTTGTCTTTGTGTTGGATATTCCGCAAACATTTGGTCCATTCGATCAACACCACCTTTGGTACGATTATAATATTCAATTATTTCAGGTTTCCCACTGTCAGCTATTTCAGCATCATTATGCATGGTCGAAAGCAAAATTACTGATTTATTTTTTTTTTGGGAACATAAGAGCACATTGTCACATTATTTTTGAAACCAAATGTCGTTGAACCAATTGTCCTGTTTTTGTTCTGCTTGATTTCTTGAGGAATATATGATTTATTTTTGCGCAAAGTTCCAGCGATCGTGAGTTTCCAGGTGAGAAGCAGTTCTGCAACTGGCAAGGTCGTAAAAAAATTGTCCATTGTAATGTTTCGGCCACTTCCTTGGTATTTGGCAGACAAATCCTTCACCACTCGTTCGCCTTGGTTCGTTTCCCTACCAGTTTCTGCTTGGCCAGTATATACTTGTCCATGCAGTGGATATGCATTTGTGGCATCGCAAATCCACCAAACCTTGACACCATATTTAGCAGGTTTTGACGGTATGTACTGCGTAAACCGTGTGCGTCCACGGTAAGGAAATAATTGTTCATCAATCGTCAAGCATGACTGGGCTTGTAATGTGAAGCAAGATTATTGTTCATCATCGTCCACAACTGGTGCTGCTTTATCAGTTAGTAAGCGTGTTGCACGAGTGTTTTTATCGTCAAATCTTAGGAACCGCAATATCGAACAGAAACTGTTGACTCCCATTGTGGCGCGATATAAAGCATAGGATGACGCTCCATAAATCTCGAACATGTTCTCCATTGCTTTGGTTCGCACCAGTCATAATAAGTTTGCCAAAAAATGCATACAGCTCTGTTATTGACACAGGCGTCCATGACTTAGGAGTTGTGTTTGGATGCACATTGTTGTAAGCATTATAAGTTTCTTTTGCTAACTTATTTGTGTGGCGCATAATTATATCAGCCATTTCAACGTTCATGAAACATTTGAATGTTTGCTCTATTGACAACATTTCAGTGCATCTAGCTGGTCCAGAACGTTCTCTTATAATATTTTGTCTGAGTACCTGACGACTTACATTTGGTTCTTTCATCCACTCAGTACCATCACGTGCAACAAATTTTTCGCCACTAGCAGGTAATTCATTATTTTCTTCTACTTCTTCTTCTTCATCGTCTTCTTCATCATCCTCATAGTCCGCATAATCAGGTAATATTTCTGCGGCACTTTGCGAAACTTCAGCATCGTCATCAGCAATTTCAATGTCATTGAATTGAATTTCTTCTTCATCTTCTGAGTCAAAGTCATAGGGAGCGTCATCGTCACAAATTTCATCAAATAAAGATTCTATATATGAATCCCGCTGTTCCTCAGTTAGCCTGCATAATAAAAAAAATTAGTATATGTTTACATTGTTGCTTATTTTACATTTTTTACCTTCTATATGCTGCACTTGATAAATATTCGTTTCTTCTTGAAGTCATTTCGTATCCAGTTATTTATAGTTTCAGTTATATTTATTTTCACTTATATTTTCACTTCTTACACTTTTGAGCACCAAAACAATAATGAAAATATCAACAGGCAGCATTTATAACAACACCTCGTGTGAAAACAACCCTTGCAGCTGCATATAAAATACAAAAACCAGTTATACCAGTGTATTTGCTACCTACGTACCAATACCTTGCGCGTCCTTTTTGCACATATCTTTTGAACCAGGTAGAATATTTCAATGAAATAAAAACCAAAATGTGTATTCGTTGTTACTCTACAAGTATATTATTGTAAATTATATTATTTTGTTTTGCATTTATCAGGACAACAACAAAAACAAAAATCCACTGTTACATGTCCTGACTTTATTTGCCCATATCGCTGGAACCAGTAGGAATATTCGAATGAAACAAAAGACAAAATACTTGTTATATATTAAAATATACATTTAAAAAAAAAAATCATAGAAATCGGTTGAATAAGCATTAAAACAACCGCAAAATAAGGTCCCGGGTACAAACGTATCCCGGGTGTGTGTTTACGTGGTATTTTCTGGGTGTGTGTTCTAGGGTTAATTCGATTCTATAAGCAATGTGTACAACGAATTCAAACACTCGAATCCATGTATGTAGTGGACTAATACCATATCTAAGGGATGCAAGTTTGGGTTTAAAAACATCAGAATTAAAATTTTTAGTTGTTGCGAATTGTTTTGGTGTAGCACCACATATTGGGCATTTTTGATTAGAATTGGTGTTTGTTATAACATTTAGTACTTTTCCATCAATCAAAGTCATATGCAAATCATAATTGACAATAATTTTTTCTCCATTATCGAGGTAATATTCAAATAGATTTAAATAAGATATTTGCATATCTAGCTGACTATTTTCTGATAGAATTAGAGTTGTGGGTTCTTTTGCTAATTGCATTTTTAATGGCCTGCAAAACCGCTCTGATTGCGTAGAGCGATTCCTCCAAATAATATTGCCAGAACTGTCCAACATTTGTAAAGGTATAATGGTAGCTACAAACAGTGATTGGTCAAAAAGTTGAGGTGTACTTGTCTCAAACCTTTGTTTAAACATACTTCGTGTTGGAATTTAAAGGTTGCTGAAAATTACAAATATACTTAAATGGGGTAAAAATGGGCAAATGTTACATACATGATTTTAAAGAACATACCCCAAACTTCCACTGAACATAAAAATCTGGAACAATACGGGACAATACACACAACTTTCACTCCACAGAACACAGGTTAATACGAACTTTTCGGTTAAAAAACTATTAAACAAAACTCCACACTATACAGATATGACACGATAAACCACATTTTTTTTCATTAAGTTAAAAAAAAGATACCTTTCTTATATTCTTCCACTAGCAATCCGCCCAGCTTCGCACGGGTATAAAATATATACCCTATGTCACTCACTGAAAAAATGATTAAAATCGATCCAGTAGTTTTGGCTTATTCATTACTGCCCGTGGCCCGCACGCGTTAAATTTGGAGTAAAACAATTCCCCTTTCTTTATAGCATGAAGATTTCCTGCTATCTTTGGGATATCTAAATTCATACCCTACATTTTTGCATTTTTACATATGTATTTATTTTATTTTTACAACAATTACTATATTACAGAATGTCTTTATATACAACGTTCATAGCCTTCTTGTCATTAGACAATACAAACATGTTTTCTCTAGAGGTTACTCTTGAAAGAGCGACATACAGTTGGTCATGTGAAAAACAGTCAACACTCAAATCTACGCCTGCAACGTTGAAGGTTTGACCCTGAGATTTATTACTGGTCATTGCAAAAGATGTCTTTACCGGAAATTGTAAGCGTTTAAATTGGAATGGTAGATCCGATGGTATCAGAGGGATTCGGGGAATCAATACATCTTCTCCGGTACCACATCCTGTGAGTATTGTGCACTCTATTCAGAAAGTTTTCAGTGATTTTACCAGCAAACGCGTGCCATTGCAAAGTTTAGGTGGACTTAGGTTTCTTAATAAAATAACAGGACAACCTATTTTCAGCTCCATTTTGTGAGGAGGGAGTCCAGACGGGTTCAAAGAATTTAGAAATTCTGTAGGAAATTGAACAGCTTCTTCCAAATCGAGAACAGTATCGACCGAGTAGTATATTTTCGTCGGCGCATCAATCTTTGAAATAATCAAGTTATTTACTTTATCTATTTGTTCGTTAGTTGGTGACAGAATAGCTCTTTCTTTAAACCAAGGTATTGTCTTATAACTTATGTTATCAATGTCAGGATAGACATTGTTGACTAACTCTTGGATGTTGTCTATCAAAACACAAAGGTTTTCTAGGTTAATCCTTCCCTCACTTTGTGTTAATTCTCCATTGCCAACTTTTAGCAGCATCTCTGGAAATAGCCTGTTCTCATGTGAAGATGACGAAACCCTCATATTAGTTTTAAGATCTAATTTATTGACATGCGACCAAAGGTGGGATCTTTTTAGCGAAGCATTTATTTCGTCAGCACGTGTTCCTCGAGTCACAACTGGTAGGATTTGAGGGAAATCTCCTGAGAACAGAATTGTACGGCCACCCATAGGTGAATTTTTGTTGCGCAAATCGCGCATTGTCCTATCCAGTGCTTCCACAGACGTCTTGTTTGACATGGTAGCTTCGTCCCAGACTATTAATGAGCAGTCACGCATCAATTTTCCTGTATTGCTCTGTCTAGAAACACTACGGACGCTGTTATCATCATCGGTGGCGATTTTCAGCGGGAGCTTGAATGTAGAGTGTGCGGTTCGGCCTCCTTCCAAAAGAGTAGCGGCAATGCCGGACGACGCAACAGCTAACGCAATTTTTCCGGTAGATCTCAATTACTAATTACTGATGTAATATCTTGAAAAATATTGTTTTTAATTATATGCTGTAAAGAGACATATACATAGATCTATATGAAAACAACAATGTATTTAAGGTATTTAATTGGATAAGGATTAATGTTGTACCTATTTGTTGAAATCGCTTCGAAAATAAGCTATTAGTTGTCGTAAAAAGTACAATAAATGACAAAAAATGTTATTGTATGGAATCGATAGCAAACTAAACGCGCTCCGAATCAATAAAAACTATTCAAAAACTGTATTTTAATTATGTGCGATTTACTAATATAGAACGTGAAAATAGCGTTTTATTTCGCTGTAAAATTGTATGTACATATAATTACATGGAATTCAGTACATACATAGATACATATGTACATACGTCCGAAATGAAATAATGCGAGCGATTCGTAAATGCATACATACATACGTCACCATACGATGTAATTCAACATTAATGAGGTGTGGTGAGATTATCGCTTAACGCCTGTTGCTTCATTCGGTTGACAGCGAACAAACACACAAACAGCTTTTTTTGGAAAAAGAGCTGCTTTTGTTTAAACAATTTTGGTTAAATAACAAATAAATCAATTTATTTTTTATGCAAAACGAAAGTAAATATTTCAAAGTTAAACTTCAAGAAAGTTTCATTTTAATTGGTTGATTCGTTTATGATTTATGGCCGTGAAAACAAAAAAATTATGTTTTTTTGCCACATTTTGACCGATTGCCACGCCCCCTCTGTATATTTCTTCAAATTATATAGATATAAACCTTCCTCTTCAATCAATCTATCTTTAAAAAAAACCGCATCAAAATCCGTTGCGTAGTTTTAAAGATTTAAGCGTATAAGGGGACATAGGGACAGAAAAAGCGACTTTGTTTTATAATATGTAGTGATTATAAATTTATTTCTTTTTTTCCTTTTTAACTATTATCGAACAGCTGTTTCTTACAATATTTTACTGAACTGTTTACAAGTTTGTTGTTGCTTCAGAAGCATCATGTTTTACAGCTCATATTTATAACAGAGTTGCCATATCCAAATAATTTGTTGTATATTTTAGACCACTGAAATGTCTCAATTAATACTGCGTACCTATTGTTTTGAAATAAGAAAAAAAAATTTTGGATTTATGCCAAAATATTTGAATTTCAGACCATTGTGCGACCCTTGATTCAAACTCAGGATTCCATTAAATTAGAACGAGATAACGAAAAAACTGCGTCTTCCTTAAAAAAAAAAAATAGTTTAATAAATGGTCTCAGTATTTTTCTCGGGGGGCTTTCTCGGGGAACAAAAGCAGCGAGACCTTTGATGTTTACGTTGATGATAACATAGGTTTTTAGGAGCCCCAAAGGGACATTTGAAACATTAAGAATATTTCTGGGCTTAGCAAGTGGCTAGAGACATTTTTTTAAAGAGTTTCCCTACACTTGCAAAATAATTGACTGATATGTTAAAACATGACAATAGAAAAGTTAGCGCACACAAATCCAAAAACCTTTAATAAATTAAAAGATGTTGTAATATTAATATTAATTTATTAAGAAGTCAAGCTAATGCACCAAGACTTTAAAACACCTTTTCAACTATCGACAAATACATCCTCTTATGGACTGGCGGCTCTTCTTTTCAAGGAGGAAAACCCTTTAATATGTTTTCTAAAGTATTAACGGACAATTAAATAAATTTTAAAATTAATGAAAGAGAGCGCTTTCTATAGCCTTAAATATGGTGCAAGAAACTGCAGAGATGGTTTTGACAATAAAGTTAATAATCATTTTTGCTTAATATATGTATTTTTTGTTAAGTCTAAGGTTATACTAAAGTATATTTTATTTCATAATTTAGAGAGTTAATTAATCCTTCACATTAAGTTCTGCGCACCACGCGCACACCGGTAGCTTTAAACCAGCTTTTTTAACACTTTAAGGTTACCAGCAGCTTGTACATCTATGTCCCAAGGTGTTAAATCACAAGACATCGAGAGATAACATGGTCTGGAAACTTTTGCCGTAAAAGAGCAATGGTTTCGTTGCTTGTGTGGCAATTAGCGCCGTCTTGTTGAAAATAAACGTTGTCCAGATCAACACCTATTATTGTAAAACCCTTTATATTATCTACCACTCTCCCCACGGAACTGCCAAAAAGAAATTACCTCACGGGGCTGGTTAGCTCATAAAGCTGGGCACAGACAGAAACCACATCCAAACAATCGGTTGAAACTTATTTTGCACCCACGTTTGGATTTGTTGACGATTTTAGTTTCACGCTGTTCGTTGCTGAGTAAACATCGGAAAAAAATAATTCTCATGTATGGCATTCAATTGCCCTTAAAAATAAGAGGGAGAGGAACATTTTTTTCACACTTTCTATATTAGTGTTTTTGTCTACTCCTTTATATTTTACTAATACATTCTGCCAAAAATGTACCCGGAATTGTTCATTAAAACGCCAAATAATTGTTTAATCATCAACATTCGAAGCCATACACATATGCCAACGATTATTCCAGTCATCTACGCACCTTTTAAACGCGTTTGAAGATATCTTCTTCAGCTCCTTCAGCGTTGGGTCCGAATTCACTTGCTGAAGCATGTCTTCAGCCATCTTCTTCCGATAAATTTTCTGGAAGAAATTCAACTCTTTTGGAACGAGTCGAGCAGCCCGCGTCTCCTGCCCAATTGATGGTGTAAAATATTGCGAATTGATTCGTGACACACGCTAAGGTCACAAGTTACCTCTCTCAAATTTAAATGATGGTTTTCCAGCACCATTCCCGTTTTCATCCGTTGAAGGACGACCAGATCGGGGCAAATCTTCCACGACTTCTCGGCCCTCTGCAAAAGCGTTATACCACTCGCAATCCCGTGTTTTTGATAAAGCACACTCGCCATAGGCTTTCTGCAACATTTTCAACGATTCGGCACACGAATTCCAATCAAAACATAAGATAAATTCTTTATTCGATATTTGTATCCATAGTGAAAATCGCAGAGCACACCTGCGGTTGACTGATATAATTAAATCCCAAAAACAAGCTAATTGACAGATCACGTTCAAACTCTGCGACACTATAGAGAACATTTGTACCAACATTCTATTTGACAGAATGTAAAATTTGCGGCGATTTTAATTTTATATTTCCGTCTTTATATTCTACAATGATGGCTGGCTTTTGAACAAATCTTTTGAGTTCGTCAATAAATTATTTATTCATTTTATATATAATTATGAATAATTATATTTACATAACTATAATATTCACATAATTATATCTTCGTATAATTATAATTATATTACATTACTTTGCTTAATGTTGCACACTCATGTGAACACTTTAAAACTGCAAATGAAATGAGAAAAATCGGGAACTTCGGATCACACGCAACCGATTGTAAAATCCGAAAGGAAAATCGTCAACTGCGCCACACACGCGAGTTAAAAAAATACACTTTGATACATACTAAAAAAATATATTTTAGTCGTATCAACTCGGTATTTGTAGGTACAATTGAGCTTAAGTGTCATATTAAGACTGACTTACAAATATTAATATTTATCTATTTATAAATTTTCCTTTGTGTATACAAATAGTGCTGATAGAGTTTATTTGGCATGTTGCGTTGCCATTGCTAGGTATGCGACATGTATTTCTTATCGATACCATTATTTTGCACACGGCACCACATTTGTATACAGTATGTATGTATCTCTTACAGTATGTATCAGTATGTATTTCTCAGAGTATGTATTTCTTAAATCTGTACTAGCTCGCGCAACCGATTGCATGTTGACCAAAATTTTTGTCAATGTTGATCCGTTTGCCAACTGCACCTTATACGCATCAATCTGTTGAAATTTCAACCGATTGTTTGGATTTGTTTTCCGTCTGTGCCCAGCTTAATCTGCTAGCTATTATTGACATTTACGAAGCACCACGCGCCTTAGATCTATATAAATATATTTTACATGCGCGCAAATTCCCATCCAGTTATCAGCTGATTTCAGCATGAAATCTACAGTATTCTCCTTTTGAGACCCTAAAGGTTCTGGAATCTAATCGTTGGAATTAGAACAATACGTGTTTAACATGTTCTTCCCTTTCCATGCAGATTGTAAGATTTGGGGAATCGCCATGGCCAAATCTATGCAGGTATTTTCGAAATACCACGTGCCTTGAAAGGAATTGCGTTGGGATGCAGTTTGTTCCCCATGGTTTCTTTCTAGCGAAGTCGTAAAGGGGTATTCACTTATAAGGCCATCTACAGTGGGCGATCGAATGACGCCTTTCTTCTGTTGCAATATCTTTACGCCTTACTCTACTGTCGCATTGGGATAGCCTTATATAAAATCGCTATATTTTTTTTTCGAAAAGCCTATCAGGATCAGTCCGCCAATGACGAAGGAAGACATCAGAAATTGGACAGAAGCCGCAGGTATTCCGCA
>JAYXIM010052841.1:0-40603 GCA_037575425.1 Anastrepha fraterculus | reverse complement strand
GTCAATCATTTGGGAAAGACATGAAAGCTGGCCTTCCCAAGGAAGAGACTCAGACGGTTCCCGTACCGTGAGCCCATGACATCAACACTGGCCTCGTCCACTCGCACCACAAGAGTAGCACCTTCCTTCCCGTCCCGGTTTTTACTCTTGGTGTACGAGACGACTCGCCAAAGCCTCGTGTTGATGCCCGGATTCTGGGCACGTAGACAGGATAGGACATCCGCCGTAGACAGGTCTGGATCCGGAATCCAGCAGATGGCCTTCCTGAGGGGTACACTCTCTTCGCTGTAGACTGCGAAGCGAGTGGTCCCCATGGGGGGCACGTTATTGACCGCGGTCCTGATCCACTGGAAGTTGGCCAGAGACGCGCACGTCACCTTTATGGTGCCGTCCTTTGTCTCATAGCCCTTCGCGTTGGCTTCCGGACCGGAGGCAATAACCCGACGCATCAGCTGGCTTTTGCAGTATTTGATTTCTGCATCCGTCAGCTGATGGTCGGGCCCCAGTTTTCCAATCACAGCCACAGGTCGTGGGCCAGCAGCCTTCTCGCTATAGGATGGCTTGGCCGCACCCTTGGATGTGCTTGGGCGAAGGTCCAGCTCACGATCCTCCACTGACGAAGATTTCGCCGGGCAGACAGCTGTGCTGGACTTTTTGTCGAGGCGCCGATAGAGACGTGGCTCAGCAGAACCTTTTCCCGCCACATTGACTGGCGCCAAGACCGCGCTCGTACCTTGGGGGGTCGTGGCTCGGTCATTGGCGGCAACCGCAGGGCAGGGAGGTGTGCTGCTTTCAGCCGCCGTCTTTCTCCGCTTGCCTCGTGAGCGAGACAACTTGGGAGTGCCTGTGCCCACCGAAGACTCGGTAGCTTCCGTGGGTGTCACTTCCGCTGACCGAGGTCGTTTGGAAGACACAGACACAGAAGGGCAGGCAGAGCCACATGAGGATTTCTCCCGCATGAGCTCTGCCCGCCGCTTTCTTCTCTTCCTCCTTGCCGCGCTCTTCGATTTCCCTGCTTCTTTGGGAGGTCGTGCAGCCACCGAAGAGACCTCACAACTCAGGCCCTCAGAAGCAGGGAAACGTTTTTCAGACTCTGAAGGAGAGGAGATTGCGATAGCAACCCCCGTCTCCTCCAGGATGCGCTCTCGCTCGTAGAGCTGAGAGACTTGGGTAATGGTTGGGGCCTCCAGAATCCATGCCCCTGCCGCCGAAGCGGGTGGATTGCCACTTGTGTGGATTCCACCTGGAGTAATAGATCCTTTGTTTTCCATTACCTTTTTTTGGTTTTTTTTCGGGACTCCTCCCTAGCCAGTTTGGTTCGCGGATGGCACCCTGATTCTATGCCAACTTTGAGTCATCACACGAGTGTTGAACCCACCCCAACAGGGAAGGCCACTCTTGTGATGCCAGGGCTCCCTATCCACCACCTGGGACGCGCCCGATGGGAGATCAGGCAACTCCACACGGGAAAGCTCTTTGTTACTCTTAGGTAAAAGTAGGGGTGTAGGGCAGATCGCCTCCGCGTGGTGCACCCTGGGTAGCGCTAAATTATCTGCGGCCTCAACGGCCTTTCTGAACGATGACGACCCCCCCGCTTTCGGATTTGGACGTATTCTCCTTCAACACTTTTAGACATTTTTTGACCCCTGTGCTGGTAAACGCGGCATTATGCCACCTGAGTATGCTGAGGTGAAACTCAGCAGAAATGGCTGGTGGGCTAATGACGTGACTGCCCCCGTCCCGCTAAAACCTTGGCAGGCCTCGGAGTACGTTCCAAGCCTGTAGCCATTGGGTTGGAGGTGTAGGTGCGGTTGAGACGACTCCCGTCTTTGTGTCCGGTCTGGCTCTGAACGCATGCCCCATAAGGACGGCGTGAACCCTCGCATGGCCTCCTTGCTACGGCACAGACAACCATGGGACCTTTAAGGACGACTACACACTACCGGTTTGGATAGCAGCTTCGAGTGGGGACCCACTCAATACAATAATGAATCACAACAAAACAACAGCAACAAACAACTAACAAAACAATAAATCTTCATAAAGCCTCAGAAGGTGGCGGGAACTCGGAACCAAGTCCCAAAACCAACTCTCTCAAGATAGGAGGAGCGAAATCGCGTCCTCGAAAATTTTTTCCCCTCAGTTATCTGAGAGTGGGCCAGGAAGGCCATCAGGAGAGCAGAGGAGGGGAGTGGAAGCGAATGCGCCACAATCGGGCTCGGGAGTTAAGAGGCAACGCTCCCAGGAAGAGGATATCCCGCAAGAAAAGCGCCCAGGATTGGTGGTGGCCCGACAAAATCATTTAGCGAAGTCGCTAAACAGACGGGCTCGATCATTCTTGGAGTAATGGATAGCGGTGAGGAAGACGGCGCTATCTCTAGGGAGGAATGGAAGAGGGTAGCGTCCGCCAGCTCCGCAGTTTTTATGAGGGCAGTGACAGAAAACCCTTCTCGGACGATAGGTATATTCAGTTCTCTCTCGCTGAAGCCCGTCCAATAAGATCCCCCTACAGAAACCTGAGGAGGACGGACTGGGATGCATATTACAGAAATTTACTGAACCTGCTCCCCAAAGAACCGGGAGGAAATCTAGATCTTTCGGAAGAATCGATCGACGAACTGGTGGAGACTTTCACCTCAGCTTGCAACAATGCCTTGGAAACCTCTTGTCCAACAAAAGCTTTTCCCAGGAAGGAAAAACCGCTGAGCTTAGGACCTCATGCAGACGCCTTTTTAATAGGGCTAAAAGAATAAGGTCTCCCTCGGGATGGGAGCTTTATAAGGCATACCGAGATCATGGAGGGCCGTGAGGGTTGTCTTTATACCCAAGGCAGGCAAGTGCTCGCATGTCTCCCCCAAAGACTTCAGGCCAATCAGTCTCTCATCTTTTTTGCTAAAAACCCTTGAGAGACTGCTTGACCTGCACATAAGAAGCGAAATTCCTCGGGGTCGGTTGTCGCATACCCAACATCCTTATTGCAAGGGCAGATCAGTGGAATTTGCCCTGCACACAACCTGATGCAGGGGTATCTTAACGTTGATGTTAGATGGGCAACGGATTGCGGCCTGTCGGGGAATCCTCTTAAGACGGAGCTCGTCCTATTTACGAGGAAACATAAAATACCCAGAGCTCAACTTCCCTCACTAGGGGGCGCTCCTCTGATGCTTTCTGACAAGGTAAAGTACCTAGGTATTATCCTTGACAGCAAGCTCACATGGAAGCCCAATATTTAGGAAAGAGTGAGGAAGGCAACAATCGCCTTGTATGGATGCAATTGGTAAAAGATGGGGCTTTCGCCTACAGTTGTTTTCAGGCTATATAATACTATTGTAAAGACTACCTTGCTATATGGAGTCATAGTCTGGTGGAACTCACTAGAGAAGACGACATTGGTGAAGTAGCTGGAGAGAGTTCAGAGGTCGGCACTCACTGGAATCAGTGCGGCGCTTCGAAGGACTCCTATTCTGGCACTCAACGCAATGTTAAATGTGGTACCCGTAGACATCGCAGGCAGAATTGCCGCTACTCCAACCGCAATCAGACTGAGGGGCTGGAACTATACGCTTAACCCCACTTCTGGGCACACAAGCATCCTCAGAAACTTCGAGTTCATCCCTCTGTCAACGGATCAGTGTATACCCTCGTTTAGTCCAACCGGATCCTTCTCCACTTATATTGCGTTAAGGGAAGAGTGGACGGAGGACTACACCTGGGGGCCTGGGGAACTTGCTCACGGATGGATCGAAGATGGAAGGAAAGGTTGGCGGAGGAGTCTTTTGCGAGGAGCTCCCCATCAGACTCAAATTCAGGTAACCAGACCACTGCAGTGTGTTCCAGGCAGAGGTAGCCGCAATCAAGGAGGCAGCTGATTGGTTGCTCAAATGCGTACTACCGGTCAAGAAAGTAAATAGTTACTTCGACAGCCAAGCGGCAAATAGGGGCCTTTGGGTATATGACGGTGCATTCGTAATTGGTCAAGGAATGCTTCACCTCGCTTTCGACTGCGTCCGAATTCTTTGACATCAGCCACATCTAGGTTCCTGGTCACAGCAAGATTGCTGGAAACTGTGAGGCGGATGAGCTGGCCGGTCAAGGGACATGTGAGGTGATTTCGCAAAGAGAGAGAATTGGAATCCCCCTGACTACTTGCGGTCTTCTCCTGGAAAGATGGCCATCGCACCAACTAAGCGAGCGCTGGGCAAGTACACAAACGTGTAAGGTCGCGAAATCCTTCTGGCCACGTGTGGACCGGAGGCGCTTGGGCGAGCTTCTGAGGCAGACAAAATATCAGCTCTCTAATCTAGTGGGTTCTCTCGCAGGACACAATGCGCGAGGAATGCATGCTGTTAGACTTGGAATCCCCTCGAGTGCTTTTTGCGCTGGATGTATGGAGAATCAGGTTGAATCATCTCAGCACCTTCTCCTTAGCTGCCCTGCTCTGGCGGGGCTAAGATCTAGGCATCTTGGCCCCTACTTCTTTGCCACGTCGGCTGATATAGCTGGCGCTGACATTAAAAATCTGATGAATTTCATCAGCAGCATAAAGCGGTCGACGCAAACATAGTCATCGTTCATAATCCGCACGCTCCTAACCATCCCAGCACCACCTCTCCCCGCTCTCTCCCTGCATCCCATCGGTCTTTCTCTCTCGCTTCACCCCCTTCATAATGGTATCACAAAGGACGAATCTTTCTTCGTCCAAGTGTGCCCATTCCCTGGGCAGCCATACCAACCCAACCTAACCCAGGTAAAAGTACAAGGGTTTGAGTTTTCCATCTCTTTAGGAAAGTGGCTTCGTTGATGCAGGTTTGGAAAACTCCCAAAAATATGTCTTGGCGTTTTTGAATCGCGACTTTCAGGGCCCTATTTGGTATGTCAACCGAACTTAGAGCTTTCTTGGTCTTAATTTTACAACATTACACGCTGCTTAGAATTCTTGTTAGGTAACTCGATGGATATCACCTGCTTTGTATTGTATGCCGTGCGGCAGTAGGTTTTCAGTTATTTTAAAATAAAAAGTAAGAATATTGTTTAACCTCGTTTTGCAGGTAACTTGAGGTGTTTGTACGCTTTTTGTTTTGATAAGCTGTGCCCCAGGGGTAAATATCAGCTTCTTCGCAAAGTTTCTTCAAACTTTTTTGTTTGTTGATTCTAACAACTGTGACCATTTTCAGCGTGATCGGGTCTTCCTGCATCTTACGTCGAGCGCGGAGGCAATGTGAATTTGAGCCTCCTTTTGCAAATGTCCGTTACGATAGCCTAGTGGGCATTGTGGGTGTGGCCCTAGTTTACTATTCATTCGATCTTTTGAGTAAGGGATCTATTTTCCAGTGTAATACCTGTGACCGAACCCATTCCTATCCTTCGGTAGGTATACATAAGTTGCTCCGCTATACAATAGTACAATAAGTACAATAGTAAATCGTCGTAAAGCTCGTTTTTTACTTGACCGCCGGCTGCCTCATTCTGTTGCCCAAGTGTTAAAGCAGAGAATGTTAATGCAATGAGAAGGTGCAAATGTTACGGTGAGCTTTTTTTAGTACAATTGAGATTTGAAAGATTTGTAATAAGGAAATTTAGCACACCGAGTTTAAAGACACCACACTGAGTTTTGCCCACACAAAAATTGAAAACACCACACATCTTTCACCTCAACACACAACACATTTCTCGCCTCGTCATTAAATCAATTAAATTTTTACTATTTTCGTATTTTTGAATAATAAGCGAATACGTAAAATTTATTACACAAAATTTTTTTTCAATTACATTAAAAAAAAACTAATTAAAAAAAAAATTTATAAAAAAAAAGTTGGCGCCGGGAATTGATATCGAGTCTAACATGTGGCGAGGAAAAATAGGCGGTGCGTTTATTTCTTCTACTGCTTATTTTTTTACCATTTTGTTACTTTTGAAATGAGAAGCGGATACATAAAATTTATTACAAATTTTTTTACGATTACATTTAAAAAGAAAAATTTGCGCCGAGAATTGATGGCGAGTCACGTGGGGAGGATAAACACGCAGAGCGTTTATTTCTGCGCCTGCGTTGTGAACAAAAGGTTTGTGATGTCTACGTATATACATATGTATGCGCGCGACGCGAATAAGTTTTAATAAATTCTGAAAATAATTCATGAAGTTTTTCATTACATACATTCATAAATGAACGTATACTCTATATGTACATAAATGATGGTATATCACAATATACATAATATGTACATATGTACATGTCAATAGGAGGTATTTGCATTCAGAAAAAAAGAACGGTTTAAGATAAATCAACACTTATTTTATATTGTATAACAATAATGCAAGTTAACACGCGCTACATTTATTTTCTCTTTTTCCTTTGCTTTTGCTACTTTTACTTAATTGTTAATTTAATAACACAAACAAGTCGTAGACATTAGGTAAGCAATTTATTTCTAAAGCGTGCCGGAAATGCAAATAACAGAACAATGACCTTCAGGCATTAATTGAGCAATTCTTTCCAAAGAATAAAAAATGCAATACTTGCATTAAGATTGTAAATTTTTCCAAAGAATAAAAAATGCAATACTTGCATTAAGATTGTAAATTTATCCAAAGAACAAAAATGCAATACTTGCATTAAGATTGTAAAACTTATTATAATTAATAGAATTGTGAAAATAAACTTTTAGTCTTAATCTGGAATCCAATAAAGCGGTGCATTAGCTCCGACCCCTTTTTAAAAAACAAAATTCGACTTTCGAATTAAAAACTGGCGCCCGAGCAGGGACCAGTCGTGAAAAAGTGAAAAGGGAAAAATATAAAAATTCCCCAACATAGTGTCAGTGTTTCGCGCTATCACAAAACAGTGTCTGTGAAAGGAAGAAACTAAAATTGACTTCCCAACGGCACCAATCCTATTTTCCGACTGGTCATACAGGATTCCAAGAAGACTCAGGCTCTCTAGTGTCCGTCCGGAGACCACCTCGCATTGAAGTGTTGCAGCAGGAGCCGCAGTAGGTTTAGCCGACCAAAAAGGAACTCATCCGTGCAGCCAGCGAGGGAAGAGTAGTTCAATGCTACTTTTACTGTAAGTCAGCGTATTAACTAAGTACATTAAGTGAAATTAAACCTTTTTAAGTTCAATTAAAATAATAAAATTATTAACTAGAGATATTAAATAAGAAGTGAGTTATGTATCCAAAATATTTTAACTAATTTTTGAAACACGGAAATTCGCATAGGTACGAAAAGCGTGTAAATAAGTCACATTAAGACAAAACCAAAGTTCTAATTTGTAAATTAGATAAGGTTCAAACCAAGAACAATTAAAGAAAATATTTAATCAACAAAAATAAAGTGTACTAAAAATAATTTGAAAAAAATTAGGAATAAGATAAAGAAATCAAATTCTGGATCAAGACAAAATTTAAAATAATTTGAGGAAAAATAAATTCGAACAAATTTGAAAAAAATAATTTTGACATTTCCGTTATTATCCCGAATTATAAGGCGTAAATAATAGCGTCCAATTGCGAAGATGAGTAATCCAAGCAATCTAATAAGACCACCGGTTCTAGGTCAAATCCCGCCGAAGGCAAATCTTCAAAATGAAGAAAATAGGGGCATAGTTAGGCAAATAACAGAAGTGGTCAATAGAATATTAGACGACAGGTTAGCAGTTAGGAACGTTATCGAGGTAGACGAACCTGTTAACATAGGACTCCAAGGTATCAGTGAACTCGACAAAATTCCTGGTCCAGGGGACCCAGGTGAATTCGGATCCTGGAAGAAAAGTGTAGATAGAGTTCTACAACTGTACGAGCCAATGCGAGGCTCACATAAATACTTTGGTATCTTAAACACCATACGAAACAAAATTACAGGCCAAGCAGACATTGTGCTGGAATCCTACAGCACACCCTTAAATTGGACCGCGATCTCACTTTGTCTCACAACGCATTACGGCGACAAACGAGACCTAGGTACTTTAGAGTACTCACTGACTCAAGGAAATCTAACCATACACGAATATTATCAGAAGGTTTATTCAAACCTTTCTCTGATCCTGAACAAAATTTCTTGTTTAGAAGCGGAATCAGAACCCCGGAAACTTTTTGTAGACACGTATAGAAAAAAAGCGTTAGATACCTTCGTTAGAGGTCTCAATGGTGACCTTCCGAGACTCCTAGGGATAAGAGAACCAACAGACCTTCCAGAGGCTCTGCAATTATGCCTCAAATTGGAGAATCAAACCTACCGAGCAAATATCGCCAGTAGGAAACCACCTGTAAATCTACGAAGGAATTTCCCCCCACAGCTCCACGCCGTACCGAAACCGTTTTACCCACACCTTGCTCATTGGAATCAACCAATGCAGAGACAAACACTCCTACCCTCCTATATCCCACCTCAACAACAAGGGCACTGGCAAAGACCCCAGAATTTTTTCCCACAACAACAAAACTTCAATTCTCAACCTCGACACCCGCCACCACCTAGACCTTTTGCACCAAAGCCTATACCAAGACCTGAACCAATGGACATCGACCAGAGCATGCAAACGAGAAGGGTCAATTACATTAATAGGCCACCACAAAACCTGGCATTTCACGGGAAAAGACCACCACCTTCCCAGCAAGATATGGAAAAAAGACAACGAAACTTTAACATAGAAGCGGAACAATGCAACAGCGTTGCATACCGACAAGATTTGGAATATGCAAACCAACACGACGAAATTAGACAAGACAATTATAACGTGCGAGAAACTCTCGAACAGTACGGTACAGACGACAATGCTGCAGAGGATTTTTCGGACATCCATTTTTTAGATTAGCAAACTCCTCACTTCCATGTTTTGAATGTAAAACGAAGGAAGGAGGAATTTTAAAAATATTGATCGATACGGGCTCAAACAACAATTATATGCAACCCTCTATTGTACCCAATTCTCTCCCAAATGACCAACCCTTTTTTGCTAACACTATAGCTGGAAAAATAAAATATACGCACCACACCAACGTAAGTTTATTCGGAATACCCGATCTAAAAATTAAATTTTTTTTGTTACCCTCCTTAAAGTCATTCCACGGCATCTTAGGCAATGACAGCCTCAAGCAACTTTCGGCAGTAATCCACACAAAATACAACTATATGACAATACAAGATAGAGTCAGGATTAAAATAAAACAGCAAACCATACAATCGATTAACACAATAGACATACAGACTGACCACCTAAATGACAGACAGAAGACCACACTTAACGCAATTGCGAAGAATTTTCCCAAACTTTTTACCGAACCCGAAGAAAGACTGACATACACTACGAAAGTACAAGGAAGCATAAGGACGTCCACGGACACACCAATATACACCAAATTTTATCCGTACCCTATGTCACTGAAAGTGGAAGTAGAGAAACAAATCAAAGATTTGCTACAAAATGGTATAATAAGACCTTCAAGGTCTCCATTCACCTGTATGGATAGTACCAAAAAAACCAGACACATCAGGAGAGAAGAAATTTCGCATGGTAATTGACTATCGAAAATTGAACCTAGTAACTATATCGGACAGATATCCTATACCCGAAATAAATGGAGTACTAGCACACCTAGGAAGAAATAAATACTTCTCAGTACTCGATTTAAAGAGCGGCTTCCACCAGATTCCTCTAAGGGAATCGGATATAGAGAAGACAGATTTTTCGGTAAATCACGGTAAATACGAAAAACTCTAAAAGAACTCCAATCATTTTTAGGACTTTCAGGGTATTATCGCCGCTTCATCAAAGACTACGCGAAGCTCGCGAAACCCCTTACAGTCCTCTTAAGGGGGGAAGGCGGACGAGTGTCTAAGAATCAATCAAAGAAAGTCATGGTAACCTTGAACAAAGACGCCTTAGATTCCTTCGAGAAACTTAAACGATCACTCATTGGTAAAGACATAATGCTTGCATACCCCGACTACTCTAAAGAATTTGTGTTAACAACAGATGTCTCCAATTACGCAATTGGAGCCGTACTATCGCAAAACGACAAGCCAATAACTTTCATCTCGAGAACTCTTTCTAAAGCCGAAGAGCATTACGCAGCAAACGAAAGAGAAATGCTAGCGATAGTATGGGCGCTGAATTCCTTGAGAAACTACCTTTACGGTTCCGCGAAGGTTAAAATCGTTACGGACCATCAGCCACTCACTTTCGCCCTAAGCAACAGAAACCACAACAGTAAGATGAAAAGGTGGAAGGCTAGATTAGAAGAGTATGACTACGAGCTAATCTATAAACCAGGAAAAACCAATATTGTGGCCAACGCACTCTCAAGACCGCCACAAGTATCACAAATCAATTCATTGACAGGAGCGCAACATAGTGATGAAAGTTCGGCGCACAATCTTATCCCAGTAGTAGAAGGACCTATAAATGCTTTCAAGAACCAAATTTGGCTCCTAAATGGCGACGAAAATAGTTACCAATTCAAAATACCCTTTCCCACATACCATAGACACATTTTTAATCAACAAGATTACGATGAATAAAATCGAATTTCAATTCTTAAACGTTATTTAAATCCCTCAGTAATAAACGGACTCTTTACCTCAGAGCCAATCATGGGAAGAATCCAACGATTATACCCCCGTCATTTTTCTAAATTCAGAATATGTTTTACCCAAACCAAGGTCGAGGACCTTACAGACGAAACCAGACAGGAAATAGAAATGCTAGAAGAACACAGGAATGCACAGGAAAATAAAATCCAACTATTACAAAAATTTTACTTTCCAAAAATGAGTGCTAAAATAGCAATTCTAGTCAGACAATGCAAAATTTGCAAGGAGAATAAATATGACCGGCATCCAAATAAGCCACAGCTGCTTGAAACTCCCATTCCGAAATATCCCGGTGAAATAGAGCATATTGACATTTATAACACAGAGAAAAATCTAGTTCTTACTGCAGTCGACAAATTTTCCAAATATGCCCAAGCTAGAGTTATAAAAAGCAGAGCTTCGGAAGATATTAGGGAACCCCTGAGACAGATAATTTTTGCATTCGGCGTACCAAAAATGATAGTAGTAGACAACGAAAAAGCATTAAACTCCGCCTCCTTATGTTTTATGTTGGAGGATCAACTTGGGATAGAAATCTACAAGACACCTCCTTACGCAAGCACAGTAAACGGGCAGGTGGAACGGTTCCACTCAACCCTCTCAGAAATTGCGCGCTGCTTAAAGGCGGAACGAATCCATAGAACATTCCTAGAGATTTTGGACAGATCGGTATACGAGTACAATTGCACAGTCCACTCGACAACAGGGAAGAAACCGATAGAAATATTTTTGGGACGCAGGGTCTCTACAAATCCCGACCAGTACGAGAAGGCCCGGCAGGAAAATATCGAAGCACTTACGAAAAAACAAGCAAAGGACTTAGAAGTGCACAATCGGAAGATGACCCCAATGAAAACATATTTGCCAGGTGACATTATTTACGTGCGAATAAATAAAAGACTAGGCTCAAAACTTACTAACAGATAAAAAAAGGAAATAGTAAAGGAAGACAAATCTAGTGTAGTTATAACAGAAAAAGACCGAACCGTACACAAGAGTAATATTAGAATTTAACTCATCTATTGCTTTCAGATTAATAATACCACTCGCCACAGGCGAGTTCCGTATCCTCGATTATACAAATTCACAACTTGCAACCTTCAATACAGGATGGACCAAAATCCAAAATGGCACCTACAAAATTATACATATAATAGACGGCGGCCGCCGTAGCCGAATGGGTAGGTGCGTGATTACCATTCGGAATTCACAGAGATGTCGTTGGTTCGAATCTCGGTGAAAGCAAAATTAGTAAAAAAATTTGTTTAATAGCTATCGCCCCTCGGCAGGCAATGGCAAACCTCCGAGTGTATTTCTGCCATGAAAAAGCTCCTCATAAAAATATCTGCCATTCGGAGTCGGCTTGAAACTGTAGGTCCCTTCATTTGTGGAACAACATCAACACGCACACCACAAATAGGAGGAGGAGCTCGGCCAAACACCTAACAGAAGTGTACGCACCAATTATTATTTTTTTTTTTTTATTTAGACACAGACGAATACCAAAGGACTTTGAACGAACTCAACTCCACGATAAGACACAAAATAACTTCCGACAATTCCTTACTTCCCTTCTTGCTCCATGGAATGTCCGAAATACAAAGTTTCCTAAGTAGACTAAAGCCAAAGGTAAACAAGAGATCCATAAACGCAATTGGTACCGCCTGGAAATGGCTCACAGCGAGCCCGGGTCATGGAGATCTCGTTATGTTAGAAAATCATATAAACAACTTACTCGAAAATAACAATAACCAATTAATAATAAATAGAGCAATGAACGGAAGAATAAATAATATAACGGAAGTGTCAAATAAAATATTTAAAATATTAAAAGATAAGGAAGATGTTCAGCATGATATGGCCGTAAACATTGAATTTAAGCTACAATTAATAAAAGATGAAATCATAAATATCAATTATGCAATACATTGGGCCAAAGTTGGCATTGTAAATTCATATATATTTTCTAACGTTGAAATGAAACTAATAAAAGAAATTATTGAGAAAAATAATATTCCCTTCACTAATATAGAAGAGGCATTTGAATTCAGTAACGTTAAGATAGCCTCTAGTAATTCTAAGATTGTGTACTTAATTGAAATCCCAATAACCGACAACAATTTATGCGAGTCCCTATTAATAAAAGCAATAAAGAAAGGTAATAAAAAAAAAATAAAAAAAGAAAGGTAATAGATTATATAAAATACCATTTGAAAAAATTATAAGATGTCAAAATAAAATCTTTGGAAAGAAAAGCAACTGTAAAGAACATAATGAAATTAAAATTTGTACAAAGGAAAATATTGTAGACATCAGTAACTCCACATGCATTCCTCATCTACTCAAAAGCCGATCGCCTAACTGCATTACGATTAACAACCAACACATTCCCACTGTCCTAGAAGTCCTCCCAGGAATAATACTTTTAAATCGATTTAACGACACCGTTCACATCGACAATGAGAGGATTAACTTAACTGGATCATTCGCAATCCAGTACCATAACTCCACCATTATAATAAACAACCAAACATTTCTGTCTAAAGAAATCTCTAGCGGAAAACCACTTCCTGCAGTTCTACAACCAAATGCAACACTTAGAAGAAGAATTGCCGAAGAAGAATTGCTAAGCCTGGAAATGATGAAAGAACTTCACCTAAAAAACATAAACTATATCGAGACTTTAAAAAATAAAGGGTTAACAACATCAATAGTTAATTTTGGGATATCTGGTATAACTTTAACTCTAATGGCTATCGGGGTACTAAAACTAACTTCAACGAAAGGCCCAAAGCGAGGGGCCAAACACGTCTCCGAATTTTTCAAAAGGGCCCCATTACAAGAGGTTACAGTTAAAAATTTCCAACAACCCGAACCACATCCTGAAGATTATCCTACTCAGACGCACGAGGACGTTCGTTTTTAAATGCGGAGGAGTTAACACGCGCTACATTTATTTTCTCTTTTTCCTTTGCTTTTGCTACTTTTACTTAATTGTTAATTTAATAACACAAACAAGTCGTAGACATTAGGTAAGCAATTTATTTCTAAAGCGTGCCGGAAATGCAAATAACAGAACAATGACCTGCAGGCATTAATTGAGCAATTCTTTCCAAAGAATAAAAAATGCAATACTTGTATTAAGATTGTAAATTTTTCCAAAGAATAAAAAATGCAATACTTGCATTAAGATTGTAAATTTATCAAAAGAACAAAAATGCAATAGGTACTTGCATTAAGATTGTAAAATTTATTATAATTAATAGAATTGTGAAAATAAACTTTTAGTCTTAATCTGGAATCCAATAAAGCGGTGCATTAGCTCCGACCCCTTTTTAAAGAACAAAATTCGACTTTCGAATTAAAAACTTGCACAAGCGCAAGAACATCATCTTCCTTTCATACATATGTACATACGCATGTATGCCCAATAACCTTGACTTATGTATGTACACATGTCACAGCACATCACATTCTTACAAGAAATCAAATACACATACGCACTAGTGAACGACTTTCATCCTAACGAGTGCAAAAACAATTCTGCTCTATGTATGTATATATACCCACTTTATGCCCTAGCATATATACATATGGTACATATATACCTGCTTGCCTTCTAAACTTCCTACAAAATAATTGCATTCATATGTTACTACATCCATGCACGTTCATACATTCATGCATATATGCGCGAGCACAGCGCTCCCTTCTTGCTTCCGTGTACTTTTGTCTTTCACCAGTCGATATTCCTAATATTGTACTTACAAAAACACAATACTTTGATAGACGCAAAAGCAACAGCAAGCGCAACGCGATGGCCGCTTTGCCACCACACATTCTAAAATGTTCTAGAACACAACAAAAACACATACATACCTCACATGCGCATGTCGCCCGAAGCTAAAATCTAAGCCTAGCGACTACAAAAACAAAATGCATTCGTAGACGCAGTCGCAGCGGCCATGATTCTATCAGCGACGGCGCTGAACAATTTAGAACAAAAACAAAAAGTTCATTCATAAGTTCGAGCTCATATTTCAATTTCATTCATAAAACGAGCCGCCCATATGCCAATTTTCGCGACTATTCGAAAATAGTCAATATTGGAATATTTCGCGTGGATTTATTTGCCAATATTTGATAAATCTTGAATTTTTGTCATGTCGAGTGGCCGCGGCTCCGTATGTATGTATGCACCCTTATATGTATGTAAATATGTCTTCTAACTGTTCGACAGTCGCGAGTTAATGCGACTTAGATTTCTTGAACAATTCCAGCGAATCACACATTTCTGTCCGCAAAGCCGCATATATGTACCCTATGATCAAAAAGTACCGGGAATGTTTAAATTAAACAAAACGGAGTTAAATTTAAAGCAAATGTATATTATCTCCTTCAAAATATGACCCGTCTGAAGCAACACACATGTGCCAACGTTTAACCCAGTCTTCCAAACACCCCCGGCAGGCCGACATGGCCTTCAGCTCCTTCGTCGTATTCTCTGTGATCAGTGCGATGGCGCGTTACCATCATGCAAAATCCAAGAATTGTTTGTTCATATTTGCGGCCGTTTGCAACATACAGCATCTCTCAAAGGCTTCAAAATGGATAAATAATATTCTTTATTGACTGTTTGGCCCGATGGAAGGTACTCATGGTGGACTATGCCTTGGCAATCGAAGAAAACAGTCAACATCACCTTCCCGGTTCTTTTTGCTCATAGGGTATACATATCCCATCTTTTCACTGACGGACAAGAAGGCGGTCGAAGTTTTTTGTTGTTGCATACATTTTGCGTTCGTTGAAGGCTTGTATATATTTATATACATATGCGTGCATGCGCGTTTGGCTTTCTGGATGCATCCATGGATATAAGAATATTTTCTCATCAATATGTGTATGTAAGTAGTTCAGATTTGACTGAAGAGATTAAATATATGAATGCATATTCAAATGATTGCCTTTATGGCTGTTTTACATATAAATCAATTCAAAAGAAGTATGAATAATGTTATATAGAAAATAAATTTCTAAATAACAGGTATTAGAAAAACCTGAGTACACTATTTCAAATCAATTCTAATTAAACCAAATACAAAAAATTAAATAAAAATATCGACCGAAGAAAAATGTGTACAGGACTTGAACCTGAGTCAAATATGGGATGATGTATTGCATACACGACACGCAGAGAACGTTAATGTATAGAGAAGTCTCAATGACAGGAACGTATGGAATTTCGAGGGGTACTCGTCTCGCGAAGATAATGTCACCATAGACACCTTTTTCAACAAAAATTAACAGTGAGGGGCTGAATTATGTAAATTTAGCAGCAGTCGATAAGAATTTGTTGGTGATTAGAAGCAAAGAATGTTAGGTAGCTTTTTTAATATGACCTATATATTTGAATTTTTCCAAATCATCCAAAATTATATACATATGTTATGTATGTCTGTCTGGTGTCTGTAAAACTTTGTTGAATTCCCTTCAACTGAACCAAAATCCTCTAGAGGAAACGCTTCATTACCAGGCGCACAGGAAGATGGCATATGCAAATGTAAATTTGTGAATTTATATATGTACATACATATGCGCATATGTATATGCTGTGTGTATGTATGCTCACTAGCGACAGCTCAAAATAAAACGGTAAACTTCTCAAGAAATCCAGCGCGCACTCATAGGCGCAGCGCACATTCATAGGCACAGCATTGTACATATACACATATTTACGTACATACATATATTGATGCATACATATGTATGTCCGATGCCGCGGGCACTCGACTTGACAAAAAGTGAAGATTTGTCAAATATTGGCAAATAATTCTACGCGAAATATTCCAATATTGATTATTTTCGAATGGTCGAAAAACTGATGTTCGGATAGTTCAGCCGGCACTTTCTCCAGAAGCTGTTCCAGGCGCGTGCAGATTAATTTCTCCAAGATTTTACCCATAGTATCTATCATGCAGAGTGGCCGATAAGAACTTGGGTCACCCGCTGGCTTATTCGGTTTCTGAAGTAGGACCAGTTGTTGCTTCTTCCATACTTTCGGAAACATGCCTTCATTTATACTCTTGGTAAAGTGTTCTGCAAATGGCTTTGCATTGCGCCTGACAGCTATCTTCAGTGCCTTGTTCGGAATGCCGTCAGGTCCTGGAGCCTTAGCATTGCCGAAACTTTCCGTCACCAAAATCACCTCTGCTTCACTGATTGTGACACTGCTTTCTGCTGCGTGGGACTGTGTCTGGCTTGGTTGCATGTCTTGCTTTGGAAAGAGTGTACGTACAACTTTTTCTAAAGGAATGGGGCAAGTTGGTGCCTGCCCTCTGCCTCCTTTGACCTTGGCCATAACGAGTTTGTAGCCATCACCCCACGGGTTTTCGTCCACATTCTGGCACAGTTCTTTAAAGCTGGCTGCCTTGCTGCTTTTAATGGCTTTCTTTAATTGCTTCCGCTTCTTTTTGTAGTTCTCGCGGAGCCTGTAGTGTTCTGCCAACCCATAACTCCTTTGGGAAAGGCGCCTTGCTTTTTTGCATTCGCTTCTTAGGGTGTTGATCTCCTCGTTCCACCAGTATACAGGCTTTCTGGGAGCGCTCTGTCTTTTCCTGCACATAGCGGCATCGCAAGCTCTGCTAACATATTTTACTAGCAGCTCCGCCTGTAGTTCCACATCGTTGGTGTTAGTCGGGTTCTCTTCTAGCATGATTTGGAACATTTCTTCATCAAGCGTCTCCACCCTCCAGCCCTTATTCTGTTTTTTCTGTACGGCTTCTTTTCCATGCTAAAAGTCCACCTGAATGGCAAGGTGGTCACTGCCTGTGTAGAAATCACACACTTGCCAGCTTGCTGATCGTACTAGCGCCCTGCTGGCGTAAGTGATGTCTATTATTGATGCACGACCATTCACTTCAAAGGTGTTTTTTCCCCCAGTGTTTAGCAGAACCGCATCAAGCAGTGAGAATGCCTTGATCAAGGCATCTCCCCTTTTATTGGTGTATCTGCTACCCCATTCCAAGGCCCACGCATTGAAGTCACCCGCAATTACGTTTGGTGTGGTACCACGAGCGTTTTGCACAAGTTCATCCAGCAGGTTTTCGAACTCTGCTTGTGTCAGTTTCGGTGGCGCGTAGCAACTGTAGAAATATATGCCACATATTTTTGCTCGGGTATAGTAATCACTGTGGGTGTGCGGTTTGTCCTCCAGGGTATTACCTCCACAGGCCCAAATAGCAGCTTTACTTTTCCTGTCTGAGACCCACGTTCCGGCGTTTAGGTTTTTATGCTGGTCGCTGACTAGCACAACATCCACCTTATTTTCGTATACCCTTTGTTTTAAGAGCTCTTGTGCAGCCTCGCAATGGTTTAGATTGATCTGCTCAATCCTCATTTTTTGGTTTTAATATACGCCGCTTGATACAGGGGACATTTTCTGCTTCCAATCTGATGGCTTGTATCTTCTCTTCCATTCCTTTTACAAGCTCCGCAGAAGGGCTTTTTTTCGCATACTTTTGCTTGGTGACTCTTTTCTCCACATTTGAGACAGTTCTGGCTTCTGTCGTCTTCGTTTGTACACGCCCTCGCTAGGTGTCCATACTCCAGGCATCTGTAGCATCTCCTCATGTCAGGCTTTTCTCTTATTCGGCATACCGCCCAGCCGATTTTTAGTTTTTGCTTCTCAAGCAGTCGCCTTGCGTCCAGTGCTGGTAGGCTTATCACCGCTGTTTGCGTGCCTGCATACGCCGCTTTAACGCTTTTTATTGCGTTTTCACTAAATAGGTTAAGCTCCTTAACTTGCGTTCGTATTGCCTCACCTATGTCCTCTTTGGTTGTGATTTCATCTAAATCACGGATCCCCACCAACATCTCGTGGGTTAGGACCTTGATTTGCGCCTGGTCACCTAGCACCTTACCAATCTTCTTCTGGTAGACTCCTGTATTGGCCATCTGCTCTTTTTTCAATTGAAGCAGGATTTCGCCTTTGGCCGTCTTTCTTATACGCGTAACGTTTTCGCCGAGTTCCTGCAGGGCACCATCTTTTTTAACCGCCCTGAGAATGTCACTGTATGCCATTGTTCCGGCACGCGCAATGACAATCGCATCCGGCCTCGGGGGTGGTTTATTTGTCACTTTCTTCTTGGCTGGTTTGCGCTTGACACTCATCCAGCCATTTTCCATAACCCCGTTTGTCCTCTTGGCATTACTTTCTCCTTTGGCTTTTTTGTCTGCACTTGCTGACACTTTGTGTTCTTCTTCGTGTGTAGTCTTGCTTTTTTTGGGTGGCGTTTTTCTGCCCGGCTGCTTATCGTCGCGTGGTCTTTTCGGTGTTCCTTCAGCCATTACACTTCCAAGAACGTTTCGCTTGGCTTCCTTGCTTTTCGCTTCTTCCTGGGCTCTCGAGTTTAGCTTAGTGATCTTTTCGAGGAGTTCCCTTATGTTGTTGTTAATCGAGCGTTGCGGTAGACGCATTGCTTCAGTCAACTTTCCAATCATCTCACCAAGAAGCGTTAAGGTATCATTACTCGATTGTGCTGCTTTCTCATTGCTTTCTTGCAACGCAGGTGGCGACGATTTCGCTCTCTCAGGCCTTTCTACACTGATCGTCTTGATAGGACTCCGTCCCAGCTTTGGTGCACGCTTAAAGGGATAAGCCCCCGTGATTATACGGCCTTTGGGGGTCTTGTACTCCTCAGTTAGGTCCACTAGTAGATCACTCGATCCACTTGCACCTGGTACCTTTCTGTTGGCCTCTTCCAGGCTTTCATTTTCGCTGCCCATAATGGCTCCATAAATGTTACTGCTGTTGTTTGTTGTGTTTCTCATAGATTTTTCCATTCTTTTTTTTTGTTTACCAGCGCATCGTGTGTAGGGGGGCGGGCCGAAATAAACAGGAACGGGTATACCCTTGGGGACGGTGCCCCTACCCCAGTTCCCTGAGGCCTGTTCTACGCTTTACCGGTCCCGGCAAACACGGACGGACCGGAGCTCACCCGGGGCAACGCATACTACTACCTCTGCGTCCAATACACACTCCCTGACTAGGGCCCGAAGGGGCTGGTCACTGATACACCCCGCAGCTAACACCTCGGCAGAGCAAGCTCACATCACTCCCTTCACTTCAACAACAGAGATGGTTCTTGAAGTGATGAGAGACTCCCAGTGCGCCACGGCATATACCGGTCAGTTAGCAGCCGCACCTAACATGGTGAACAGACGCTGACCAGGAAGCCGTCCACTATGGAAACCGCCGCGCCTGGATTTTTTTTTTTTTTTTTTTTGTCACCGGGAGCCTCATCGGATGGGCTGTCATTTAGCCGCCTCCTCCGCTTCTGGCCGCTCATTGTCGGGGATTGCTTATTCGTTTAAACTTATTTCGCAACTAACCTGCTACTACAGGCATTCCGGCTATCCGCAACCTGCCGACCCCCACGGTAGCTTAGAGCCCAGCTTAGTCGTTCAGCCCAGGTGGAATGAACAACACCGTGGTGTGTACGGTTGTATGCACATGCATATGTGTATATTAATAAGCATTGTTTTGTTTGAATTCAATTCACATATTTATATTTGCTTATGCCATCTTCCTGTGTGCCTGGTAATGAAGCGTTTTAATACAGAATTTTTTGATTTGATCAATTGAACGTACATATATATATAGTTAAGGCATCAAGTGTGCATATACGCACATGCACATACGTCGATGCATATGCAGAAGAAGTTGTTTTAGCATTTGCTGGAATTCGATCATTCGAATATTTACTCCCTAATTATTGCATGAAATATGATAAGGCGATGCTCGTGAGGTAGGCCATGTTGCTTCAGTGCATGCATATGCGTGCAACACTATATTTATTAAAGATGCAATAGAACTTAGTTGTCCCATATACTATGTATGTATGCAAATACGTTTCTTTGAACTTTTCTTTTATTTATTTTAAATTTCAAAGTTTTGTACTATATATATAAAATGCATACATATGTACATACATGAATTATTCCCTGTAATATACATACATATGTAAATTGAAAAAAATTTCGTTTGACAAAGGCATATTCAAATGTACATATGTAAATATGATAAGGCAATGCGTCGTGAGATAGGTCATTGTTGCTGCAGTGCGTGTGCACATACATTTGTAACACTATAAGAATTAAAGATGCAATTGAACTTTTGCACAAATATATGTACATATGTAACTATCATAATATATTGATATATGTACATATATATTCATCAATATACCAATATGTTCTTTGAATTCTTGTCTAAAATTAATTTCGAGTCGAAAAATTAGTAAAAATTTTCATCAAATTTGTTTAGTTTTAAATTTACTAAAACACACATACCAAAATGTGAGAGGTCGTTTTACATATAATGTATTTTTTTTAATTAAATCAAAATATTAAAGTTACTTTGATTTGAAATGTTGGCGCATATAATAAATATTCAATCATTTTTTTTTTCATCACCTTTGTTTGAAAATACAAATTGAAAAAATTTTCGTTTATCAAGGGAACATAAAAACGCACAAGCAAATGCCTTGCAAAATGCCGTCGGCATTCGTCAATTTGATTTCATACAGAAACCAAAAACTGAGCAGAGCCAATGTACTTGTACATAATTCACTGTAATCAGCTCTGTTAAGAACTTCCCCGCTGTCGAGTTAAGCGAGGTGAAATAGTGTTCGCGGTTTCACTTCATTTTTGACAACTCACACAATTCGTAGCTCGTGAGACTTCTCTATTCATCAATGTTCTCTGCGACACGTCTTTCACGATTGCGCTAAACTACAATTACTAATGAACTTTTCTAAATCACTCATTTATTCGATTCGCAGTTTTATATGCACATATTCTGCGTTAGTTGAAAGTTTGTATGCGTAATTATATGCATATGTATGTGCGTTTGGCTTTCTGGACGGATATTACAATGATATTTTCTCATCAATATAATTTGGATTTGATGAAAGAGATTAAATACATATGTATGTACATATTTTCTGTTTTGATTGATTTATATAAAAATCAGGTCATATCCAGTATGAACTATTTTATACCGAAAGGAAATTTCCATTTATGAAATACAAAAAAAACAGTATTTTAAAGAAATTTTAATTAAAATAAACACAAAAATTTTACTAAACTTTCCTGGTTTGAATTGTAGAAAAAAAAATGTGCAAGAAAAAAAATATGACTTCAGGACTTGAACCTGAATTAAATACGTGCCAAAAAACAAAACGAATGATTCCGCCGACTTCTGCACCACAAATTAAATGCCGCGCGACCTTCTTAGTCGCAAATTTATTCGCTTCGCTGTGGGCATGAAATAAGTCGATTTCCTTAGCAGTGTGCCGAAAAATCTTATGAAATTCCTCAGTAGTTTGGTTAACGCAGAAAAAATCTGAACTCCTGTCCTAGCGTGGTAAGTAAATATAGAAACCCTCCACTCGCGTCACTCGCGTGGTAAATATCTGCAATTCCCCACTAGTGAGCAAAGTTGAATTTGAAATTACCTTAGTATGAATCTACAAATTAGTACTCGAAAAAAGCTCATTTAACATTTGCTCCTTCTCATTGCATTAACATTCTCTGGTTAAAGTCACCTGCTATGAGTATAGACGATTTTCCACTAGCTTCTAGTACAGTATTTTCAATGAGCTGCTTGTACTGGACTATTGTCAGACTGGAAAGCGAAACCTCCGCAAAGCCAGATAGCAGCGCATTCATTGCTGTCGGAGGCCCATGTGCTGTTATTTTCGCATCTTTCCTGGGCCCTACATTTGTAATAGCAATATCTGCTTTATTGGAATGTTTGTTATAGTAGGTCTTGAACGGCCTTATAGTGGTTCAGACTTATTTGAGCAACTAGCTGATCCGTGAATCCTGTGAATCTAAAACTCTTAACAATGAATATTGAATTCGAATTGATTTAACTAATAAAAAAATAAAAACAAAGTGTTTATTATTCTAATAAAATATCTAAATATTCTTAGTTTTGTTTTTCTGATGTGTATGTAAATAGTTTTGTTGGTGTTCTGACTAGGAGACAGGCGATATATAACTGATGCTTTCCATTTTAATTCAACCGGGCTATTCGGGTCATGTTCTTCGATTTCGATGTAAGTTAAATATGTTTGTCTCTGGTCAAAATAATGAGATACGTATTTTTTTGTTCACCCGAAAAAAATTTTTTTCAAGAGTTATCGGCAATTTTGTTTTTCGGCTCAAACTTGATTTTTTTTAATTATATAAGAAACCATTTTTTTTAAATGTCCATAACTTAGTCAAAAATGAACCGATTTTAATAATTCCGGTTGAATTGAAATGGAAAGGATCAACTGTGAAATGTGAAAAACATGGATTTTCAAGATTGATGCCACAAACACGATTGCCCTTTAGATTTATTTATCGGGATTGCATATGCTAACCGCACTGCAAATTGTAACCGCTTGAAGCCGAATTCTATGTCGATCGGAATCTGATGAATGCGCGGAATCAAACCGTCTTCGCCTTTCCACTTCCCGTTCAAAATTGTGGTTTCGATGACGTTGCTCTATAATTTCTTCACTACAAGTCGGATGTCATGACAAAGACGTGTCTGGTTTATATTTGCTAAAATTTATGATAATAAAAACGTTTTCTCAGTCCCACCGGGAGAATCTAAGAAAAAAACTGCCAGTTGCATCGTTCACTACTTTCGTTAGCGTATCGTAGGCATATTTTTGTTGCTCTTTTAAAAGGGGAACGTTTCTAAGAACAGGGTCTTTTAATGGCTCGGAATCATATTGGGTTTCGCGTCTCAACTCAAGATTAAATGCGTCGTGCTTTAAGCGATTGGGCGTTGTCATTCCTAAATGTATTAATCCTTTGTTGGTAGGCGGCGAAAACGGAACAACTTAACGATTATCAATTTTAATGTCCAGCTGATTAATTTGGCTATTGTTGACCATCCGTTGCCATCAGTGGATCGCCGGCGATAAAGTTTATAGCATATCATTTCCCATACTAATTGAACAATCTTGCGGTAATATTGTGACGATCAACAGGTGATTGGCCAGGAAATACTTCTTGTCAAATTTCTGTCGACTGTGCATGTGAATGTTATAAACAAATCTGGTGGGCCATAATGACGTACATACGATATAGTATCCTGAACGTATTCATTCATATGTCGCGCATTTACTACGTATGTTGCTGTAAGAATAGTTGTCCTACCAAGATTCTGTGCATTACCATCAGCATTGATGGCATCCCGAAGATGAATGTAATCTTCAGAACGTAGTTTCGCTTGCTTCAATCTGATAAATATCAATCGCTCAGTTTCAACATTCACGTACAGTTAGTAACAGAAGTAAGTATACACCGGACACGTTTTCAATTTTCCCCCGTCGATTCCTTCAAACAACCTAAGTTATAACAAAATTGTGTTTTATTTACATGAATAAAATACAAAAGTCATATTTAATCCAAATAATGACAAAATTTTAAAAAGGAACAAAATTATAGCTTTTTATATTAAACTTTATAAAAATGCATATCTCAAAAGTAAGTATACAGTTCAATATGTTATTAATTTGTGAAATCAAAAACATAATTAAAATCAAATCCTAGTATTTGGTAGGATAACCATTAGACTTTACAATCGCCTTAAGTCGTGATGGCATTTATTTCACCAAGTTTTCAGTTACAGCTGGTGGTTTTTTACTCCATTCCTCTTGAAGGACGTTTTTCAGTTGTTCCTTATTTCTAATCAGATGTTTACGTATTTGCCGCTTTAAATGTTCCCATTAATGTTCTATTGGATTGGTGTCCGGGGACTGTGGCGGTGTTTTCAGCTGTTTCCGCACATTGTATAACAGCTACTCTCGTACTCGTACAATGTTGGATGTAGGGTCATTATCGTGCTGGAAGATAAACGTCCATTATATTATATTTTCGATAAATACAGGGTAGGCCATTTAAAGCGGGCCCATCGGGCAACCCTATAACTTTTGACAGGAACGTCAGATCGACTAATGACATAGCGCGTTGGAAGCGTCAGTCCAAGACAATTTTTACCATGGAGCAGTACACTCCAAAAGAACGCGCTGAAATAATTCAGCTTTGCATCCAAAATAACTTCTCAATTGTGAAAACTCAACGTGCGTTTAAAAAAAAAAATAAAGTTAAAAGTGCGCCATCCAAAAGCACTTTACAGCGTTTATACGCAAAATTTATTAACCACGGTAGTCTCAGCAATACCAGCCACGCATCCAGACAACGTACACGACGTTCTGCTGAAAATATCGAGGCTGTACGAGCCAGTGTTGAGGAGGCTCCGCGAACATCGAGTTATCGTCGTTCTCAGGAATTAGGCATCGCCAGGACAACACTCAGGCGCATAATTCGCATCGATTTGAAAATGTTTCCGTACAAAATTCAAATGGCACAAAAATTAAACGCTACAATCGATTTTTTGAAGCCATTGTTCCCTGGAAGGTTGATTTCGAAAAATGGTGATTTTCCGTGGCCACCGAGATCACCAGATTTGACGCCACCGGACTTTTATTTGTGGGGTTATCTGAAATCCAAGGTATACATCAACAAGCCAAGGACTCTAACTCAACTTAAAAACAATATCCGACGCGAAATCGCCGCCATACCGGCCGAAATATTGGCCAAAACGATGGAAAACGCCGAAAAAAGGACACATTTGGCCATCAAGGCCAGAGGCAAACATTTGAAGGATATCATTTTCAAAAACTAGCTGGAACAAATCTCCTTGAATCAAAATAAATGATTTTTCATATCAACACAAAAAAAAATGTTTTTTTCAATGTTTTTTTTTCAGAAACAAATGGGCCCGCTTTAAATGGCCTACCCTGTACCAAGTTTCCCCCTACATGCTTCACAGTGCCGGTCATATTGTTTGGATCCAATTCCGCGTTAACTTTTCTCTAAACTTTTTCCCGGCCATCAGATCCACAGATACTGAACTTACACTCATCAGAAAATATGACTTGGTTCCAAAACGTTTGGTCATATTTTTCATGATCTTTGGCGAATGAAATCCGTTTACTCCGATTGACACTACTCACGAAGGGGTTTTTCTTAACATTGCTCCCATGATAACTAGAACTATGCAAAACCCTGTGAATAGTTTGGTGCTAAATTTTTTTTTTTTTTTTTTTTTTATTGACAATTGTATTTATAGTTAACTATAAAATACAAAAAAAAAAGCTATGGCTACTGTGGCCTTAAGCTAATATACTGGGTGTGTATATATGTGTATGTAGGGTGTTAGCTAAATTTCATTTAAGATATTACAATATTTTAAATAGTTTATAAGTTTAATAATGTTCTCTGTAGAATTGTTTAAAAGTAGATCAGTAGGTTTTGTGTTGTTTAGTGATTTTCTGTGGTTTGTAAAATGTGTACAGTCGTCTAGGATGTGTTTGATGTTTGGAGCTGAGGTATTGCAGTATTTGCAGATATTTAGGTCTTTTTTTATTAAATATTCGTGTGTTAGTCGTGTGTGCCCAAGTCGTAGTCTAATTATTTTTGTTATTTCCCTTCTAGTTATGTTAGTATTATGTGTAAATGTGTGTTCATTGATTGCTTGCTTCTTTGGGTTAACAAATTTGTACCAGCTTGTTGTTTGTTCGAATGTGGAGTGTTGTGTTTTTTTGAATATTTGTGTTATATGTTTTTTAATATCTGTGTGTAGGAGGTTCAGAGACATAGTTAGGGGGCGGTTTTGTGCTTCTTTTGCTGCTAAATCTGCTAGTTCATTGCCCTTGATTTTAGTGTGTCCTGGTACCCATATGAGTTCGATTTTATTTTTGAATTTTAGTAAGCAGTTTCTTATGTAGACTGTATAATAATTATTATTGTTTATGTTTTTACCATTTCTAATGAGGCTAAGGAATCGGAACAAATTGCAAATTTTCCAGGTGTTTGGCTAGCATATTGTACTGCTTCAAATATGGCTATCGTTTCTGCAGCAAAATTTGTGCTGTAATAAGGTAAGACCTTGGTAATTAATATTCTGTCATTGTATATAACGCTGAAGCTTGTTTGGTTTGCGCTTTTTGAACCGTCTGTGAAGATTAGTTTGAACTTTTTTTTTATAAGTTTGTTGGTTAATTCTGAGAAGAGTTTTTGAAATATTGTTGAAGGCGTATTGTCTTTTTTCCAATGGTGAAGTGATGTATCTATGGCATTGAAAGGTAGTTGCCATCCAGGAAATCGGGTGATGGTCTTAGGTTTATAATTGATGGGAATATCTAATTCCAGAGATTTTTCTATTATGCGTTTGAGTGTTGATTGAATTTTGTGTTTTCGTTTAGAAATTATTATTTTGTGTGTAAGTTTTGAAAGAGTTGACTGGTCGTTAACGATTAGGTTTTTGCAAAGTTTTGTTGTGGCAAACTCCCTCATTTGTGTTAACGGTGGTATGCCTGTTTCGAACGTCATGTTGCGAATCGGTGTAGTACGGTATGCGCCTAAGGCGGTTCGTATAGCAGAGTTTAGTAATGAGTTGAGTTTGTTGATATTTGACTTAGGTGTGTAGCCAAAAAGGTATAATCCATAGTAAATTTTTGATACAATTAAAGATTTGGTAGCGGCAATGATTGAACTAGTGTTAGCGTTCAGTTTTGGGCTTGAAAGGCATTTTATTATGTTCAAACGCTTATTTAATGAGTTAACAAGTTTTGAAATGTGGGCTTCCCATCTATATCTTTTATTAAATTCGATACCTAATATTTTTAAATTTTCGGCGTTGTTTATTGTAAAGTTGTTGCATGTGATATTTGGATGACAGTGTTTTTTCCTGCATATGTGTATGTGTTTACTTTTTTCTGTTGAGAGGCTTGCACCTGAGTAATTGCACCAGTTCAAAATATCGTTGTGAATGTCGTTGAGATTTATGTTTGTATTTTCATGTTTATTCATTTTTTTTATGAGAGTGAAATCGTCTGCGTAAGCCAGAAAGTCTATTTCTTTGTGTAATGATAAAATGTTGCTGAGTTTGTGGTATGCTATAAGAAATAGTATGACTGAAATTGGGGATCCTTGGGGTATCCCATTCTGGAGTGGATATGTTTCGGAGAAGTGAGAATCTATTCTTATTTTAATTTTTCTGTTTGTCATAAAATTTTTGATATAGTTTAATATTTTAGGACCTATTTTCCATTCTAAGAGCTGGTCTAGAATGGTGTGTACTCCGATTTTGTCAAATGCTTTAGTAAAGTCGAGTGAGATGATTGGCAAATGCTTTTTTTGGGATAGGGAGGACGTGATCTGATGGTCTAGATATACTAGATAATCAGACACTGATTTACCCTTTCTAAATCCGATTTGCTGGCTATGTAGTAGTTTGTTGCAGGAAACAAACCACCATAGCCGATTAGCTATTACTTTGTCTAATAATTTTGCGCAGACCGGATTCAAGGATATTGGACGGTAGGATTTGATGGAGGATTTATCTTGGTTTGGTTTATGTATAGGGAGGACGAGACTGCTTTTGTACATTTGAGGAATTTGATTGTTTAAAATGTTGTTATAAAGACAAAGTAAACGGGTTTTCATGGCCGCCGGTAAGTTTTTTATCATGGGGTAAGAAATTCTATCAGTACCTGGGGTGCGACCCTTAAGTTTTGACAAAGCTATAGAGAGTTCTATTGGAGTAATATCGCTTTCTATTTGGAGCGCAGTTTTGCTTGGGGTTAAGCTGTTAATTGGTGTTAAGGAGGATTATTTGTGGTCTAAAAATGTTCGTGTAAAGTTGGTGTCGCTGGCTTCATTTGACCAGTATTTTCCAAATGAGTTTGCTATTGTAATTTTATTGGTTGTGGTAGTTTGGATTGGATCTTGTAGGGCTATACTGTGCATCGGAAGGTATGGTTTTAAACCGCATAATCGACGTATAGTGTGCCATAACTGTCCAGTGGGTGTATGGGGGTGAATGTGGCTTGTAAACTTATGCATTGCCTTGTTTTTGGATAATTTAAGTTCTCTTTTAAATAAAGCATTTGCTCTTTTGTAGTTTATTATGTTTTCAGTTGTTATGTGTCTTTTTACTTTATTCCAAAAGCGATTTCTGTCTTTCTTCAATCTTTCGAGTTCTTTGTTCCACCAAGGTGTACATTTTTTCGTATTGTAATTCGTTTGAGGGATTGCTTCATTTGCGCTTTGGAGTATAATTTTGTGTAGCGTGGCCGCTTCTTTATTTGTATTATTGCTGTTTGGTTTAGCTTGACATAGTATATTCGCAAGGGTGCTGAATTTTTCCCAATTAGCTTTATTAAGGTTAAACCTGGGTCTGATATTTATTGTGGTGTTTGATTGGTTGTTAAAGATGGTTGTGGTAATTGGGAAGTGGTCGCTGCCGAAAAGGCAGGATTCTACTTGCCAATTACTTTGCAGGGCTATGGAAGGTGAGGCTATGGTTAAATCCACATGAGTGAATGTATGGTGTGTTGTAAAGTGGGTTGGTGAGCCATCGTTCAAAAGAATTAGTCTTGATTGACTAACGAATTTAAAGAGCTTATTACCTCTGCTGTTGCTTTTGGGGGATCCCCAGTTTGGATGCCAACTATTAAAGTCACCGGTAATTAAAATTGGTGGTTGCAAGCTGTCAAATATATCTTGAAGGTTTTTGGTATTGAAGTTTTTGTTTGGTGAAAGGTAGATGGAACTAATTGTAAATTTGAGTACAGACTGTATTTGTATACTAACTATATCAAAAGTGTTAGTAGTGTGGTTTATTATTTTATGCTGTATGGATTTATGTATAAGAATAGCAGATCCTCCAAATGAGTTGCATGGGTTTGTGGATGTGTATATATTATAATTAATAGGCGTTGGCATTGGTATCGAATTTTGGATGTGTGTCTCTTGCAGGGTAATTACGTGTGGTCTGATTTGTGTTAGTAATATTTGTAGTTCGTTGTAGTTATTTTGGTATCCTCGTATATTCCATTGTATGATTTTTAGTGAGGGCGTCATATATCAGTAGAATAGATAAGTGTTCGTGTTTTTGTTTTGAATTAACTAAATTAAGATTTAATAAGTATTTATATAAGGTGTAAGTAAGTTAGAAATAAGTATGTATAAGTATATATAGTTCTAGTTTTAGGAATATTAGGATAATTAACGTTTTGGCTAGTTGTGGTGTTAGTTGGGTTACTTTTTTTTGTTAAATTTTTTTATCTGTGATTGTAGTCGTTTCGATGTATTTTTTGGTAGGATTTTTATCTTCTGCTTTGATGTAGATGTGGATTCTAAGCTGTCATCTGTCTCTGATTCGCTCATTACATCTGAATATTGCATGATTTTTCTTTCCATGCTATTTTCAGTGAGAGAATTGGTGTGGTTGGCTTTGTTGGTGGTTTTGTTGGCTGTACTGCGAGTGGGTGATTAAAGTGTGGTGAGTTTTGATGTTCTGATTGTGAGTTGAGTGTTGTTTGTTTAGATGTATGTTGACTGGTGACTTCTGCAAATGTATAGTTGTTGTGTGGATGTCGTTCTTTGTAAATAGCTCGTGCAGTTTTGTTGTCGACTTGTGAGGTGATCTTAATTGTTTGGATTTCTTTTTCGCGTATAAATATGGGACATTTTTTGTCGAGAGTGGTGTGATTAGTACATGTTAGTCCGTTCGCATCGCAATTGCCGCATTTCGTAGGATTATCACATTTCTCTTGGTTTTCGTCGCTAATATGGTAATTGCTTGCACAGTTATGGCAGGACTTTGGACTTTTGCAGAATTTAGCTACGTGATTAAATTTAAAACAATTTTTGCATCGCATTGGTGGGGGGATGTATGGGCGAACTGTTGTTTTAATATAACCGATATTTATTTTCGTTGGCAATGTTGTTGTGGCAAATGTTAATATAATTAATCCTGTTTCAATCAGGTCATTGTTCACTTTTTTTTCACCTCACATACATTTTGGGGTTTTAGTTCATCGAGGATTTCACTTTCGGGTATTGATCGTAGTTCGTTACAATATATTACGCCTTTCGAATAATTAAGTGTCTTGTGTGGTGTAATCTCAACAATGATTGTGTTTGAAATCGCTGTTAGTGTCGTTAATTTGTTAGCTTGTGAGCCGTTTTTGGTCTTGATCAAAATTTGGCCGCTAATAATTTTTTTGCAATATTCAACTTCGACGCAAGTTGAGTTGATTGCTTTTTGGATCAAAAATGGTGATATGTTCTTTAAATTGTCTGAGTTATTGGGTCTGGACATGAGTAGGTATACCGGTTCGTTCGATGTGAAGTTAGATTGTTTTGTTTTGTCCCATTTGAGTGCAGGTAAATTGGGAGGTAAATTTACTTTATTGTCCGGTGGCTTATTCATTTTGAGTGAGGGATAAGAAGGTAATTTCTATTACACAAATTGAAAATTCACTTGTTCAATGTTATTAGTATTATATATATATATATATATATATGTATATTTAAAGTTAGTTAATGTTCGTTTTTTTTTTTTTTTTTTTTTTTTGACTATAAGACTGCGCGTTTTGCTTTAATTTCAATTCCGCGAAAATACGTTCGTATGCTTAGGGCAGCAGTTTGCGACGTGGTGCTAAATTGTTTTCCAGGCTTATTTTCAACTTCAGATTTCAATTTGGGGCACTTATTTTGGGGTTTGTCCTGATTTTCCGTACGACTAAACTTTTTCTCTGGGACTTTACAGCTAAATTAAGGCGCATATGAAAGCTTATCCCAGTACACATTTACCATGTGTAAAATATTTTGATTACATATTAAGGAAAGCGTTAGCGTCAAACCATTCCATAAATCATATCCGCAGAATGTTGGTGGAAGTGATGACGGCATTTTAAGATGTGATTGTCCTCATTTCCCCGAACCACAAGTCTATATGAAAAATAATTCGTTGAACTAACGTTTTTGTCACACACGTTGCAGTTGATTGTTACGAAAATGTAAAACAATATTCCGTGTTTCTAAATTTTCACCCGCGCATTGAAACGTCTTGCGTGTTGTCTTGTATACGTCTTATCTGCTTTGATGACAATTTGATGGTTACTCGGCGGCTTGCGCTCCAATGCGGTCATAAATAATGCAGCCAATTGGTCTTTTCATCGAATTGTTGTGTGCAAAACGCTGATCGACTCGACTTGCTCAATTGCCCATAAAATGAATTACTATACGGCGTTGGCATTAAAACACCTGCTGGATGATATATTTGACCCTGAGTCTTGAAAGTTGGCATAACTTTTATTGCGCCAAATGACGTCATTTGAAAACAATTATTGTATTGCTGGATATGAGTTAAACAATGTTTAGAATCTGGCTCATTTCGCTCGCTCAATACAAACCAACTTCATTTTTAAACTTAAATTGCCTTACAATATTGGCACGAAACGTTCATTGGTCCAATAGCAACCATTTGCTGTGAACTGTAATCGATTTGCACGTTGGTTTCGATTCCATCGATTCCGATCAAGTTCATTCCACGCTTCGTGTTGCCCGTCAGCAGAGAACATTAATGTATAGAGAAGTCTTAATGACGGGAACGCATGGAATTTTGAGGGGTACTCGTTTGGCGCGCGTGGTTAACCACAGACATATATTTCGCCAAAAGTTAACAGAAATATACTCAACTGGACAAATTAAACAGCAGTTGAGTAAAATTCGTTTGTATGTAGGAAGAAAGAATGTTAACACTGTAGGCTAGCTACAGGCACTTTATCATAAAAAACAAAATTGCTAAGTTCAATAGAGTTTTGTAATACGTTCACTTATAAGTAGATGACCTACTTTTTCGTGCTTAACTCCCAATCCGTAATTAAAAAGCGAGATATCCCATACAAAATGTTTTCCCAAAATCTGAAATTATGATAATAGCCATACTTTTTGACATACAACCCTGTGTTATCGATAATTACTATTACGAATGTAGGGAGAAACATCAAAATAAAAACTAAATGAACTGGACGCCGGCAAAGAAAACAGGTCTGTAAACTTCATTCTAATAAGATATGTGTTAAATATTATTATATATGGACTCATTTTACAGAAAAAAGCGTGTCCATACACGTTTTGTCCTCTTATTATCTATATACAGTAGGTTCTGTTTTTATGCGGCTTTTTTTTATGCGGTTTTGAAATAGTGCGGTTTTTTTTTAAATTACAAAATGCATGTCGACCTATCGGGAATTGTATTTAATTATTTCAGATTCATGCGGTCTATGGAACGTATCTATAGTAATAATATGGGACTAGTGCCCTTTTTTATGCGATTATTTCAGATTTATGCGGTTTTAGCATTTGAAACGTATCTATAGTTTTACTATAGAACTAGTAGCTTTTTTTATGCTGTTTTTTTTTATGCTGTTTCTTGCGGAACGTATCTACCGCATAAAAACAGAACCTACTGTATATAAAAATGAAAATCTGTCCCTATGTTCGCTTATAACTCGAGAATGGCTGAACGGATTTATCTTATCTTGGTCTTGAATTATTCGTGGAGGTCTAGGGAAGGTTTTAGAAGGTGAGAAAAATTCGAATAATTGCCGGGAAAATGGTCAAAACGTGGACCCGGGTAACCTTTGGTTGTGTATGTACAATATGGGTATCAAATGGAAGCTGTGGTTAAGTGCTTTAATACGGGTTAATTTTCATACCTATTGATGACTAGGGTCTCGAAATATATGCCAAAACGTGGACCCACCGTGTCTTTAAACCGAATTAAACCAAACTTACACACATTGTTAAGTAGGTATTGAAGATGGTTTCCGTATAGTTTGAATACCTATTGGTAGATAGGGTCTCGAGATATAGGTCAAAACGTGGACCCGGGTAACCTTCGGACGTGTATGTACAATATGGGTATCAAATGGAAGCTGTTGGTGAATGCTTTAGTACAGAGTATTTTTCATGTCGCTCCGTGACTGGGGTCTCGAAATATATGCCAAAACGTGGACCCGTCGTGTCTTTAAACCGAATTAAACCAAACTTACACACATTGTTAAGGAGGTATTGAAGATGGTTTCCGTATAGTTTGGATACCTATTGGTAGATACGGTCTCGAGATATAGGTCAAAACGTGGACCCGGGTAACCTGGGGATGTGTATGTACAATATGGGTATCAAATGGAAGCTGTTGGTGAATGCTTTAGTTCAGAGTATTTCCATCCGCTCCGTGACTAGGGTCTCGAGATAGAGACCAAAACGTGGACCCTAGAATATGTTTGTACAATCTATATATATAAATGTGAAAATCTGTACCTATATTCGCTTAAAACTCGCGAACGGGCTCACCTATCCAAACCAAATTTTTAGGCTTTGTTTGGACTATTCAGTTGTTGGTTTGTGTTTTAAAATTTTAAGAATCGGATACCAGGGTCTCGAGAAATAGGCCAAAACGTGAACCCGGGTAACCCTAGGATGTGTTTGTACAATATGGGTAGCAAATGGAAGCTGTTGGTGAATGCTTTAGTTCAGAGTATTTTTCATGCCGCTCCGTGACTAGGGTCCCGAGATAGAGACCAACACGTGGACCCTAGAATGTGTTTGTACAATATGGATATCAATTGGAAGCTGTTGGTGAATGCTTTAGTACAGAGTATTTCTCATGCCGCTCCGTGACTGGGGTCTCAAGATATAGGTCAAAACGTGGGCCCGGGTAACCTTCGGATGTGTATATACAATATGGGTATCAAATGGAAGCTGTTGGTGAATGCTTTAGTTCAGAGTATTTTTCATGCCGCTCCGTGACTAGGGTCCCGAGATAGAGACCAACACGTGGACCCTAGAATGTGTTTGTACAATATGGATATCAATTGGAAGCTGTTGGTGAATGCTTTAGTACAGAGTATTTTTCATGCCGCTCCGTGACTGGGGTCTCGAGATATAGGTCAAAATGTGGGCCCGGGTAACCTTCGGATGTGTATATACAATATGGGTATCAAATGGAAGCTGTTGGTGAATGCTTTAGTTCAGAGTATTTTTCATGCCGCTCCGTGACTAGGGTCCCGAGATAGAGACCAACACGTGGACCCTAGAATGTGTTTGTACAATATGGATATCAATTGAAAGCTGTTGGTGAATGCTTTAGTACAGAGTATTTCTCATGCCGCTCCGTGACTGGGGTCTCAAGATATAGGTCAAAACGTGGGCCCGGGTAACCTTCGGATGCGTATATACAATATGGGTATCAAATGGAAGCTGTTGGTGAATGCTTTAGTTCAGAGTATTTTTCATGCCGCTCCGTGACTAGGGTCCCGAGATAGAGACCAACACGTGGACCCTAGAATGTGTTTGTACAATATGGATATTAATTGGAAGCTGTTGGTGAATGCTTTAGTACAGAGTATTTCTCATGCCGCTCCGTGACTGGATTCTCGAGATATAGGTCAAAACGTGGGCCCGGGTAACCTTTGGTTGTGGATGTGCAATATGAGCATCAAATGAAAGCTGTCGATAAGTGCTTTAACGTGGGGTAATTTTCATACCTATTGATGACTAGGGTCTCGAAATATATGCCAAAACGTGGACCCACCGTGTCTTTGCCCAGCGAAGCGGGTCGGGTTTGCTAGTTTATTATAAAATGTTATATAGAATTTCCCACGGCGGCCGCCTTAGCCGAATGGGTTGGTGCGTGACTACGATTCGGAGTTCACAGAGAGACCGCCGGTTCGAATGTCGGTGAAAACACCAAAATTAAGAAAAAAAATTTTCTAATAGCGGTCGTCCCTCGGCAGGCAATGGCAAACCTCCGAGTGTATTTCTGCCATGAAAAAGCTCCTTATAAAAATATCTGCCGGTCGGAGTGGGCTTGAAACTGTAAGTCCCTCCATTTGTGGAACAACATCAAGACGCACACCACAAATAGGAAGAGGAGCTCGGCCTATTAGACAAACCAAAAACACCGAAATATGTATTCCACCAAAATAAGTTCTATGAACAAAAATCTTTCACAACAGCATTGCCAGCTGATTGTCAATTTTGCAGGTAATTTGCCGTATGTGAGCGGGTAGATTAATTTTGTGGATTTATTGGTGATTAATGCATATATGTATGAATTTCGATTTTTTGTGACGATATGTGGGTATTCATGTCTCTCACTCATGCCGACGAGTTCGGCCATTTTGAATGTTCAGTTAATTGTTGACAGCTGCTTTGCTTGCACGTGTTTCGGCTCGTCTTCGATTTTTACCTATTCAAAAAGATGGATCAAAGAACCTGTATCAAATTTTGTGTGAAAAACGAAGTTAACAAACAAAAACCACACACTAATGATGCCACAGAAACCGTATTCCCCAGATCTGGCCCCCTGTGAGCTTTTCTTCTTCCCGAAACTGAAGAGGGCCATGAAAGGACGACGCCACGCTACGATTGACGAGATAAAAACGGCATCAAAGGAGGAGCTGAACAAGATAGAAAAAGTGCTTCGAAGATTGGAAGAAACGTTGGCTCAAGTGCATAATATCTCATGGGGATTAGTTTCAAGGGGACAAAATATATATTAATGAATAAAAAAATAATTTTTGAAAAAAACACAAAACTCGCGATACTTTTTGAGCACACCCCGTATATTATGTCTGTCTAAAACATCTACTGTTAAATTGTTGTTGAATCCCTCCAACCAAATCAAATCCTTCATAGAGAATTAATTCATTATCAGGCACACAAGAGGAGGGCATATGCAAATTGAAATATATGAATTTATGTACATATGCGCATATATATTGGCATATTGCATACAAACGCTCCGGCTGTGAAAGTATTCGGTGCGTTACCAGCTGGTGGTAGCAGAGGAAGAGGAGGCTTTCCTTTGCGTTTGAAGGATCAGGTGGCGAAGGAGTTGACTTCATTTGGTGTGTCCAATTGGCGCCGGTTAGCACGAGAAAGAAACGACTGGCGCGCTTTGTTAAACTCGGCCCAAATCGCGTAAGCAGTTATCGCCCCAATTAAGATGAAGAAGTACAGGAGGGTAGATATAGAGAAATTCGTGATCTGATAAACGCAAAGAAAAAAATAAATATATATTCAGAAGTTAAATGAAAACCGGAAAGATGCTGAATCAGAAATCGGACCACATTATATTAAAGAGGTAAGAGATGGGAAAAATCACAGAAAATTTAGGAAAGTGAACGCAGAAAAAATAGACGATGACCACATACTTACATACTCCAAGAACTGGACATAAATATTACAAAATCACGTTAGATCTGAAAATAAATACCAAAAGCAAAAATAACCCGAAAATAAAGGCAACAATTAAATAAATATATTTTTGTTTTAGATGATTAAATGGATCATAACAATTGTTCCAACATTCACGGCTCAAACTATCGACCTACATGACCTATCGAACAATAATGAATTCGTGGAGGTCTAGGGAAGGTTTTAGAAGGTGAGAAAAATTCGAATAATTGCCGGGAAAATGGTCAAAACGTGGACCCGGGTAACCTTTGGTTGTGTATGTACAATATGGGTATCAAATGGAAGCTGTGGTTAAGTGCTTTAATACGGGTTAATTTTCATACCTATTGATGACTAGGGTCTCGAAATATATGCCAAAACGTGGACCCACCGTGTCTTTAAACCGAATTAAACCAAACTTACACACATTGTTAAGTAGGTATTGAAGATGGTTTCCGTATAGTTTGAATACCTATTGGTAGATAGGGTCTCGAGATATAGGTCAAAACGTGGACCCGGGTAACCTTCGGACGTGTATGTACAATATGGGTATCAAATGGAAGCTGTTGGTGAATGCTTTAGTACAGAGTATTTTTCATGTCGCTCCGTGACTGGGGTCTCGAAATATATGCCAAAACGTGGACCCGTCGTGTCTTTAAACCGAATTAAACCAAACTTACACACATTGTTAAGGAGGTATTGAAGATGGTTTCCGTATAGTTTGGATACCTATTGGTAGATACGGTCTCGAGATATAGGTCAAAACGTGGACCCGGGTAACCTGGGGATGTGTATGTACAATATGGGTATCAAATGGAAGCTGTTGGTGAATGCTTTAGTTCAGAGTATTTCCATCCGCTCCGTGACTAGGGTCTCGAGATAGAGACCAAAACGTGGACCCTAGAATATGTTTGTACAATCTATATATATAAATGTGAAAATCTGTACCTATATTCGCTTAAAACTCGCGAACGGGCTCACCTATCCAAACCAAATTTTTAGGCTTTGTTTGGACTATTCAGTTGTTGGTTTGTGTTTTAAAATTTTAAGAATCGGATACCAGGGTCTCGAGAAATAGGCCAAAACGTGAACCCGGGTAACCCTAGGATGTGTTTGTACAATATGGGTAGCAAATGGAAGCTGTTGGTGAATGCTTTAGTTCAGAGTATTTTTCATGCCGCTCCGTGACTAGGGTCCCGAGATAGAGACCAACACGTGGACCCTAGAATGTGTTTGTACAATATGGATATCAATTGGAAGCTGTTGGTGAATGCTTTAGTACAGAGTATTTCTCATGCCGCTCCGTGACTGGGGTCTCAAGATATAGGTCAAAACGTGGGCCCGGGTAACCTTCGGATGTGTATATACAATATGGGTATCAAATGGAAGCTGTTGGTGAATGCTTTAGTTCAGAGTATTTTTCATGCCGCTCCGTGACTAGGGTCCCGAGATAGAGACCAACACGTGGACCCTAGAATGTGTTTGTACAATATGGATATCAATTGAAAGCTGTTGGTGAATGCTTTAGTACAGAGTATTTCTCATGCCGCTCCGTGACTGGGGTCTCAAGATATAGGTCAAAACGTGGGCCCGGGTAACCTTCGGATGCGTATATACAATATGGGTATCAAATGGAAGCTGTTGGTGAATGCTTTAGTTCAGAGTATTTTTCATGCCGCTCCGTGACTAGGGTCCCGAGATAGAGACCAACACGTGGACCCTAGAATGTGTTTGTACAATATGGATATTAATTGGAAGCTGTTGGTGAATGCTTTAGTACAGAGTATTTCTCATGCCGCTCCGTGACTGGATTCTCGAGATATAGGTCAAAACGTGGGCCCGGGTAACCTTTGGTTGTGGATGTGCAATATGAGCATCAAATGAAAGCTGTCGATAAGTGCTTTAACGTGGGGTAATTTTCATACCTATTGATGACTAGGGTCTCGAAATATATGCCAAAACGTGGACCCACCGTGTCTTTGCCCAGCGAAGCGGGTCGGGTTTGCTAGTTTATTATAAAATGTTATATAGAATTTCCCACGGCGGCCGCCTTAGCCGAATGGGTTGGTGCGTGACTACGATTCGGAGTTCACAGAGAGACCGCCGGTTCGAATGTCGGTGAAAACACCAAAATTAAGAAAAAAAATTTTCTAATAGCGGTCGTCCCTCGGCAGGCAATGGCAAACCTCCGAGTGTATTTCTGCCATGAAAAAGCTCCTTATAAAAATATCTGCCGGTCGGAGTGGGCTTGAAACTGTAAGTCCCTCCATTTGTGGAACAACATCAAGACGCACACCACAAATAGGAAGAGGAGCTCGGCCTATTAGACAAACCAAAAACACCGAAATATGTATTCCACCAAAATAAGTTCTATGAACAAAAATCTTTCACAACAGCATTGCCAGCTGATTGTCAATTTTGCAGGTAATTTGCCGTATGTGAGCGGGTAGATTAATTTTGTGGATTTATTGGTGATTAATGCATATATGTATGAATTTCGATTTTTTGTGACGATATGTGGGTATTCATGTCTCTCACTCATGCCGACGAGTTCGGCCATTTTGAATGTTCAGTTAATTGTTGACAGCTGCTTTGCTTGCACGTGTTTCGGCTCGTCTTCGATTTTTACCTATTCAAAAAGATGGATCAAAGAACCTGTATCAAATTTTGTGTGAAAAACGAAGTTAACAAACAAAAACCACACACTAATGATGCCACAGAAACCGTATTCCCCAGATCTGGCCCCCTGTGAGCTTTTCTTCTTCCCGAAACTGAAGAGGGCCATGAAAGGACGACGCCACGCTACGATTGACGAGATAAAAACGGCATCAAAGGAGGAGCTGAACAAGATAGAAAAAGTGCTTCGAAGATTGGAAGAAACGTTGGCTCAAGTGCATAATATCTCATGGGGATTAGTTTCAAGGGGACAAAATATATATTAATGAATAAAAAAATAATTTTTGAAAAAAACACAAAACTCGCGATACTTTTTGAGCACACCCCGTATATTATGTCTGTCTAAAACATCTACTGTTAAATTGTTGTTGAATCCCTCCAACCAAATCAAATCCTTCATAGAGAATTAATTCATTATCAGGCACACAAGAGGAGGGCATATGCAAATTGAAATATATGAATTTATGTACATATGCGCATATATATTGGCATATTGCATACAAACGCTCCGGCTGTGAAAGTATTCGGTGCGTTACCAGCTGGTGGTAGCAGAGGAAGAGGAGGCTTTCCTTTGCGTTTGAAGGATCAGGTGGCGAAGGAGTTGACTTCATTTGGTGTGTCCAATTGGCGCCGGTTAGCACGAGAAAGAAACGACTGGCGCGCTTTGTTAAACTCGGCCCAAATCGCGTAAGCAGTTATCGCCCCAATTAAGATGAAGAAGTACAGGAGGGTAGATATAGAGAAATTCGTGATCTGATAAACGCAAAGAAAAAAATAAATATATATTCAGAAGTTAAATGAAAACCGGAAAGATGCTGAATCAGAAATCGGACCACATTATATTAAAGAGGTAAGAGATGGGAAAAATCACAGAAAATTTAGGAAAGTGAACGCAGAAAAAATAGACGATGACCACATACTTACATACTCCAAGAACTGGACATAAATATTACAAAATCACGTTAGATCTGAAAATAAATACCAAAAGCAAAAATAACCCGAAAATAAAGGCAACAATTAAATAAATATATTTTTGTTTTAGATGATTAAATGGATCATAACAATTGTTCCAACATTCACGGCTCAAACTATCGACCTACATGACCTATCGAACAATAATGGATACATACCAATAAAAACAGGGGAAACCAAAATTGTCGAACACTACACA
>JAYXIM010052840.1:0-13000 GCA_037575425.1 Anastrepha fraterculus | reverse complement strand
AAGGTACTGCATATAATAAACACCACAGAATAAGAGCGAACTATGGAAATAATCAAAACCAACATTGACATCCTAAAGACATCCAGTAGCGAATCATAAAAGTTAATAACTACAGTAAAAAAGAACTTTATGCTACTGAGGGCAAAAATAGAAAATCTTAATCCTCACTTCCGAAAGAAACGGACTCTCTTAAACATTGTAGGCAAAGGCCTTAAAATGATTGCGGGTACAATGGACAGCAACGACAGGGAACAAATAAGTAAAACTCTTAAATTGCTACACGCAAGTGACGATAACATAACAAACAAGATGAAGAAACTAACTTATATAAACAATATCAGGAAGTCCCAAATCGAGAACATAACACTATCGGAGATTACTTAACTAAACTCAAAAATATTATAGAAAATTAAATTTCAACCATAGAAGACGAGATAACATTTATAGAACTCATATACCAGATTAATAATGACATCTCACTCTTACGGCATCATGTAGACGACATCGGACAGACATCCCCACAGATATTCTAACCCAACACCAAACTTGAACTAATCACAGACTTTGACAGTTATACCAATATTAAAGTAGCCATAGCACTTCACGAAGGTAACATTATAATAAATCTCTCTATACAACGATATTCACAGGACTCACTTTCCATGGAGACATTTGTCCCCATTCCTGAAAAAAATAATAAGTCCATAAAGCTTAACCATTCTGATGTTCTTATAGATTTAGAAAACAATATTTATAGTGCGTATGTTAAGGTTAATCTAAAAAGAAAATCTTATGAAAATGAAGGATAATTGTTTAAATAATATACTAAACTTTGAAGAAGCTAATTGCAAAATGCAAATATTTAATATACAAGAAATAATCGAAATAGTTTCTGGAATATTAGTTTTTAAGCACTTTAACAATACAATATCCTATAATTGCAACAAATCATATTGAATAAAACATTTACCAAAGTTAAAATAAAATCGTACGATAAAATGATCTTACCTAAGCTTATAACAAAAATTAAAGACAATAGTAATACAACACTAGCAGACATAAAAATTTAATATTTATATCTAAAACGAACGGAGTACGAAAAAACACTGCAACAAGTACTACATACAGATAAAAATTCAAAAATAATTAGTTATAGCATAGAAATCTCACTTATCATATCAATTTTAGTTACTTTTATATACTTATACAGACAAACAACATATATTCTAAACCTACAACTAAAAATTTATACGACTACTAGCGGACCCTCACCCGCTTCGCTGGGTGAAAGAAAAATATAAAAGAAAAGTGTTCTTTGTTTTTTTCTTGTTTCATCATTTAATTCATGCTCGGCCATTATTTTGTGACTTATTCTAATAACAATGTTTTATATATCTTAGTGACTTACTCTAATGATTGTAAACTAACAACTTATTCTAAAGCCTTCTGATACACAAAATTTCTGGTTTTATTTTTATGGTTTTATTTTCATAAAGTAACGATGGTTTCCCTACTCGAGAACATCCTACATACAGTTGCCCATGTCCAAAGCATGGACAAGTTTTGTCAATTCCACATAATTGAAGTGTTTGACCTTGAGACTTATTGATTGTAATAGCAAAAGCAAGGCGAATGGGAAATTGAAGTCGCTTAAAATCAAAAGGCAAATCTGTTGAAATCATTGGAATGCGCGGAATCAAAACATCTTCACCTTTAAATTTGTCTTTCAACATTGTTGCTTCAATTACATTGTTCATTGCCGGTTTCACTGTTAATCTTGTCCCATTGCATAGTTTCGGCTGATTGATATTTCGCAACATAATGATCACTGCGCCGACTTTCAATTGCAAACGATGTGGTGGCAAGCCAGACAAATTAAGTGAATTAAAAAATTCAATTGGATAATTCACTACATCGTCGGGATAAATCGATAAGTTTGAATCGATAGTTTTGTGCAATATTTGGGAATACATTTTGCACTAATTGTACTCTTGATTCTGTTACGGTACAAAAATTAGTTGGAAGTGTGATCATGTATTCTTGGTAAGTACTCCACAATTCTTTTGGGTTTGCTGGGAAACATGTAGCTATAATGATGGCAAATAGTGTTCTTATTTGGTGTGGAGAACTTGTTGCACATTCATCCATAAGAGTTGCATCCCACTCATTATCATTTTCAAGCAAATTCAATTCTTTGCATGCTTGCTGATAAGTACAACAAAGATGACCATTAACTCGTTTCAAACTTTCGAATGATCTTGGGCCGGGAATATCAACTAAGAGTAAACGTAAATAGAAACATTCCACTTCATTTGGATGCGCAAATGGATGGTGTAAAGTCGTCCGATTGCATCACCCAAATGAACACCTGGATATCCATCTACAGGTATTCCTCGTTGCCTTCGTACCCAGGACCTTTATGATGCATTCCAAGTATAATATTTAGGAACATTTGAATAAAGCAATGTTCTTGCAAATGAATCTGTTTCACATAAGTTGAAAAATGCAGTTAGTGTTGTTGCTGGTGGTCGTTCGGCCATTTGTAGAGCAGTATTTTCAGTGAAATAAACACTTTGGTCATTTTCTAAATGGACTGACAAATGAATAACAGCTGGATGGCGATCATGAATCGGAAATGATAATATTCTCCAAACTGCTTCGTTGCTACTAGTGAATCCTCCCACTTGGTAATTAGTAATTTCATCATTTCGATTTACAACTCCAAATACTGCCATGTCACTTGCTTTATTGATATATTTGCATATGTATTTGATGGATTTTACGGAGTTACAATATTCAACATTTATATGTGCGTTAAATGTTTTCGATAATAATTTGGAATACGGAACTATCCAACGGTTATCAATCTCCACATCTTAATTATTTATTTTCACAGTGACTGTTTTTCCATTATCTTCTGGTGATCTTCTACGGTACAATGGATATCCATCATTTCCAGTCATTGTTTCAGCAATTAATTGCCTTGGGTAGTTTTTTGAACATTTACCATCAACCATACATGGAGAATTTTTATTTAACGTACCACACGGTCCATGAATCATATTTTTGGTTACAGTAGTATGTAATTCTGGATCTTCATTTATATCTGGAATTTCAGCACATATAATATGATCAATTTTATCTGTGGTTAGTTTTTGTTTTAACCAAATCAAAATATGCGCATGAGGCAAGCCTCTTTTTTGCCATTCCAGAGAATACATGAAACATTGTACATCTCCGTAAACTTTATGTTTTACAATGAAATCCATTAGAGACTGTAGCTTTCGTCTAAACACTCTTGCAGTAATGTCATGCCTATCAGTAGCTGATTGCCCAGTATATAAATGATTCCTAATATCATTCCATTTTGGATTGCATGTGAAAGTTATGAATAAGTCGGGTCGACCATAATTTCTGACATAACACATTGAATCACAGGCAGTTTCGATTGTTGTTTTAAAACTTTGCACCAAAACATTGTGTGTGTGTAATAAATCTTGTAACTCTCTCATAATGACTCATAATTATTTCTGGAAAATGCACACCGTGCTTCAAGTTCATCATCGTTGTCATTAATGAAATAAATTTGCAAAAATTTTGACTCTTGATCGGGTAGTGGTAGTAATCAACCTATTAAGTGATATGCTTGCCCTTGAATCTGAAAAAAGCCATAATTTGTGTCCATAAAATCTAATGATTCATTAGATGTGTCAGCGAATTTTGTTGAACGTTGAAGTTTATGTATTACCTTGAACGTTGGCATGAAGTTATCGGTTATAATTTTTCCAGCACCAAAAGATATCATTTGAAAACATGAATTATATGTGGAAATTTTTTCAAGAAAATGTTTGGAATCGGGTGATGTTCCCGATAATAATGTAGCTAATTGTATGTCTGGTAAACGAACTTTTCCTGCAGCGCAACACATGCCTGGTGTTTCAGTTTGGAATTTCAATGCTTGACAAAATTCGCAAATTTTATCCATACTTCCAATGACAACGTATTTGTGAGATAAATAATCAAGTTGTGGATTATATTGAAATGCTGCACCATTCAAATTTACAGAATTGATATTTATTGGCCGATTTTGAGAACGTGACCTAGTACGATCTCTTTGTTGACTTAATCTATCAGCATGATTTTCCTCACTTTCATTTTGTCTCTGATTTTGCACATTTCTATTGTGACGTGTATTACGTCCGATGTTAGCATGTCTTCACCTCTCGGCATTTCATTTACCGAATCAAAGTGGTCTTCTTTATGTCACTCTGAGCTCCTGATTGCTACTTTTCTTGTTTTTAAACTGGAATTCAAATTAACATACTGTTAGCGCCATCTTTTAAAAATATAATTGAACTGTGAGCACGCGTTGAAATGAAAATTACACAGAACCGAAATGGGAAATGATCAGCAAAAATAATATATATTTTTGAAATTTTTCTTGAAAATATCTACGGAAAGTGTGAAAACAATCTCTTTTCTATACTAATATTATAAAGAGGAAAACTTTGTTTGTTTGTTTGTTTGTTTGTTTGTTTGTAACGAATAGGCTCAAAAACTACTGGACCGATTTTAAAAATTCTTTCACCATTCGAAAACTACATTATCCAAGAGTAACATGGATTACATTTTATTTTGGAAAAAAATAGGGTTCCGTAAGGTATTTGGATTTTTCGGACACAAACTGAAAAAAATCTTATATATAAAATAAAGTCAACTTTTTGTGTGTGTTCGCTAACTGGCCGTGTCTGCACCGAATTAAACCAAACTTACACACAATGTTAAGAAGGTATTGAAGATGGTTTCCGTATAGTTTGGATACCTATTGGTGGATAGGGCTCGAGATATAGGTCAAAACGTGGACCCGGGTAACCTTCGGATGTGTATGTACAATATGGGTATCAAATGGAAGCTGTTGGTGAATGCCCTAGTTCAGAGTATTTTTCATGCCGCTCCGTGACTAGGGTCTCGAGATAGAGACCAAAACGTGGACCCTAGAATGTGTTTGTACAATATGGATATCAAATTGAAGCTGTTGGTGAATGCTTTAGTACAGAGTATTTTTCATGCCGCTCCGTGACTGGGGTCTCGAGATATAGGTCAAAACGTGGACCCGGGTAACCTTCGGATGTGTATGTACAATATGGGTATCAAATGGAAGCTGTTGGTGAATGCTGTAGTTGGAGTATTTCCATCCGCTCCGTGACTAGGGTCTCGAGATAGAGACCAAAACGTGGACCCTAGAATGTGTTTGTACAAAATGGATATCAAATGAAAGCTGTTGATAAGTGCTTTAATATGGGGTAATTTTCATACCTATTGATGACTAGGGTCTCGAAATATATGCCAAAACGTGGACCCGCCGTGTCTTTGCACCGAATTAAACCAAACTTACACACATTGTTAAGTAAGTATTGAAAATGGGTTTTGTAAAGTTTGGTTGTAATTCGGAGCACTGGCAACGGGTACAGCGTTCTTTTGAACCAGCCATAATGTCGCTTACTTTTTTAACGCTTGGGGCGGAACTGAATTGTTAAATTGACAGTGTGAGTTACAATGTGTCAATAGTTCTTTCTGATTTGGATGCCATAAGGAAAAAACGTAAGTGCAACATGTAAAAATTGTTTGTGAATTTTTTTGGAGTGGATTTTGGAATAGTGAATAATTTTTTACGAAATTTGAGAATTTAATGTGAAATCCGAATGAAATTATGTGTTCGTGCTCCAATGCTTAATAAAACATATAAATTGAAACGAAAAATTCATGGATGATCAGGAAAAAAGACGATTGTTTATTCATATACGTTGATTTGAAATTTAAAAACAATCTTCTTTTTTCCTGATTTTCAATTTATATTTTATATTTACTCAAAAACAAATAGAAAAACAAAAAATATTGTTTATGCCAAAGAGCTTGAATAAAGAATAAAGAAATAAATAATATGAAAACCATATATTTTCTGTTCTAAACCATATCTATTCTATTTTAGTGTGCCCAGCGAAGGGGGCCGGGTTTGCTAGTCTTAAATATCTTAAGTAAAAACTTCTAAAATATTAATTTTTTTTGCCGATTTCTGTTGTGTGTATTTTTCACACCATTTATTTACTGTTTCACTTGTTATCAATCATTTGCAAAATTAATATATATTTTGCAAATTTTTCGTGAAAATATCGTTAGAAAATGTTAAAACAATCTCTTCTCTTAAATATTTCTGACGCACTTTTTTTATCTCTTTGGTTGATGCCTGGAAACTGCTTCACTTGAACACTTTACCAAATAAAAAACTTTCTTGTTAGTTTTAACACTTACTTTCACTATGCACTATTACTGATAACCTTTGGTAATCTTCTAAGAAAACGGCCTTGCTTAAGTACTTTTTTAGCGACGACCTGTTCAGGTTCGTTGAGCTAATGGTTTTGCTTCGGTTATCCCGAAGTGTGGTTGTAAAGAAGAAGATTTAAGCAAAGTGTTAAGTTAGTCACAGCAGCATTGTGTTACGATTAATTATTGCAGGTTGTCATCTACAGCTATGCCTGCTAATTTGTATATTTCTATTCTATGCGAATACGGGCATGCAGTCACTGCTGCATGAATATATGTATATGTATATATGTTTGCATTCCATTGAAATGTAGTGGAATGAAAATTTAGGCATAATTACTGCTGCGTTAACTTGTACATATGTATGTGAGTAAAATGTACGCTCCATGCAACTGTTTACAATAACAACCACACGCGTAAAAAGAACGCTGCCTCGTGTATACTGTGTGTTGACGAAGAAGTAAAGGATATTTTAACCAAACATAGTTACAAACCTTCTCCACATGTGTCTCTTCAATGTGGCAAAGTTTGGTTAAAATCGGTTGAGCCATTCTCCGTGAAGTTCATCACAACGCGAAAAACGGGTGAATTTTTATATATGTAGATAAGCTGTGGGTCTTTGTGTATGGATATATGCTGCGTGCACTTGGCACATCAAAAAATATTACAGTTTGCTAAAAATTCTCAAGAAATCGAGCGCACAGTCTCAGCTCACAGACGCTTTAATATTAAATATTTGGCACTTTGGTAACCTTCATATAAGTCGCATTCTGATTTCAGAGTACGTGTCTAACTTTTGTGCACTTTTTATCAATTAGAGAACTACATACAAAAAGTAAGATACTAATTAACTATTTACCTACTACCAGAGAACATAAAATAATTGTTTCGAAATTTTCTCCTAGTATCAAAATGTCCAGGACAGAACCTTTTTATAAGCTACTTGTTGCTGTCTTCTGCATTTTACTGTACGCTCATGCGGGCACTTGGCGAACGGGCAGCTGCGGTTGTCGAGCACTTAGAAGACATACATACATACATATGTACTCGTCCACTCGACTCGACAAAAATTCAAGATTCACCAAATATTTCTATAGGAAATATTCCAGTAATGACTATTTTGATTTGATATGTTCAATTTTAGATGTTAATTTTTTTAATCGTTGAGAAAAATCGGCATATGGGCGGCTCGTTTTATGAATGAAAGTAGTTTTGCTCATAGAAATATGAACTCGAACTTATCAATGAATTTTTTTTGTTGTGCTGTAGAATAGTTGAAATTATTCAGCGCCGCTGTGACTATTTTAAGCTGTTCAGCGCCATGGTAACTATGTATATAGAATCATGGCCTTTACGGCCGCGCTTATTAATGCATTTTGTTCTTGTAATCGCTAGGCATAGCATTCTAGCCTTGGCCGACATACGCATTTAGAGGAATAAAGTGAGTGGCCTGTGTGCGATTGTATGTACATGCATATGGGTATGTATATTAATAAGCATTGTTTTTCTGAGAGTTCAGAATACAAATATGTATGTACGTACATAGGCTAGGGCAGGGCTTCTTAAACTTTTTTATATAGCGACCCCCTTCAAGCTTAGGAAATTTTAAACGACCCCCTCCTCCATATAATGAAATATATATTAACCGTAGATGTAGATGTAATATCGCACTATTTTGCAATGTAAATAAAATAAGGATTAAAGAATACGTACCCATTCATTTCACATATATATAATTGGAAACGTTGACGGGATATCGGTCGTAATAAAACACAATAAATAGAATGACATAAAACTTTATATATATTTATTCAATAGAAAAAATAAACTTTTGTAACAATTTTTTTATAAGAAAACATTAAACTATATCTATATATTCAATACAAAAAATAAACTTTTGTAACAATTTTTTTAATAAAAACATATTATTAACATCAAACAATATTAATGTGACGGATGTGATTGTGTATTTTTACACAAATAATTAAATCTAGGCTCAATTTGAGTTAGTGCAGATCGTAATAAATTTTCAACGTTTATTAAAGTTGAACGGTATTTTGATTTTATGTAAGTTAATGTGGAAAAGGCTGATTCACATAAATATGTTGTACAAAATGGCAGTAATTTGTTCATTGCCATTTCCGATAGTAGGGGATATTCTGATTTGATTTCTATCCAAAATTCATGCTCAGGCACTTGAGAAAATCTGAGTCGCAAGGTAGTATCACTTGTTAATTCGGCAAATTCTTCTTGTGCTTTTAAGTTTAAAAAATTAATTTCTCCCATTTCAATTGAAAATGGATTGCAAATCCATTGTTGTGTACGATATCATTGGGAAAATACCTATGCATGTAAACTTCCATATCCTTCAAATGATTAACTATAATTTTTGTTATAGGAGTATCTTTTTTTGAAATATTGTTACTAATTATATACTCGTCAGTAAATGGAAACATTTCGAGCGATCCTACTTTCCACTCTGTTCTTCCATATAAGAATTTTTTTAACAAAGGCCTCAAGTTTATTTTTTAACATAAACATATTAACGCAGACTCCCTGCATTGATAAATTCATATCATTGATTTTATCAAAAATATCTGCCAAATAGCATAGCTTGAGAAGCCATAAACCTAACTTCAGCATGTAGCAATAAACTTGTATAATCCGAATCCATATCAATGCACAAATTTTTAAACAATCGACTATTAAGTGCTCGACTTTTAATAAAGTTAATGATTTTGACTGCTTCAAAAAACACAATGTTTTATTCTGGTGCAATTTTTTTAACAACAAGTGCCTCTCGGTGAATCATACAATGTGTAAATGTAATATGATCATTTCCAGCTTTAACAAATGCTGTAAAACCAAGATCTTGTCCGGTCATTGCTGCAGCACCGTCCGTGCACACACCAACACAATTTTTTCAATTTAATCCTTCTTTTTCAAAAAACTCATTTACTTTTTTATATATATCTTTTCCACGAGTATGACCTTCCAGAGGACGACAAAACAGTATATCTTCATGAATGCTTCCGTCATAAATATATCTTACAAAAAGTAACAACTGTGCCATTTTTGAAATGTCTGTCGACTCGTCCAGTTGTATTGCAAACTTTGAGCTGTCTTTAAGCCTCATAAGAAGCTGTTGAAATTGATCATTGCTAATGTCTGAAATTCTTTTGGACACAGTGTTATTTGATAATGGATTTTTACTAATTTCAGCAGCATACTGTTTTCCATGAACAAGTTCAGACATTCTTATAGCTGCAGGTAGTAAAAGTTGCTCTCCAATAGTAAAAGGCTTTTTCGTTTTTGCTATCAAATACGAAACTTCATACGATGCCAATAGATATTTATCATTCAAAGTAACATACTTCTCCAAAGTGTTCTTTTCTTTATTTGATATTTGTAAAATCCGCTCAAAATATTCTATTGGCTTTTTTGATAACGTTGCATGTTTAGTATTCAAATGACGTTGCAGTTTTGACGGTTTCATGCTTTCTGCAGCCAAAACTTCTTTGCAAATTAAGCACACTGGTTATTCTTCATTGTTGTGAGAAGAGCATGTGAAGCCATACTGCAAATATGATTCGTCATATTTTCTTTTTTTGTTTTGCTAGAAGTCGGATTTGAAGCACTGCAACTTGGTTGTGACGGCGTGGCAGACTTATTAGTTGGAATTTTAATTAGCCATTTATCCATGATGGTTAAATAATAATAAATAATTAAACAAAATGTAGTTGAACTTTAACGTAATAATTAAAAACACCAACTGAAAATTACACAGTAAATACACACATGTCACTACGAAGACAAAGCTGAGTTCAAACTGAAGTACAAACAGAAAAATAACTACACTCGAATCTTTACCATTGCAACGACAACAAATTACGATCAGATCAACCCCGACGCATGGCGTGTTCAAAGTGTGCAGCGCACAAAGGCACCGTATCACAAAGACGCCGAAAAAGAAGCTTTCATTTAATTTTTTTTATTATTCTTTTATAAAAATAATATGCCGATTCGCCTAGCCTAGCTTGATTATGCTTCCGTATTGTATGTATGTGTAAGCTGTAAAGCGACGCGGCCTCTGGGTACTTATAATCACTAAGTTATCTTGCAAACACTGACGCCGGCGGCCAGACATCAGTGTCGACCGTTCAGTTGAAAATCGAGGAGCGCGTTGTATTTATTATTTTAAATGCTACTTCCATATTTTCATTTATAGGCCCTATATAACAGCTTTGCATTGCCACTTTTTTCAAAAAATAGTTATAATAAAACTACAATAGTATTTTGTATGATTTTTATTTGTATTTATATTTGTACGTAGTGTGTATACTAATTTTAAAATTTTATTTATAATGATTGAAAAGTATCAGATCTTTGCCACCCCCCTTCAGTAGTCTAGCGACCCCCCTGGGGGTCGCGACCCACAGTTTAAGAAGCCCTGGGCTAGGGCATCAAGTGTGCATACGCACATACAAATATGTATGTACATGTAGAGAACGTTAATGTATAGAGAAGTCTCACGAGCTACGAATGGTGTGAATTGTCAAAAATGAGGTCTGACCGCGAAGACTTTTTGACCTCGCTCAACTCGACAGCGAGGAGCTTCTTAACAGAGCTGATTACAGTGAATTATGTACAAGTACATTGAAAATTTTTACTACTTTTTCGAGTCGAAATTAATTTTAGACAAGAATTCAAAGAGCATATTGGTATATTTATGAAGATATATGTATATCAATATATGTATATATATCACATATATTATGTTAGTTATATTTGTGCAAAAGTCAATTGCATCTTCAATTCTTATAGTATTACAAATGTACATATGTGCACACGCACTGCAGCCACAATGACCTATCTCACGACGCATCGCCTTATAATATTTATGTATGTAAATTAATTAATTTATTAATTATTTTATTAAATTATATTTATTTATTTATTAATTTTCTCCAGTCCTGTTGAGGGTGAAGTTTATGTTGTCCTTGTGGACATTAATTAATTATATTTATTTTCTCCGGTCCGGTTGCGGGCGAAGTTTAGGTTGTTATTGCTGGCCTCGGGCTCAGACAACGAAACCAAATTAATATAGTTAAATTAATGTTGAGAGGTGAACTGAGCCTCTTAAAAAGAAACAAATTATTTTAACGGCCAAGTGCTGGAGTGGATGTTTATTTAAGCGACTTATCGGAAGTGCGCTGTAAGTCCCAACTGATTTCTTAAAACATAGAATATTTTACTTAACCTAAGCCAAAACTCGCATTACGCCACAATGTCATGGTATCAAGCCGACCCAGCGAAATGTTTGGCGATAGCGGAAACTCTTGCAGCAAAACAAAAGTGTCCGGTTACTGTCGCTGACCCTTGCAGCTATAGCGCGCTGAAAATGTTTGGCGATAGCGGAAACTCTTGCAGCAAAACAAAAGTGTCCGGTTACTGTCGCTGACCCTTGCAGCTATAGCGCGCTGATACAACTTATGTTATATCGCAATTGCGAGGGCTGTTTCTTAACTTATGAAGCTATAAACTTATGAAACTTACAAATGTCTCTTACAAGTAAAATATCCTATATTAGGTGTTATTTGTTAACTACTCCCCCTTCAAGTATAAGGCCGTCCTCGGCCGACCCAATCCCGGCGACGACTTCTCGTAACTGCTTTGCAGACTTCTTTGCACCGATGATTCGACAAAGAGTGAGGCCAATGCAGATTAAAGCACAGCATATGGCTCCAATGATGAATGCCACACGATAAGCTTGATCAGTTCCGGCGTTTTTCTTGAATTGCTGTATCACCTCCAGATTACGTTCATTCAAACGATGAAGGTAAGGGAGGCTGAGGACATCTTGGGTGGCAGTGATGTTCAGCAAGGGAGAATTGGCAATACCCGGGACTCTATTGCGTACGTTGTTGTGATTGTAAAAAAGAGTCCCGTTAATTGCGACTCGGTCTCCGAACGTGATGAGATGCGTGCCTTGTACCTGGATCTCAGTGCCGTTGTCCACCTGAATCCTTGCGGACCCGTCGTTGAGGATGATGATTCCGTCATCTACATGGGTGATTATTTCCAGGTTGCTCGGCTGGATCTCGCAGTGTGCCGTGCCACCTGCATGGAGTTCTTTGGCACATGAACTTTCCAAAGCCAGACGACAAAATGTGGCTCCAGGTGAAGCGGCGCAACTCTGCAGTGTGTGGGTTTCTCCATCGCATTCGGCTATGACGTTGTCAAGCAATCGCACTATGAAGTTCTTGTGGACGACAGGATAAATCGTGATCTTTCTGCAAGCTCTTTTAATCTTGGGGAATTTAATTATAAATTAGATTTAGGCAGGCTCTAACGCCTACGATAAAATACTTAGTATGTAACTAAAAATAAACATAAGATCTCCTATGGGAGTGTTGGTGGGTTCCTCTAGCCAAATTGATTTCAAATCTGAGTGGTCCAAAATGTTTGGGCTAACAATGTTAGCCTTTGCAAGAGTAATAGCAAGCATTAAATTTTGCAATTCCATCATTAGCATTCTGTTTCTAGACAGTAGTGTTTCAAATAAATGGCTAGTGTCAGCTTGTGAGTTTTTGGCTATCTTGAGAATTCTGTTGACAGTGATTGTTAACTGGTTAAGCTGGTCCTGAACTCTAGTGTTTATTTCCATTCGTCTATTATT
>JAYXIM010052839.1:0-65994 GCA_037575425.1 Anastrepha fraterculus | reverse complement strand
ACTGAGCCTCTTAAAAAGAAACAAATTATTTTAACGGCCAAGTGCCGGAGTGGATGTTTATTTAAGCGACTTATCGGAAGTGCGCTGTAAGTCCCAACTGATTTCTTAAAACATAGAATATTTTACTTAACCTAAGCCAAAACTCGCATTACGCCACAATGTCATGGTATCAAGCCGACCCAGCGAAATGTTTGGCGATAGCGGAAACTCTTGCAGCAAAACAAAAGTGTCCGGTTACTGTCGCTGACCCTTGCAGCTATAGCGCGCTGAAAATGTTTGGCGATAGCGGAAACTCTTGCAGCAAAACAAAAGTGTCCGGTTACTGTCGCTGACCCTTGCAGCTATAGCGCGCTGATACAACTTATGTTATATCGCAATTGCGAGGGCTGTTTCTTAACTTATGAAGCTATAAACTTATGAAACTTACAAATGTCTCTTACAAGTAAAATATCCTATATTAGGTGTTATTTGTTAACTTGTACATTTGAATATGCATTCATTTGTTCCTTTGCCAAACGAATTTTTTTTTTTCAATTTACATTTACTACAGGGAATAATATACATATTTTCATTTTTTTATAGATAGTATAAAACTTTGAAACTTAAAATAAATAAAAGAAAACTTCAAAGAAACGTATTTGCATACATATATGGGACAACTAAGTTCTATTGCAGCTTTAATAAATATAGTGTTGCACGCATATGTATGCACTGAAGCAACATGAACTACCTCACGAGCATCGCCTTACCATATTTCATGCAATAATTAGGGAGCAAATATTCGAATGATCGAATTCCTGCAAATGCTAAAACAACTACATCTGCATATGCATCGACGTACTTGTATGTGCGTATATGCACACTTGATGCCCTAACTATGTACGTTCAATTATCAAATCAAAAAATTCTTTATAGAAAACGCTTCATTACCAGGCACACAGGAAGATGGCATATGCAAATATAAATATGTGAATTGAATTCAAGCAAAACAATGCTTATTAATATACACATATGCATGTACATACAACCGCAAAATGCGTATGTCATTTAAAAGCTAAAATTCTATGCCTAACGACTACAAGAAAAAAATGCAGTCATAGGCGCAGGCGTAGCGGCCATCATTCTAGTTGTCATGGTTCTGAACAGCTCAAAATAGTCGGCGCCGAACAGTTTCAACAAAAACTCATAATCAAAAAATTCATTGATAAATTCGAGCTCATATTTCTACGAGCAAAGTACTTTCATTCATAAAACGAGCCGCCATATGCCAATTTTCTCGACCATTCGAAAATAGTCAATATTGGAATATTTCGCGTAGAATTATTCGCTAATATTTGATAAATCTTGAATTTTTGTCAAGGCGAGTGCCCGCGGCTTCGTACATATGTATGCATCAATATATGTATGTAAATATGTCTTTCTAAATGCTCGACAGCCGCAGCTGCTGTGCGACAAGTGCGCGCATGAGCATACAGTAACTTGCAGAAAAAAACATAAGTTCTGTGTCGGACATTTGAATACTAGAAGTAAATTTCGAAACAATAATTTTATGTTCTCTGATAGTAGGTAAATAGTTAATTAGTATATTACTTTACGTATGTAGTTCTTCAAAAACATATGAATATATCTGGATAGTTAGAAACTTACTCTGAAATCAGAGTATTTGAAGATGCCTGTACACATCAAGTTTACTGTACATACAATGCTGTGCCTATGAATGTGAGCTGCGCCTATGAATGCGCGCTGGATCTCTTGAGAAGTTTTACCGTTTTATTTTGAGCTGTGGCTGGTGAGAATACATACACACAGCATATAAATTAAAACTTGGGTTGCGTTTTTAAAAATATTTGCGGAGCGAACTACGACTTCTTTATTTGAGCCTTTAACTAAAACTGTACTTACAATACTTTCTTAATTCTAAGCATAACCCAAAAGCATAGCCAAATTGAGAATGTCACCTGCTTTGCCGCGTGATCTCGTTCCTGGAATTTCGTTGTGAAATAGATCACACGGTAAATAAGCAGACATAGCGTCAGCATAATTGCAATCAAGCGGATGTGCGTGCAACGAGTCGCTTGCAGCATATGCAGCGTTAAGTCCTCCCCACTTAAATTCGATTGTCCTCAATCGCCTTTAAAAATATGGCAGGTCGTTTACACTCATCGTGGATGCGCGAATCGAAGTCGGGGGTAGAATGTTGGTTAGAATTATTGGTGTTGCCGGGTGGTTGTTTGATTCGGTGATTTTAGTCGCTTTATGTGATGGCTATTATGACAATAAATGCTGTCATCGAGACTTCACCTGCAATGGTTCCAAATCGTAGTGTTTTGATTTCATTCGTGTTATTCGTATGTAATTCCTTTAGGTTTTCAAGAGTCAAAATATTTTCTCATTTCTCCTCTATTAGTGTTATTTGTAATGTCGCTGGAATTACCTTTAGTGGGGGAGCTTCAATGCTCCGAAATACTTTGTCCTTAATAATTATTGTGGATTTGCTGAACTTTATCAAATATGTTCCGGTAAGTTGTCTTTCTTTATTTTCCTGGCGGATGGTTCCATTAAAATCTTGTAGGAAAATTATTTCGGGGTGGATTTTCTCGATTTCTTGTATGTGTTGGCTGTTACTGTAGGTACATGTTGATGCTAAGCTTTTGATTATGTTTGGTATGCATGTATTATTACTTAAGTCTACTACTTGTTCTTTATTACAAATATTAATTTTATAATGCTTGATACATTGGTTTCTTAAACCGTATATTTTATTTTTTTTGTCTTATAATTTCATAAAAAGGTAATTTCATAATTTTTCCTGCTTTCTTTACAGGTTTCAATATATAATTATCAAAAGTAACATTTGTTGTTAATGGTATTTTCACCATATAGAGAATTATTGAATTCTTATAGATAACATTAACTTTAAAGTATTCCACCGCTTCTTCTGCTGATGCAAATGGCATCTTTTCTTGTTCTAACTTCTCGATAGCTAATTTAATTTCTAGTTTGTTTAATAAAATAGAGGTAATTATTCCTTTTTTCGCCCATTGTATGGCGTACTTAATATTTATAACTTCTTCTTTGATTAGTCGTATCTTATTTTGAAAATGTATAGCGATTTCACTACTTAGATAACCTTCTTTTTTAATTACATTATTTATATCATTAAATCTTCTAGTTAATTCATTCATTCGTTCATTTAGTTCTTGATTTATTAAAATTTGCTTATTGTTGTTAATATTTAATTCATTCATATTTTTACCTAATATTTCGAAGTCATCGTGGTCTGGGGTACCAGCGATGTACTTCCATGCTGTTCCAATTATATTAATTGATCTTTTAGATTTATTGGTGTTAAGAGGCTTTAGACTTTGTAGGATTTCGTTTGTTTGGTTTAATTCTTGTGATAGGATGCGATAGAATAGATTCGTAATTGGGATATTTTTGTCAACGTACGTCCGCACTTGTTGTAGACATTTTTCGTAGATGGTCAAGTCAATGATATGTACTATTTTAAAGGTTCCGTCCGCTATTTTTGTCTGTCCACTGTTTATGGTTACCAAATGTGACGACGTGTAGTCCAGTATTTGTAAGTCTGCTGCGACTTCGCAAAGGAATAGAATTCTGAAAAATTCGAAGCAATTGCTTTCTTAATTTTTTTTTTTTTTTTTTATTTATGTCCTTCATGTTTTGATATGGCTTTTATGAATGGTTTTTCCAGATTGTGTTAAAACTGTGGTGTTTTTGTCTTGGGCAACTATTTCTTTTCTATATCTTGGGGTTAATTTATTGCCAAGTCTCTTGTTTATCCTGACATTTATGGTTTCTCCTACAGCATATGCTTTGGGTGGTTCTCTATTTTTATTGTGGTAGTTCAGGTCTGTCCCTTGTTTGTCCTGTAATTTTTTTATCCTTTCTTGTCGGTCTTTTTTAAGTAAATTTGGGTCACTACTAGCCCTTCTGCCAAAGAATATTTCTACCGGTTTCTTTCCTGTTGTTGAGTGTACTGAAAAATTGTATTCTTTAACTGATTTTTCCAGGAGTTCATTAAATGAGAAGACACACCTGTTTTGAGGCATCGTATAGTTTCTTGGAGGGTAGAATGGAAGCGTTCAATTTGGCCATTTACATAGCTTGTATACGGTGGTGTGCGGAAGATTTCAATGCCAAATTCATTTTCGATCATGAAATTTATGGAGGATGAATTGAATGATTTTTCATTGTCTATTATCAGTTTCTCGGGTACTAGGGAGAAAAGAATATCCCTCAAGGGTTGTTTCAGTTGCTCTGGATTTAACTATTTTCGCAATTGCATACTTAGAAAACTTGTCTATGGCAGGTTAAATTACTTTTTTGTCAGTTAGAAAAATGTCTATGTGGACTAATTGACCTGGATATTGTGGAATAGGGGTGGCCTGAATTTCCTGTTTCCTAGGGTGGCGGTCATATTTGTTTTCTATGCATACTGTGCACTTTTTTATAATGTTATTTATTTTTTGAGTCATGGAGGGGAAATAGTATTTTTCTATTACTTAGATTTTGTTTTCTCTACAGTTTCATGTGTTCGGATTATAATATTATTCATCTGAAATATCTTCTACTTGTTTTTGTGTAAATCTGACTTTGCAATTGTTGAAATATTGTGGGTAAATGTCTTGTATTAGTCTCATTGTTCGTTCGTCTGTCTTTATTAGGTTAATTACTGATGGGTTCAGAAAGCATTTGAAAAGTTGTATTATTTTGTTTGAATCGTAATATGGCTCGGTGATTATGTGCCTGTGGAAAGTGGGGAAAACAATTTTAAATTGGAACGTCGAAGTATTGTTAGTTGTAAGAAAGATTTGATTTTTAAATACGTTGATTGGTGCATCAACGCTGTGGATTAAGTTGTGGGAAGAGCTCTCATCACTGTGTTGCGTTACCGTTAAGGAATTTAATTGTTCCGTTTGAGGAATTCTCGATAGAGCATCTGCGATGACGTTAGCCCTTCCTGGCTTATAATGCAGTTCAAAATTATTTTCTTCGAGAATCGCCTTCCACCGTTTCATCTTACTATTATTATTTTTGTTGCTCAGAGCATAGGTGAGCGGTTGATGATCGGTGTAAATTTTTACCTTTGATCTACCGTATAAGAAATTTCTTAACGTATTCAGAGACCAAATAATTGCCAGCATTTCCTTTTCGTTTGCGGCGTAGTTTTCCTCAGTTTTACTTAACGTTCTGGATATAAACGTAATCGGTTTGTCATCTTGTGACAGTACCGCACCTATTGCAAAATTAGACGCATCAGTTGTTAGCGTGAATTCCTTTTCGAAATTCGGATAGGCTAATATCAAGTCCTCAGAGGTGAGGGCTGTTTTGAACTTATGAAATGCTTCGATTGCATCGGCGTTTAAGTTAATTTTAACTTTTGAGGATTGATTTTTAGACATTCGTCCTTCCTCCCCTCTTAAAAGGGGCTATATGATCACGTAGTATATCATCAAATGCCCTCTGAAAAATTGAAGGGGCATTTTTTAAGCCAAAAGGTAACCGAGTGAACTCGTATTTACCATTACTTATTGAAAAAGCTGTTTTTTCAATGTCTGATGCTTTAAGAGGGATCTGATGAAACCCACTCTTTAAGTCCAGCACGGAAAAGAACTGGTTTTTCCCTAGTTGCGTAAGGACATCGTTGATCTCTGGGATCGGGTATCTATCTTTCGGTAGTCAACAACAACTCTGTATTGCTTATTTCCTGCGGAATCGGGTTTTTTTGGCACAATCCATACGGGGGAATCGTATGGAGATCTAGATGGTCTTATTATGTCATCTTTTAACATTTCTTGAATTTGAGTTTCTGCTTCCGATTTTAGGGAAGTTGGGTAAGAGTAATAGCGGGTATATACTGGTGTATCGGTCTTAGTTCGAATTTCGCCTATTACTTTGGCTGTATAAGTGAGTTTTGTATCTGGTTCTGCGAAAAGATTTGGGAATTTATTTGCTAAATTTCTTAGCGAGTATTTCTTTTCTTGTGTCATATAGTCATCTTCAATGCTGATTGTGCTGACGGTTTTTGAAATTAATTGTTTCATTTTAATTTTAATGGTGTTTCCTATAGTTACGAGGCTGTTTCCCGTATGAATAACTGCATTTAGTGCTCTGAGGCTATCGTTGCCAAGTATACCATGGAACGCTTTCAAAGTTGGGAGTATAAAAAATTTAAGGTTAATATCCCTGAGATTAAAAAGATTAACGTATGTATGTTGGGTGACCTTTACGTCTCCTGCTATTGACTTTGCGTAGAAAACTTGTTCGTTAGGTATTGCCTTTTTTACAAAGTTCGGTTGAATGTAATTTTGTGTAGATCCGGTGTCTATTAATAGTTTGAGAATGTCTCCACTCTCCGTCTTGCACTGAATGTATGGTAGCGAAGAGTGTGTTAGCCTGAAAAATGTATGTCACTAGTGTCCAAATAATCTTTGTCGTCATTGTCGGTGTTATATTGGAAATATTCGGGATCGTTTTGGTCAATGTAGTATTGCTAAGGTGGAGTTACCTGTTCTTCGTTATAGGTTTCTGAATCTATGTGAAAGTTTCTTTGCATTTTTTGTGGCGGTAGTGGATTGCCAGTTGTGGGTATTTTTCCCACAAATTCATTTGGTTTTGGTTTGTTCATATAGTTTATGTTATGCGTACGCATGGATGTTTCAACATCCATAGTCTCTGGCCTTGGCTGTGGCTTGGAGGATGGTCGCGGCGGCGGATTGTTCATTTGTCTGAACTGCGGCAGATTGTTCATTTGTCTGAACTGCGGCGGATTGTTCATTTGCCTGAACTGCGGCGGATTATAAAATATGTTGGGTCTGTATGGACCGGAAAGGTTTGCTGTTGTAAATATGCCAATTTGGGGTAGAATTCTCTATTTTGTCGCGGCGGCGGCATATTAAACTTCCTTGGTGGAAGTGGAGGACGAGGATCATGCATCCTTCTATTTTGGCCGTTCATAGCATAATGAGAACGATAGTTTTGGTTCTCCAATTTCAGGCAGAGATGGAGTGCCTGAGGAAGGTCTGCCTTTTCTCTTATACCGAGGAGTCTCGGAAAATCGCCTTTTAAGCCTCGAGTGAAAGTATCGAGAGCTTTGTCTCGGTACGTTCGAGTTAAGAGATGCATTGATTCTGGACCGGCGTCGATGCATCCAATTTTATTTAATATAAGCGACAGGTGAGAATATACCTGTTGGTAGAACTCTTGTATGGTGAGGCTTCCCTGCACCAAAGAGGTCATCTGGTACTCAAGGGTACGTAAATCGCGTTTGTCAGCGTAGTGAAGGGTGAGGCATTTTGAAATGGCCTTCCACTCCAAAGGGGTATTGTACGACTCGAGGGCAATGTCTGCATTACCCACGATCTTGTTTCGTACGACATTAAGTATGCCATAATAGTTTGGGCTTCCTCTTTGGGGCTCGTAGATCTGAAGAACGCGATCTACACTTTTCTTCCAGGAGTTAAACTCTCCTGGTTGCCCTGAGAATTCTCTAATGCATCGGACAACGTCCGGAATTTTGTCTAGATCCGAGACATTATTCGAATGACTTGGATCTATGGTAACGTCAGAGATGTCGGAAAAGTTGGAATTTGGATTCAGCGTGGCCTGTACGATGTTTCTTCCTTCTCGTTGAAAGATATTACAAACCACTCTGGTCACTACATCCGTCAACTGTGCCATATTTATTTCCGGGATGTTAGGGACAGGAGGTGGTGTTGTATTTGTGTTTAAAACTGGGGGCCTGATTAAATTGTTAGGGTTAGACATTTTCCACTTTTACTAATTTTCACTTGTTATTATTACTTTCCAATTACAGTCGAACTTCGATAACTCGAACTATGACATGCCACATGATCAGTAACTGGAGAGTCTCGGACGAGGACTCAATGTCTGACCACAAACACATACTCTTTGACCTAAATGGGGTGGTAAAGTTCTCCACATTTTACAGAAGCCCAAAAACAGCAAACTGGAAAAGATACAATGAATGTCTTTCAGCTAAGCTTAATAACAGCGTAAGCAAAATAACATCAACAGAGGAAATGACTGACTCAATCATGGCCTCATATCAAGACTGTTGTCCACTAAAAATGAAATCCTCCACGAAGAGGGTTCCCTGGTGGAACAACGAACTTGACAAACTTCGGAAAACAACGAGAAAACTATTCAACACTGCAAAGAAAACAAACAAATGGGACGAATATAGGAAATCCCTAACTAACTATAACAAAGAACTAAGGAAATCCTAACGAAACTTTTGGAAAAACTTCTGCGAGGATCTAAAAGATACTCCAGCAACAGCTAGAATCCAAAAATCACTTTCCAAAGGTGACTCAAGTCCCATAGGCACACTAAAAGGTCCAAACGGAACTATTACCAACACATTCGTAGAAACACTAGAGCTTCTTCTAAAGACTCACTTCCCAGATTGTAAAAGTCATGACCCGTCAATCGACAATAGTCTAGACATGGTAACTCACCATCAACGGAGATCTACGGTCTCATTTGTCAATAAAATCATAAATTTCGAAAGGGTAGAGTGGGCAATTAACCAGGGCCGGATGGAATATTCCCAGCACTTCTATCCAAAGGCACTGTGGAACTAATCCGAGTCATGGTGAAAATCTTCAGAGCTAGTCTAATATTGGAATACATTCCAAAGATATGGAGGAAAGTGAAGGTAATATTTATTCCTAAGGGAGGTAACAAACCCGCTGATTCTCCAAAATCTTACAGACCAATCAGTCTATCGTCGTTCATGTTAAAGACAATGGAAAAACTACTCGAATACCATCTAAGAGAAGAAGTAATCTTCAAAAAACCCCTTCATAAGCTGCAAGTTGCTTACCAAAAAGGGAAATCCACAGTCACAGCACTGCACACACTCGTTGTCAATATAGAAAAGGCTCTAAATCAAAAAGAAATAGCCCTATGTTCCTTTATGGACATAGAGGGAGCCTTCGGCAACGCAAATTACAAATCCATGGAAACAGCACTCGAAAAGAGAGGTGCAAACCCAACATTAACACACTGGATAAGTCAAATGCTTAATCAGAGGATTATTAAAGCCTCGTTAAGCCAAGCTGAACTTAATGTCACAACAGTAAAGGGATGTCCGCAAGGAGGAGTTCTTTCTCCACTGCTATGGTCCCTACTAGTTGATGACTTGGTGCAGCACCTAAATAATAAGGGATTTATAACCATTGGTTACGCAGATGACATATCTGTTATAATAAAAGGCAACCATGAAAGGACACTAACAGACTTAATGCAAAATGCCTTGAGCGCAGCATGGGAATGGTGTAAAAAGGAGGGGCTGTCGATCAACCCTAACAAAACCACAATAATCCCCTTCACAAGAAAAAGAAAGTCAGAATTTCCTGCATTGAAAATAAATGAAACAGTGATAGAACTAAAGGAAGAGGTCAAATATCTAGGTTTAACCTTAGATAAAAAACTCACTTGGGAATCACATATAAATAATATAACAAAAAAAAACCACAAAATCCTTGTGGACAACCAAACAATTACTAGGGAGATCCTGGGGCCTCAGCCCCAAATGGTTAGACCAATCATACTGTATGAGGCACTAGTATGGTGGAGCAAATCTATCCAACAAACAGCGATAACCAAACTGGGAAAAGTACAAAGGCTTGCTTGCCTATGCATCACAGGGGCTATGAGAACTACCCCAACAGCTGGCATGGAAGCACTCCTTAATCTCCCACCAACTCATATAGCAATCCAAGAGGAAGCAGCTACGCAAGCATTCATGCTACACATGAAAGAAAATTTCAAATTGGGCAACCTCACCGGTCACCTAAATATCCTAAATAAAATCAAAAACACCATAAGCATGGCTCAAGTTTCAGACCACATTGACCCAACCCTCTGTTTCACAAAAGGATACACAGTTACCTTTCCTGAGAGGATCGAGTGGAAAACAAACCCGAAATGGATGAATGATGATTCACAAAAATGGTAGACTGATGGATCAAAAACACCTTATGGTGTAGGAGCAGGAGTAGTGGAGCCCAGAATCCACAAATCATACCCTCTCACCAGGGACACCACTATCTTCCAAGCGGAACTATACGCAATAATGGAAGCATTAAGCATCATGCACGCAGAAACCACAAGAGAGTAAGGATTAAAATACTCTCGGACAGCCAATCAGTCCTAAAAGCTTTAGATAGCTATACATACAACTCAAAAACCCTCTTAGAATGCCACAAGGCACTCAATAATCTGGCATCCAAAAACAATGTTTCATTAATTTGGGTACCGGGACATGAGGGATATGACGGCAACGAAAAGGCAGACTTTCAAGCCAAAAAAGGGGCAGATGAAAACTTCATCGGACCTAGTCCTATGTTCGGATTCAACAAAAACAACCTAAAACAAAAAGTAAAATACTGGGCCAAAACTCTATTAAATCAGCATTGGAACAATGTAGAGGGTCTTAGACACTCCAAAAAGTTCCTAAGTTTCAACGCTAAAAGAGCTAACATGGCCCTCACGTTAAACAAAAAGGGCATTCGCACTCTCACAGGCGCCCTCACGGGTCACTTCACCTGCAACAAACACTTACATAAATTAGGCATAACTAACACCAGCACCTGCAGATTCTGCTGCGAAGATGAGGAGTCTATAGAACATCTCATTATCGAATGTCCGGGGTTGACGCATAGAAGGAAAAGGTTTTTAAACAAGTTCATGCTTACAGATGAAGACCTTCAATCACTCCCTCAGAAGGAGCTGGTGCAATTCATAAGCATACTTAACAGTCAATAGACAGCATAGGGTGCACAATAGATCAATATGGTCGCAGTGCTAAAGGGCCACACCTTAACCCTTTACAACCATTAACCATTAACCATGACATGCCAAAAAAAAAATCGAGCTATCAAGATTTCGAGTTATCAAATATAATATACATATGTACATACATACATAAAAATCCATAAACAAAATAAAACCTGATGGAAAAATAAAACAATCCATAAAACCCAAGGGTTAGCAAACAATTTTATTGATAAAACAGTACATGCTTCAAATTATGTATAGTTGCTATATAATATTGTATGTGTATATTTTAAAATTATATATACATAACTAAGAACATTGTATGACTAGATGTATAGCTTTCATTTGTTTAAAGTAAAAACGTCAGTTATTTGGGATGGACGAGAGGATTTTTTATTATGATCTTCAAAAAAAGCTTCAATATTATTTAAACCATTGTACAGAGAATCGGTTGTATGTTCATTGGTTTTTAAATATGACCGCAAAATCTTGAACGAATTTGCAACTAGCTCGTTTGAAACTGGTTGCAGCATATCATCTTGCAAATCATCTTCTATATCACTTTCGCTATCATGCTCAAAATCGGACTTAGATCCCAATGGCTCCACAATATCTTCATCCGTGGGAAACTCTGAAGTAACAATATCGTCATCCACATGGATAAAATCATTAAAGGTGACACCTTCTGTACCTTTGATATTTTGCCAAGCTTCATATTCATTCTGCAGTTGAATTTCTTCCTTACTCCTTTCTTTTATGCGTTCGCTTATGAAAACCAAAGGAATGTCATCATCTTCCTCTCATTCAGAATATTGACCGAAGCCGGCTTTTCTAAAACAATTAGAGATGGTTTCAGGCTTAACATCGATATTCCATGCATTAGTTATTTCATCAACACAGTCCATTAATGTAATGTTAAGATTTTTGTTTACTTCAAAGCATTTTATAGTATTGTATTTTTTAAAATTCTGCGACGATAATGACATTTTAAATTTTGTATGACACCTTGATCGAGTGGTTGTAATTTTGATGTCATATTCGGGGGAAAAAATGCAAGTTTGATAAACTTTACAGCTACATCTTTTACGCGCACTCATTTCTACTTCCTTTATTAGTTTAAATTTTTCATCAATAAATAAAGTTTTTAAACAACGTTTTGATGACATGTCAACAGAGTTTATTTTCGCCTAAGAACTACTAATAAAATACCTGTGGTCTTAAACAGTGCAGCGACCCAACTGCTGACATCTGTTTGCTATAAAATAAGCAACACGTAATAAGGGGACTCCCCTGGAAATTCGACTTATCAAAGCTGGCGCCAAATATTCTGTTCGAGTTATCAAGATATTCGAGTAATAGAAGTTCGAGTTATCAAGTAAAAATTACACACAATTCTGACTCTAAACGCCATTGCCAAGCAATTTGATTCGAGATATCAAATATTCGAGATATGGAAGTTCGACTTATTGAGGTTCGACTGTATTAGTATTAATTTTTAATTATTAATATTTTATTAATATTCAATTTTCCTTCTAAATTTCTTTTGATAATCTGTAATATTCTTTAGTATTCGATTTCCTTTTTTAAATTTTCTTTTGTATATATATTATTTAATTAACTTTCTTAATATTCAAATCTTTTAATGGATTTTAATATATTTGACTTTCTTTACTATACGATTTCCTTTTGGATAGATTTAATATTTTATTTCAATTTCGGTCTTTTAGTTTCCTTGAATAAATTTAATATTTTTTTTTTAATTCTGTTTAAAATTTCTTTCTTAATTTTCTTTTAAATTTTAATATCGTAATATCTTTTTTTTATTATTTTAGAATTCACTTTCTTTTCTTAATTTTCTTAATTTTTTCACTTTCTTATGCACTAACCTACATTAACGACAGGAAACTGGAACATTTCATAATGTCCTTCCTTTTTCGGCAGGTCCTGATAGACGGCTAATTTTTTAGACGGTCCGGTAGAGCGGCTGGCAATTTATGCCGTCCTTTTCCTCTGCGTAGGCAGCTACTTGGGGGCCTCCTTCTCTACTCTTACGGCGTGTTTACTTTTGCACTCGCGTAGACTCGTCACGAAATGGGATCAACGGACTCTTTTTAATTTAATATTATCTTTTATTATTTTTTTAATAATTTTTCTTTTCATCGCACGAAGTAGAACTAAACTATCAACGACTCGCGTATGTTGTTATCCCGTTGGGTCCATGCTCGGGCGCCAATTAAAACTTTACCCGTTGGGTTGCGTTTTTAAAATTATTTGCGGAGCGAACTACGACTTCTTTATTTGAGCCTTTAACTAAAATTGAACTTACAATACTTTCTTAATTCTAAGCATAACCCAAAAGCATAGCCAAAATGAGAATGTCACCTGCTTTGCCGCGTGATCTCGTTCCTAGAATTTCGTTGTGAAATAGATCACACGGTAAATAAGCAGACATAGAGTCAGCATAATTGCAATCAAGCGGATGCGCGGCAACGAGTCGCTTGCAGCGTATGTAGCGTTAACTTATGCATATGCGCATATGTATATAAATTCACAAATGAAGCGTTTCCTATAGAGGATTTTGGTTCAGTTGAAGGGATTTCAACAAAGTTGTACAGACACCAGACAGACAGACATAACATATGTATATAATTTTGGATGAATTGAAAAAATTCAAATATATAGGTCATATTAAAAAGCTACCTAACATTCTTTGCTTCTAATCACCAACAAATTCTTATCGACTGCTGCTAAATTTACATAATTCAGCCCTTTACTGTTAAGTTTTGGTGAAAAATGTGTCTGTGGTGATCAGTCTTCGCGACGCGAGTACCCCTCGAAATTCCATACATTCCTGTCATTGAGACTTCTCTATACTTTAACGTTCTCTGCGAAAAGTGTGAATTGTCAAAAATGAAGTTTAACCACCGCCGGGGTGTGGTGAAACTTTCAACAGAGCTGTTTACAGAGATTTCTCTCTTTAGTATATTGGCTCTGCACAGTTTTTGCCTTCTGTAGGAAATCAAATTGACGAATAGCCGACGGCATTTTGCAAGGAATTTGCTTGTGCATTTCCATGTTCCCTTGATAAACGAAAATGTATTCAATTTGTATTTTCAAACCAACTTAAATGATTGATGAATGAAGAAATGATTTGAGTTTATTATATGCGCCAACATTTCAAATCAAAGTAACTTTAATGTTTTCATTTAATTTAAAAAAATACATTATAAAACGACCTTTCACATTTTGGTATGTGCGTTTTAGTAAACGTATTTGCATGTGCGTATACACACTTGATGCCCTAGCCTATGTACGTACATACATATATTATTATATATTACATACATTATATTGATCAAATCAAAAAAAATTTTATAGAAAACGCTTCATTACCAGGCACACAGGAAGATGGCATGTGCAATTTTAAATATGTGAATTTACATATGCTATGCTATGGCAACTAGAATCATGGGATAGCCACGTACATATTTGTGTTCTGAACTTCCAGCAAAACAATCCCAGCAAAACCACATCCCAGCCATCGCTGACAGCATAGCGCGATAGCCAAGGGGCTAGCAATGTGGGCTTCCGATCCAAAACCCTTGGTTCGAATCACAAAAAAAAAATTTTTATTATACATTTATTTTATTTTGTTTTATGATATGTTTATGAGGAGCTTTTTTTCATGGCAGAAATACACTCGGAGTTCTGCCATTGCGTGCTGAGGAGCGACCGCTATTAGAAAAATGTTTTACTTAATTTTGGTGTTTTCACCGAGATTCGAACTGACGTTCTCTCTGTGCTGATGCAAAAATGACGAAAAATATATGAATAAAGTTTGCTTACTAAGTCACTATTGAACTAAGCATATGTATTTGTTTTCTATGATAAAGTGCCTGTAGCTAGCCTACAGCGTTAACATTCTTTCTTCATTCGTACAAACGAATTCTACTCAACTGCTGTTTGATTTGACCAGTTGAGTATATTTCTGTTAATTTTTGGTGGAAAATATGTCTGTGGTGAACTCTGCGCGCAAAACGAGTACCCCTCAAAATTCCATGCGTTCCTGTCTTTGACTCTTCTCTATACATTAACGTTCTCTGGTGCATGCATATGTAAAAGATAATTCTTTTAGCATTTGTTAGGCAGGAATTCCATCATTTGGGTATTTAGTACCTATTTATTGCACGTAGATTTTATAAGGCTATGCGACACGAGGTAGGTCATGGTTGCTTCAGTGCATACATTTTTTTCTAACACTATGGAATTATCGTTTTTACAAATATAATATATTAATATTTATTTATATGTACATATATCAATGTACCAAAACACTTGTACGCTCTATGCATTCTCGTTTAAAGTTAAATTCTTTTCGTGTTGAAGCAACAATTTTAATCAAATTGGTATAAAGTTTTAAATTTACTAAAACGCTCGCACCAAAATGTGAGGCCATTTTACAATGGATGTTGTTTCTGTTGCAATCTTCTTTTTAAAGAAAAGTAGAGAAGTGACTTTGATTTTAAATTTTGGTGCTTATAATTTAAATATATCAAAATGCCGTCGGCCATTCGTCAATTTGATTTCCTACAGAAGCTAAAAATTGTGCAGAGCCAATATACTAAACAGGGAATTCGCTGTAATCAGCTCTGTTGAAAGTTTCACCAGAGAATGTTAATGCAATGAGAAGGAGCAAATGTTAAATGAGCTTTTTTCGAGTACTAATTTGTAGATTCATACTAAGGTAATTTCAAATTCAACTTTGCTCACTAGTGGGGAATTGCAGATATTTACCACACGAGTGACGCGAGTGGAGGGTTTCTATATTTACTTACCACGCTAGGACAGGAATTCAGATTTTTTCTGCGTTTACCAAACTACTGAGGAATTTCATAAGATTTTTCGGCACACTACTAAGGAAATCGACTTATTTCATGCCCACAGCGAAGCGAATAAATTTGCAATTAAGACGGTCGCGCGGCAGTTAAATTGTGGTGCAGAAGCTAAAGTCGGGGGAATTATTCGTTTTGTTTTTTGGCACGTATTTGATTCAGGTTCAAGTCCTGAAGTCATATTTTTTATCTTGCACAATTTTTTTTTTACAATTCAAACCAGGAAAGTTTAGTACAATTTTTGTGTTTATTTTAATTAAAATTTCTTTCAAATGCTGTTTTTTTTTTTAAATCATAAATGGAAATTTCCTTTCGGTATAAAATAGTTCATACTGGATATGACCTGATTTTTATATAAATCAATCAAGACAGAAAATATGTACATATGTATTTAATCTCTTTCATCAAATCCAAATTATATTAATGAGAAAATATTCTAATATCCGTCGAGAAAGCCAAACGCGCACACACACATACATATGCATATAATTACGCATACAAACTTTCAACTAACGCAGAATATGTGCATATAAAACTGCGAATCGAATAAATGAGTGATTTAGAAAAGTTCATTAGTAATTGTAGTTTAGCGCAATCGTGAAAGACGTGTCGTATATGCAATACATAGTCCCATATTTGAGTCAGGTTCAAGTCCTGTGCACACTTTTATTTCTTCGATATTTTTATTTAATTTTTTGTATTTGGTTTAATTAGAATTGATTTAAAATAGTGTATTCAGGTCTTTCTAATACCTGTTATTTAGAAATTTATTTTCTATATAACATTATTCATACTTCTTTTGAATTGATTTATATGTAAAACAGCCATAAAGGCAATCATTTGAATATGCATTCCTATATTTAATCTCTTCAGTCAAATCTGAACTACTTACATACACATATTGATGAGAAAATATTCTAATATCCATGGATGCATCCAGAAAGCCAAACGCGCATGCACGCATATGTATATAAATATATAAATATAATATATACAAACCTTCAACGAACGCAAAATGTATGCATATAAAAAACAACAACTGCGACCGTCATCTTGTCCGTCAGTGAAAAGATGGGATATGTATACCCTATGAGCAAAAAGAACCGAGAAAGTGATGTTGACTGTTTTCTTCGATTGCCAAGGCATAGTCCACCATGAGTACCTTCCATCGGGCCAAACAGTCAATAAAGAATATTATTTATTCGTTTTGAAGCCTTTGAGAGATGCTGTATGTTGCAAACGGCCGGAAATGTGAGCAAACAATTCTTATATTTTGCATGATGGTAACGCTGAAGGAGCTGAAGGCCATGTCGGCCTGCCGGGGGTGTTTGGAAGACTGGTCTAAATGTTGGCACATGTGTGTTGCTTCAGACGGGTCATATTTTTAAGGAGATAATATAAATTTGCTTTAAATTTACCTCCGTTTTGTTTAATTTAAACATTCCAGGTACTTTTTGATCATAGGGTACATATATGCGGCTTTGCGGATAGAAATGTGTGATTCGCTGGAATTGTTCAAGAAATCTAAGTTGCATTAACTCGCGACTGTCGAACAGTTAGAAGACATATTTACATACATATAAGGGTGCATACATACATACGGAGCCGCGGCCACTCGACATGACAAAAATTCAAGATTTATCAAATATTGGCAAATAAATCCACGCGAAATATTCCAATATTGACTATTTTCGGATAGTCGCGAAAATTGGCATATGGGCGGCTCGTTTTATGAATGAAATTGAAATATGAGCTCGAACTTATGAATGAACTTTTTGTTTTTGTTCTAAATTGTTCAGCGCCGTCGCTGATAGAATCATGGCCGCTGCGACTGCGTCTACAAATGTATTTTGTTTTTGTAGTCGCTAGGCTTAGATTTTAGCTTCGGGCGACATGCGCATGTGAGGTATGTATGTGTTTTTGTTGTGTTCTAGAACATTTTAGAATGTGTGGTGGCAAAGCGGCCATCGCGTTGCGCTTGCTGTTGCTTTTGCGTCTATCAAAGTATTGTGTTTTTGTAAGTACAATATTAGGAATATCGACTGGTGAAAGACAAAAGTACACGGAAGCAAGAAGGGAGCGCTGTGCTCGCGTATATGTATATGCATGAATGTATGAACGTGCATGGATGTAGTAACATTTGAATGCAATTATTTTGTAGGAAGTTTAGAAGGCAAGTAGGTATATATATATGTATATATGCTAGGACATAAAGTGGGTATATATACATACATAGAGCAGAATTGTTTTTGCACTTGTTAGGAAGAAACTCATTCACTAGTGAGTATGTGTATTTGATTTCTTGTAAGAATGTGATGTGCTGTGACATGTGTATACATATATGTACTAAGTCAAAGTTATTGGGCATACATGCATATGTACATACATATGTATGAAAGGAAGATGATGTTCTTACGCTTGTGCATTATTGTTTTTCATATACAAATGTACATACATACATGTGTATGTAAATGCTGTCGAATACATAAACTATAAATTGACATACAATATAAAATACATAAGTGTTAATTTATCTTAACCCTAGAAAACTAAACCTTTTTTTAAACGCTTAGAACTAAAGCTCGCCTATCAGGCTACTTTTTAAAAAAACAATATTCTTCTCTAATTTTTGTTAAGTTTTTGTATTGAAAAACATTTTATTTTTTGAGAGTTGGAGTATATAACTATAATATAAAAAAATATTTCATCAAATTGTTTTTATAAGCCAATTATGTACTTACTAAATTAACACTTATATCATTTAGAAAAAATTTTATAATTTTTTTTTCTTTAAAACAAAAACATAAAATTCATATTTTTCTTATAGCTATTTGTACTAAGTTTCATAAAAATAAAGAATTTCAAATGTATTATTAACATTTTGATTTGTACATAAAAATTAATTCAGACTTTTTTTCTTATATCACATGTATAGCAAATTTGGGGATCTATGTTCCAGGCAGTATGTTCTATTGCATTTTGCACAATAATAAACACTCATACGTTTCTTGCTTGATGGACAGTAATTGCACATTGATCTTTTCCCTTTCTTTATTTGTGGTTCAGAGTTTTCTTGCTGCTCTTCGGAGCTATGAATGGAGTCGGTTATTGCTTCACGAACTCGTTTTTGCATAGATGGTCTTTCTTGAAGTCTCATTGAGAGCCAGTCACAGCACAAATCCTTCATGAAATCCCTTCTGCTCATTGGCTTTATTTGTTTTTGGTCACAGTTTGAAACATAGAGAATATAACTATTCAATACTGCCATATTTATCATACCGTAAAACATACATAATGGCCAACGCCTGGTTTTGCGGCTGCAGCTGGCATGACAACACATGTGATCAAAAGTGTCAACAGCACCTTTTTTTTTGCATTATAGGATTCAATAATTACAGGTTTTTTTTGATAGTGAGTTAAGTGTGGGATCGTCGTGCATAGTTGATATTAAAAAAACAGTTTGATGAGGCTTTGCTTTATAGCTAACAAGACTTAACTTATCATGGAAACCGAACATGGATGTTCCAATACGACGGGATGTATTATGCTTGAACTCATCCGGAATTTCTGTTTTGTTAGTTTTGATTGTTCCAATTAAAGTTAACTTATAAGGATACGCTAATAGCTGTTCTGCTAATGGTATGGAAGTGAACCAATTGTCTGCAGTTATGTTTCTATTTGTTCCATGTATAGTTCTAGCGAGAAGCTTACAATAATAAGAACCTAACGGTTCGCCAGCTACTGTATTAAAATTTTTTCCCAAATATGGTGAAGCATCAAACATATATTTAGTTCTGACATCGCAGACTAGCTCAATTTTTATTCCGTATTTAGCTGGTTTGTTTGGTATGTACATTCGGAATGGACATCGACCTCTAAATGCTAGTAGCTGTTCGTCTATTGTCACATATGACCCCGGTTTAAAGTTATCTCTACATTGCTGAATAAAAATCTCCCATATGTTTCTAATGGGAGCAAATTTATCGGTCTTTCTTCTATTTTCTCGTGTGTTCCGATCATCAAAATGAAGGCAATTTATAAGAAATCTGAAACGTTCCATACTCATTGTAGCCACATTTTTAGATCCTCAGAGCAAAGGATCAAAAAGCTCTTTAGTTGACAAATGGTTGTTCTTTAGCGCACCACTTAAAAACAAAATTCCAAGGAGAGCGCGAAGTTCTCCTGTTCTAGTTAATGATGTGGTTGTGGTTTGTTTTTTGTAATTATTCGATTTAACTTTAACGTCCTCGTTGGTATAAAGAAGAATTTCTTCAATTATATTTGGTGTGAAAAATTTTTCAAAACAATCTAAAGGCTTTGTAACGTCCCTAAATTCTCTCTTTGATCCCGGTAAAATATGAACAATATTCCTCGCTGGAGTTCTACTTGAGCTTCGTTTTGTAGAAGACGGTTCAGTCGGCCAAATGAAATTGTTCTTACCTCTTACAATAGCTTTGGAAGGCTTGATTATTGAAGAGTCATTAGGTTGGTCATTACTTTGTGGTAGGTCTATAGGTGAAACTGCAACAGGAGTCAATTCTTGATTGCCTACAATTATAGTTTCAACTTCATCTTCAGATTCAATTTGAAAGTTTGGATCAATTGGACTATCGTCTGAATCGAAATCCTTTTCTAAATTGTCCTCTATTTCGCTTCCATTTAGCGACAGCTCCTCCAGCCATTTTTCTATTTGGGAGTCAGAAGTACCCATCTCTAAACGAAAAAGCCATTAACATTATAGCTACTGTCGCAAAAAAAAGGAAATATTTACAAATAATATGTAGTCAGAAAAATACCTTTAATACTAAACCTCGCCTCTCACGCAACACGAATTAATATATCTCCGTAACAAAAAAACTTTGCGCAATGAACGTTCGCCCACAAACTCACACAAGAGACTACTATAATGGTTTGAAAGCTCGTGCTGCCACTTGCATTCAATCATAATGAAATACGTAAAAATGACAATCTTTGCGCCTCAGAGGCGGGGTTTAGTTTTCTAGGGTTAAACCGTTTTATTTTCTGAATGCAAATACCTCCTATTGACATGTACATGCATATTATGTATATTGTCATATACCATCATTTATGTACATATAGAGTATACGTTCATTTATGAATGTACATATGTAATGAAAAACTTCATGAATTACTTTCAGAATTTATTAAAATTTATTCGCGTCACGCTCATACATATGTACGTAGGCATCACAAACCTTTTGTTCACAACGCAGGCGCAGAAATAAACGCTCTGCGTATTTATCCTCCAAATTTTTTTTTTTTTCGTTTTTAAATTTTTTTTTTAATGTAATCGTAAAAATAATTTGTAATAAATTTTATGTATCCGCTTATCATTTCAAAAGTAACAAAATGGTAAAAAAATAAGCAGTCGAAGAAATAAACGCACCGCCTATTTTTCCTCGCCACATGTTAGACTCGATTTCAATTCCCGGCGCAAACTTTTCTGTTTTAATTTTTTTTGTTAAATTCGTTTTTTTTTTTTATAATGTAATTGAAAAAAAAAATTATGTAATAAATTTTACGTATTCGCTTATTATTTCTAAAATACGAAAATAGTAAAAATTTAATTGGTTTAATGTCGAGGTGAGAAATGTGTTGTGTGTTGAGGTGAAAGATGTGTGGTGTTTCTAATTTTTGTGTGGGGAAAAGTCAGTGAGGTGTCTATAAACTCGGTGTGCTAAATTTCCGTATTAGCCCCCGTTTCCACCAAAAGCAAACACCGTGTTTGCAGGAGTTGTGTTTGGGAGAACTGTCAACTGTTTCCACCGAAATGTGTTTGCAAAGTGTATGGTCTTTGGTATGGTAAACAGATTTATGATACATTATTTTGCGGCGACAGCACAGCGCGATAGCCCAGCGGCTAGCAATGTGGGCTTCCGATCCGAAATCCTCGGTTCGAATCACAAAAAAAATTTTTTTTTTTATACATTTATTTCATTTTGTTTTATGATATGTTTATGAGCAGATTTTTTTCATGGCAGAAATACACTCGGAGGTTTGCCATTGCCTGCCGAGGGGCGACCGCTATTAGAAAAATGTTTTTATGAATTTTGCTTTCACCGAGATTCGAACCAACGACCTCTCTGTGAATTCCGAATGGTGATCACGCACCAACCCACTCGGCTACGGCGGCCGTCAATCAAATGTCGTATTGACAAATTGCAATCATTGTTGCCATATTTCGATAAGAATGCAATAATAAATGAGGAAAATGAGCAACATTGCCACCACTTAATAATTAAATTAGACGCAAACCCAACAAAACACGCTTTGAAAAGTGGGTTTAGGTATGGAGTTGTGTTTTAATTTTGTATGGGATTTGACAGGAGTTTTGTTTCGTGTTTGCGCTAAGAACACGATAGCGGCAGAGAACACGATAGCGGCTGCGGTGGAAACTTAGTATTACAAATCTTTCAAATCTCAATTGTACTAAAAAAAGCTCACAGTAACATTTGCACCTTCTCATTGCATTAACATTCTCTGGTTTCACCACACCACGGCGGCGGTTAGACTTCATTTGTGACAATTCACAGTATTCGAAGCTCGTGAAACTTCTCTATACATTAACGTTCTCTGTCGTCAGTTTGATTTATGTATATCTTTGAATCTTGTATATCTTTGACTTGCAGCATGGAGGGTTTTGCCCCTTAAATTTGTACAGCTAATCGCTGGCATTTTTAAAAGCGAAAATTCAACTATAAATTAAAAAAAACTAATGTATTCTGCTTTATAACGAAGTAGGTATATCAAGTGTTATGTTAGTAACGTGTATGTTAGTATATGCCAGCTTACCAAAACTTCATATTAAATTGAAATTTAATATTAGGCGTGATAACTCTGAGCTAACCTTAATATGCACTAAATATTCAGTTTTTTTACATCCTCTTTGTGAGAAATAATAAATCAAATATTTTATATCAGTATACATGCATATTAACTCCGACGGAAACCTCTGTTTTAAACGGTGTTCAGTTTTTTGTACATTCTATGTGACGATATTTGTTGAAACTAGAAGCGTTTTTCTAGTTCTGAATATTAGAAATTGTATTAGCAATTTACAGGGTTTGATTGAAAAGTTATAAGCCCTCCCGCGCGGAGCGTCTGCCAAGCGATCAACCGAATCGACTGGTGGGGAAAATGGTCGTTGGACCTTCCCCTTCCACTAGAAACCTGTCTCAGTTCGCTGGCAACAGCGGTGCAATCAACATCGCTCCGCGCGTGAAAATTATTTCAAAAGTGTGTTAAGATTTTGCAGTGGCGAAAATGGAGCTGATCATCTTTTTCGACTCTCGAGACATCGTCCACAAAGAGCTTGTACCTCCAGGAAGCACTGTAAACGTGGCATTTTACAAGAAGTGCTGCTACGGCTGAAAAACCGCGTCGCCCGGGTTCGGCCCGACCTCGTCAACAATTGGACCCTTCATCACGACAATGCGCCGGCGCACAGCTCCTTCCTCTGCACCTCTGCATTGGCCAAGATGGGGGTTCGGGTGCTTCCTCACCCTCCCTACATCTCAGTCCTGTCCCCTCCGGACTTCTTCTTGTTCCCGCACCTGAGAGAAAGCTAAAGGGGAGGCGTTTCGACTCCATCGAGCCGATCCAAAAAACTGTGACAGCCGAATTGCACGCGATTCCGGCGGATGAGTTTAAAAAATGTTTCCTGCAGTGGAAGGACCGCTGCTAGCGGTGTACTGCCGCTCAAGGGTCCTATTTTGAAGAATATTAGTTGTATAAGCCAAAAGGTTAAATAACAAGCCAAACTTGACCAGTATTGGCTACGTCGCTTTGAACCAAGAGAAAATCGATTTTCTCCCTTAGAAATCGAGGAGGTAGATGAAAGCCCCAAACCAGGAAAAAACAGCCAAAACCTCCACCTATATTCGTTGTCAAAGTTAACAATATCACCCCAATGGAGAAGCTCCTAACAGAAAAAGCTTCAGCCTCGTATGCTCTAAAGCTTATAAATATTGAGCCTACAAAATTATAGTTACCCTCTTATAAGAAAACCAAACAGAATTTCATACGTACAAGCCTAAACACGCAAGGAACTTTAAAGTTATTCTAAAAAACATGCATAACTCCATAAGCACAGAAGGCATCTCTCTTGAACTGGCAAATCTCGGTCACAAAGCAATAAATGTATATAACATGAAACACAGAACCACTAAAAAACCCTGTCAATGTTCATCATTAAATTAAAACAAAATCAAAATAACAAAGATATTTACGGTGTCAACCATCTTCTAAATACAAAAAATATATTTGAGCCCCCACATCCGAAACGCGGTATCACTCAATGCGCTAATTGCCAGCAATATGGACAAACTAAATCTTTTTGCCACAAAAAACAAGTCTGAATAAAATGCGCTGGAGCTCATCTATCGATAAACTGTTCGCGTATGACGAAAAGGGACGCGGTTAAGTACTCTTTGTGCGAAGGCATCCACTCAGCCAGCTACAAAGGCTGTATGGTATATAAACATTTGTATAAACTGTAATATTCACTCCTGTCGCCCATTCACAAGATACTCACCCTCCTATAGAATTTTAACTGGAGGCGACTATAACGCGAAACACATGCAGTGGGGATCCCGTGTATCTACCCCGAAAGGTCGGCAACTCTTGGCCGCCATCACAAAATTTAAACTCTTAACACCCTCCTCAGGCTCTGCAACATATTGGCCTAGTGACAGAAACAAAATCCCCGATGTCATTGATTTTTGCCTTGCGAAAGGTATTCCAGAAAGTGAAGAAACCTGTAAGTCATGTTATGAATATACCTCTGATCACTCTCCAGTATTGATCAAATTAAAGACGTAGCTGAATCCTTACCTCCTGTACTCTTCACACCAATAAAACTGATTGGCAGTATTATCGAACTTTGATTGACTCAACAATTAAACTGGGTACTTCATCTAATGAAGACATTACAATTGCAGTTAAACATCCCAATAATTGTCGTCAGCATGTATCATGGAACTCAAACCACATCAGTTGCCTCGATGCCTTCTCATTCTCTGAATACTCTCTTGGGAAAGCAGCAAAAAATTTCAAAAAACAAATCTTAACACATTCAGCCATCAAAAGGGAAAATAATAAGTGGGCTAAATCGGATCTTGAAAAGGCTCATACATTTGCTCGTTACTTATCCCGAGTCTTTATACCACATGAAGTCGAACCCTCGCTAAGCACTGCCCAAAAAGTCAAAGACAGCCTGGAACTCATCCACCGCCCGTAAATTGTTTTGCGAAAAACGAAGTAAAAGCAGCAATAAAAAGGTTCAAAACAAAGAAAGCTCCCGGATATGATCTCATCACTGGGGAACTGCCTGATAAAGGAGTCTGTCTTCTCACGTATTCGTATGTATACAATGCTATCATATTAACTGGCTTTGTTCCCCGCAAAGGAAAGTCGCACAAATAAAAATGATCCGTAAACCAGGGAGAAGTGCAGAAAAAGGGGAATCAAATCGTCTCACCAGTTTATTTCTCATTGGCTTTAAATTTATGGAATACCTTTTTCTCAAAAGAATGATGCCCATAATTGAAGACCGAAAATTAATCCCAAATCACCAATTCGGTTTCAGAAAAACACATGGTACCATCGAACAAGTACACATACTCGTAAATAGTATTCACAAATCTCTTGAGCAAGTATTGCTCGTCCGCATTTCTCGACATATCTCAAACCTTCGACCGCGTTTGGTATGACGGCTTACTCTGCAAAATAATTATACTTTTACCAAGTCCTACCTCAAAGACCGACATTTCTTCGTTAAGCAAAATGGAGAACAGTCGGAACTCTATGAAAGCTTAGCTGGCGTACCCCAAGGCAATATAGTGGTCCCAATACTTTACTTGCTTTACCTGTCGTCGGAACTTTTGCAGATGACACCGCCCTTCTCGGAGTCTCTAACTCCTACCCCGACCTGGTCTCGGCTAAAAGACTGGAAATTAAAAGCTAACGAGACAAAGTTTACAAAAAATAAATGGATTAAAAAAAATTGTGCTTTCCATTTTTTTTTTTTTGGCCCTCACTCACTCCTATTTGTAGTTATCTATTTGATCGCATGGGTATAGAAGATGGTTGAGAAAAACTCTTATGAAGAGTTGTGTTCAGAGCCAGATCGGTATTATTCAGGATAAAGTCAGCAGAGCCTAAAGAGCGTTTCCTACGTCCTGCAAAAGATTTATCGGGACGGAGGCGTTGGGTTTGCACGCTGTGAGAGGTTGAAAAAAGATGAAACAACTCACAATGCCAGCAGCCTGTTTACATTATCAATTGCATATCTTAAACCGTCAATGCGTGGAAATCCTTAAGTATTTGGAATGTATCCTGTCTTCCGTCAACTCCCACCGATGTGTGAGGGTGGCCTCAAAACTGGAACGCGTTGTCCGCAAGCGTGAAGTTTCTACGTATGCGTGGGCAAAGCGTTTAAATACGGCATGTTATCGATTAGCTACCAACACCGCTTTTATATCGTCTCTTAGAAATTGTTTAATGCGACGCAGTTGTTCTAATGCTTCAGGACATGACTTGATCTGACATTCATCCTGGACACATACATGATTTGACTCTTCGCTTTCTCCGTCAGATAATTCCTCAGTATTAATTTCGTCAATGACAACGTCAACATTATTGTCTTCTGTATTAACAACTTCGTCGATTAACAAAAACTCTTCTGTATACTGACCTTGCTGATTTTCATTTAAAATCTTTATCAAAGCCGCTAGTGTCGATATGGAAATATCATCCTCTGCCTCGAAGTCAGAACATTCAAGCGGAGCTTTTTGAAACCCGGCTTTCGAAAAACAATTCTTAATTGTTTCTGCAGTTACGTTGTCCCATGAAGATATATTAAAAAGAACAGCCTCCAAAATGTCAAAAGTTTTTGAAAGTCTGTCCTTTGGAATGTCTCCTAATTTTGTCAAAATATGTTTGATTGTATGGCATCTGTAATGACACTTAAAATTTTGTATAATATTATATTATACCCTGATCGAGGGGCTGACAAACGGATGTTGTATTAGCAGGTAAAAAGATCAACTTTATGTTATCTAGTTTAATATCTCGAGGGTGAGTTGTAGCATTGTCCAAAAATAATAAACATAATAATTTCACGAGACATCCAAGCTTTCCGGTTTGACTTGTATTCCACTGGCAAACTTCCTATATTGCCTCTTTTAAAGGCGCGTGGGCATGCTGCTTTTCCGATAACCAATGGCTTTTCTTTATCTCCAACCATATTGGCACACAATCCTCGAAATTAACTTCGGAAGATTCCCCACATATTCTTTTGAAAGTCACATTTGACGCCTACGCCATTTCTCCAACCATCCATTTGACGCAGAAAAATTTTGAATACCTAATCGGCCAGCGATTTCTTTTGCTTTTTCCTATATAATAATACCCGATATTGGTATATTTTGGCTTCTGGCCTTAACGACGCATTCGAACCATTCGAAACTCAAATGGTCAATTTTTGAGCCATCCGCGTTTAGGAACTTTTTCTTTTTGTTGACGTTATCACCGCCCATCCATATTCTTTTAATATCTTTTATTTCAACTATTGTCTATCTACTATCTTTGTTGTCCGTGGATTAGAGTATCGCGTCCGCTTATGAGAGGTTTTTATTGTTTTCTTTACACATTTGTTCAGTGATATATTTTGCTTGTCCGTTACCGAGAGGTCCGTGTCCGGTTATTAGAGTGTCCGGTTATTAGAGTGGAATTCGTTCTAAAAACACAACATAAAGCTTGGTTCCTCAGTTTTTGTCCGGTTATGGGGAGTGTCCCCTTATTCGAGGTGTCCGTAAGGGGAGGTTTCACTGTATATATATTTTTATTAAATTTTCATTTTAATGTAATAAAAATTTTTTTTTAAATAAATTTTACGTATCCGTTATTATTTCAAAAATAAGAAAATAGTAAAAATCTAATTGGTTAAATGTTGAGGTGTATATATGTATATATATAATTGGCGCGTACACCCTTTTTGGGTGTTTGGCCGAGCTCTTCCTGTTAGTAATGTGCGTCTTGATGTTGTTCCACAAATAGAGGGACGTATAGTTTTAAGCCGACTCCGAACGGAAAATATTTTTTATGAGGAGCTGTTTCATAGCAGAAATACACTCGGAGGTTTGCCATTGCCTGTCGAGGGGCGACCGCTATTAGAAAAAATTTTTGTTTTTTGTTTTTTTTTTCATGTTGGTGTTTCACCAAGACTCGAACCTACGTTCTCTCTGTGAATTCCGAATGGTAGTCACGCACCAACCCATTCCGCTACAGCGGCCGCCTTAATTCTCAATTGTACTTCTTTACAGTAACATTTGCTCCTTTTCATTCCATTAACATTCTCTGGCTTGCTTCACTTGTGTGTGACATTTGTTCGCTTAATGCATATTTTTTTCCAAGTTATTTTTCCTTCGAGCAGGCAAATCTCGCTCTCGCAACTGCAGTGTTGCCTAGTTTTGGATATATAAAATAAGTAATATGCCCATTTCAAGACAAGAAAATACCAAATTTGTAATGAATTACTTGAAGAACTCCTTGTCATGTCGGTCTCCTTGCCGCGGGGATGAGGCTTAAGTGATGATTTAACCCTATGTTATGGAGACTAACTTACCACGAACTAAGAGGGCAGCTCCATATTGGGATTGGGTATCCACCTATCCGCGGAACGGCGGAATTGGTGGCCACCCAAGTACAATGTGGAGATTGCCGTACCGACAACCTGGCAGGAGGTAAAAAATGCATTTCTTTCTTGCAATGTGCGGGCTAAAGAAGGATCTCTCTGCACGAGGTCGAGCAATCGACGGCCCGGGCATCGGATGTGCAGGCCCGAACCCCACACCCCCTATGACCGGAACTGACACCCAGGGCTCCGGAGGTAGCGAACTAAATACTAGTGGTGAAGCATGGCACATCAGCTATGCAAATGGAGAGCCGAGTAAGTGTGAGCAATACACCGTCGTCGAAACGATTCGAAGCAACTGAACAAGTTGTGGAGGATGTGGAGATGACGAACAAACTCTCAGTAGACTCAGAAGGATCTCTGGTACCGAGTAAGTCTTTGACAACGGTCAAACCTGGTGCGAATCAGGTAAGTATCGGTAAAAGTACTGAAGTTATTGGAGATACAGGCAGGTGTTAGTCTATCCGCAAGGCAGATCAAACGAAGAAGACAGAAGGCGAAGAAAGCTGAAGCATCAGCTAAAGTAAGTACTCAAGCTCCGTCAACTTCGACACCTGTAACGGAAACAGGAAAGCGTGGCAAAACAGAGGATTTCTCTGTAACGTTGCACTCTTCCGGAAACGAAACGGGGTCTGTGCCAACGACCGGGATGAGGAGAAAGACAAGGAAGAGAAAAGTCGAGAGACGGAATTCGGAAATGCCTGCATCCTCAACCCAATCCAAGGCAGATAAACCTTTACCTGACAAGGCAAAGGCTAAGGGACCTCAAATGTCGAATGACACTCTTCCGTCAACGTCTGGCGAATCATTCGCGCGAATGGCAGCAATGTCAATGACGGTGGAGATACATACCGACAAACAAGACGGTCTACTGTCGAAAGGGCAACAAGACTATCTTGACAGCGTTCTTCGTAAAGCTAGACTTTCGAGGGTAAAAGCGTGGTGGACGGCATCGTAAAGGTGCACTGTTCCAATGCTTTTCCCGAGAATGGCTGGAAAAAGTGATAGGAAAAATTCCAGACTGCGAAAACATTCATTCTTGTTGAGAGTAGCAAAGAAAGGCTGGTACGAGCGAGTGTCTGGATTCCGGGTCCTTCCTGTAGTTCAGCTGAGCTCCCCACACGCATCCGTGTTCAGAACAAAGATCTTGACACGACAAGAACCATGGGTATTTCACAAGCGTATCTGTCTAGGTGCTATGTCGAGGGGACAAAAACTTCATTGTGAAGGGAATGTGAAACCGCGAGCATGTATTATCATGCCGAGGTTGATCGAACACACGATGTTAAAAGAGCTATGCTCCGGAGATATCTTTGCTGCAAAAATAAAGTACTTGAAAAGTGGGAACCGTGTCGAAGCTATCATAGTTTCGGCCTACCTACCCTACGACTCTTTACAGCCACCTCCTTCCAGGGAGCTAAGAGAAGTGGTCGAGTATGCAGAATCCAATAATCTGGGGCTAATAGTGGGTTGTGATGCAAATTCACAGAACATTGTGTGGGAAAGCAGCAAATGCAACCCCAGAGGTCTCAAGTTACTGGATTTTATCCTGTCATCCGATTTGGTCATTCAAAACACTGGTAACAAACCAACTTTTGTGACCAAGAGGCGGTAGGAATCCTCCTTGTAACGGAGCGATTACCAAACCTGAAAAAACTTAAATCAGTAGAAATGATTGAAGATGCTGCTAAGAAATTAGAAGGTACTTTAATCAATTACTTTCAGGAACTGTGACCACTCAGGCAAAGCAGACAGGGGAAAGCGGTTCCTTGGTGAACCCTGAACTGTCGAAGCTTCGTGTACGGTCCAGAAAACTTCTTAATAAGGCCTTAACGACCCAAGCAGAAGAGGACTGGGCTAATCATCGCCTTATACGAAGGGAATATAAGAAAAAAGTACGGAAAGCCAAACTTGAATCCTATGAAAATTTTTGCAGTAACGTCGAAGAAATGAAGGAAACAGCGAGACTTTGTAAGGTTCTTCATCTAGACTGCTTAGTAAGGCTGGATTCCATTCGGAAACCTGATGGTTCATACACCATTTCCAAATCGGAAACGTTTAATGCTCTACTCGAAACCCATTTTCCAGGTAGTAGAACTCCCTCTGAAGAAGAAAGTAGCATGAACAATAACGGTAGCAACGGTGGAATCTCTAGTTACAGCTGGTATATTGCTTGTCGGATAGTGACAATAGAATCGATAAGGTTTTCCTTGTATTCCTTTGAGAACTTTAAGTCCCCTGGACCTGACGGAATATATCCAGCAATGCTTAAAAAAGGAGGAGACAGGCTGATAGAGGTCTTTAAAGGATCTCCACAGCCTGTCTTGCATTTGGTTATATACCATCCCAATGGCGACGCGTAAGAGTGGTATTTATACTGAAACCAGAAAACAGATGACTATTCCCTAGCAAAAAGTTTTTTTGGTCCTATCATCACTTACGCTTCTGTGGTATGGTGACGACGGAGCATGGTTAAGTCCACAATCCGGGAACTATACAGCCTGCAAAGAAGTGTATGTTTATGCATCATGGGTTCCCTGAGTACAACCTCTGGTGATGCCCTAAATGCTATGCTTGATTTGCTCCCCCTGGATCTTAAGATACAACAGGAAACAATAGAAGCAATGTGTAGACTCCATGAATATGGCTTCTGGCACGAAGACGGAGCTTCGGGATACAGGGAAATATTTAGGTTGCTATATGAGCAGTATCCTCTGTTTTTGGCACTTAAAGACGACTTGATACCCACAGTTTCATTTGGAAGGAAATTTGATGCCAGATTTCATTGCGTGAGCAATGGAGCAATCCAGAATGCATTCAGGGAGGTTTGACGGATATTTTCTTTACCGATGGGTCCAAGAATGAAATAGGGTCTGGAGCGGGATGGTACTTAAACGAAAGTAATAAGTATCACTATGCTATGGGGGGAATGGCAACTGTTTTCCAAACAGAAGTTTTTGCCATCCTGAAAATAGACGAATGGCTAATCGGGAGGAGATGGAGCGAGAGTTGTCAGTACTGTCACTGTACAGGCTGCACTGAAGGCTCTGGAGAACGCGAAGCAAGCCTCAAAGATTGTTCAAGAATGTAAAAAGAAGCTCAATTCTGATAAGACAGGCTTGTACTTATATGGGTTCCGGGACACACCGGTGTTCAAGGAAACGAAATCGCCGATGAATTAGCCAACCGTGGATCCGCGGTGCTCCACAGGAGCCAGAGCCAATAATCGCAGGAATCATGAATTGGATCAGCGATTATGTAGGTAATCTGCATGAAGAGCGATGGTCCCGTCTAGAACGCTGCAGAACTGAAAATTGTTTTGTGACAGGTCGGAACAGAAAACTGTCAAACTTTCTACTAAAACTTAGAAGGAAAGACATTCGGTTGATGGTCGGTATCATTACAGGACACAACCCATGGTTACAGCATATGACCACCATTGGAATCATTGAGGACCCGGTGTGCCTGTCATGCTTGGGCGGATATGGGGCGGAGAGCACTGAGCACTTTCTCTGTGAGTGTTCTGCCTTTGCTAGAGCAAGGCTACGAGTTTTGGGTTTCGATGTCATGAGAATAAGTAATGTTCGCTCTCTTAAACTGGAGGATATTTTGTAAATGATTTCGAAATGTACTGCTTGGCAACACTACGTGGTGAGAGAGCAATCAGCTGACACGATTCTACGGAACATTCCAAAATCCCACGATAGAATCTACGATATTACGGAACGGAAGGGTGGTGATTTTTCATCTGCATGGGGCTCTCGATAGTTTCATTGTAACAGCTGACCGGGGCGTGCGTTTACGTTGGTGACTGCTGGCAACATTTCGATGGCAACGAAGCAGCATGGGCGGAAATAGTATTGATTGTTTTCGTATTTCACCAACACAATACTCGTATATTACCGGTGGCGTCCATGGGGAAAAGAAATGGAAAGATGTGCTCAATAATAGACTGTTGTTCTCCCAAGTGACGTGGCAGCCAAAGTTCAACTTACAATTTTCTTTTTCACCGCAGCTAAATAGCATGCCTGGTAATCATCTATCAACCTTCTTGAAAATCTATCATCCTTGTCGGTGACGGTACGTTTTTCAACACAGCTGGAGGACAAACCTGTTAGTCTATCATTCGTTCTGCGGTACATAGCTGACGGGGATTATAATGCTAAAAAAGTTAATTTGGGGTTCAAGATTGACGAAATCCAAAGGACGTAATTTACTGGACGCCATAAAAAGGAACAACAGCAAGTTCATAAGTAGTGGCGACCCAACATACTGGCCAACTGATAAAAAAAAAGTCCAGATCTGATCGACTTTTTTATAACCAAAAACGTTAACCACGAAGATATGTCAATTAAATCATTAATTGAATTGTCGTCTGACCATTCCCCAATAATAATGATATATTAGAGCTCATATACGAAGGAATCCTCGAATAGAAACATATATAACAAAAAAACCTGCTGGGATACATTTAGAGAAATAGTCATCCGTAATCTTAACAATAAAATAAGCTTAAAGACCTTTGACGAAATCGACAGTGCGATAGCCTATTTTAATCACAAAATAATGAACGTTACTAAGAAATCAACTCCACAAGAAACTATCTGTTCCTCGAGCTACAATATACCTGCACACATCCAAGAAAAAATCAAAATCAAAAACCCCTTACGTAATCGCTGCAAATAACAAGGCTGCCACTTGACAAAAGCAAGCCTTCTTTACACAGCTGATATCCCTATACCGGCAACTAAGAATTCTTTAATAGCAACATTTGCAGACGACACTGTCTTGCTAGCATCAGACAAAGATGCAAGGACGGCTGCTTATAAACTTCAGGAATTACTTGACAACACCACTCAATGGTTCGAGAAATGGGGAATCAAAATAAACAAAGATAAAACCGCCCACGTCACATACACTAACAAGAGAAAAAAACAATACAATCCAATATTCATAAAGAATAAACAAATCCACCACGACACAAGGGCAAAATACTTGGGTATGATTAAAGACAATAAACTTAACTGGATGTTACACATTGGACAAAAACAACGTGAAATCAAGACTAGGTTTAAGCAACTTCATTGGCTTTTGGGAAAAAATTCAACGCTCTCACTAGAAAAGAAGATACTAATATACAAAGTAATTATAACACCAATATGGAAATATGGCTCAGAGCTTTGGGGAACTGCGAGCAGTACAAATATAAAAATAATACAACAAACGCAAAATAAGATACTCCGTATAATATCAAAAGCAAAGTGGTATATACTAAATGATAATATCCATCGAGAACTTAAAGCAAACACAGTCCATGAAGAAATACGCAACAACAGCTTAAGACACTCAAACCGACTACTAGAACATTCTAACAGGGAAATTCGGCAACTTCCATTAAAACGAGGAAACCGAGACAAGGAGGCTTAAGCACAAACGACCAACTGACCTGCAGATGTAAATGGTGTCACAACTTCAGGAATATATTTATTTATTAAATAATTTAGTTAATTAAATAACGAGTTAATTTTTTTTTACATAAATGGATACAGTGGTATTGGCTTCTAAATACTGTTGAAACCCAAAAAGAAAGAAAAATTGTAAATACATATTTTAAGTTGAAATAGAAACAATAATAAGGGGTTAAAAAAAAAATTATTCTGCCCGCTTATTTTATACGTATTCACACACTCGTCCAATCAGTCGTTGTTCAGACTAGATATCTGGAACTATCGATGGTGAGCGATAGTTTGCGATAGTACATATGATACAAACAAGGATGCATTTATAGGGAAAAAGCAACCACTTAGTTTCATTTAAAATACGATCACATTCATTATTACTGTAAGTACAGAGTAGTATAGAAATGCCAGTTCTAGCTCAATTTATGAAAGTAAATTATGAAAGGCGCGTGCCTGCGGTTGTGGCAGGTGCCTGCGGCTGCGGTTTGTTCCTTTGGCAGGTGCCTGCGGTTGCAGTTTGTGGTTTTGGCACGTGCCTGCTGCTGCGGTTTGTGGTTTTGGCACGTGCCTGCGGTTTTCGATGTGTGGGCGTGTGCACGCGGATGTTTTTTTTATCCGAAGGGGGAAACTTACATAGATACCGTCAATATAGACGGCATGCACGATTCATACTGATCGGCATGCACGATTTCTCTTTCGGGAAAACGCACAGCCAGTATTACTACTAAACTGGACTTGCGAAACAGTACACCTACGTTCTAAACCCCACCTCCGACTTCTGTAGCTTTAGTTTGCCCTGCGGTACCGCCGTTTAAGCATTGAATCGCAGGGCCAAGCTAGCCAGTATGGCTCTTCATTTATATTTGTGCCCTCCGTCTGCCCTTCATTACTTCTTTGTCTTCTTTGTTTACTGCGTTCCCATTCCTTTTTCCGCAGCTCCTGTATCGCATTTGCGGACCATTCTCTCATTTCGGTCCACACCAACTTCGAGTGCAGCATGTGATTTACAATGTTGCCCGGTGCTATTCTTTCTTTTATGATTTGATATGATGGACATTCTTTCATATGCATATCTCGGGCAGAGAAGAAGACATGTTCGACGTTCTCTCTACCATTGCCGCAAAACGAGCAGTCTGCTGCGTCCTCGTGACCGAGTCTTTGAAGATACTCTCTATAGCATCCATGTCCCGTCAGGCAGTAATCTGTGTCACCATGTCCTCTCTCAACCCAAGCCTGCACACTTCTGATAAGTTTGTGCGTCGACCTCTCTTTTGTCAATTGGCTCAAATATGCTCCCCCGTCTTTCTTCCTTACGCTCTTCCGCCGTTAGTCGCCTGTTTAGGCTTTCGGCTTTGTCGTAGACTCTACCCAGTTCAGAGGCCATTATATCTGGTGGCATGATACCAGATATGACACATACTGCTTCAAACGACACTGCCCTGAAAGCATAGGCGACTCTAAGGGCACTAAGTCTAAAAACTATTTCCGCCTTCTTGGCGTATGTTTTTTGTATCAGGGCTTTCCCCATATGGGTGCTGCATACATGAATGTAGACTGGGTAACTTTAGCCAGGAGCGCTCTTCTACTCTGTGTGGGACCACCAATGTTGGCCATAATCCTTGACAGTGCCGCTGTCACCAGGTTGCTTTTTCGCATGCTTTTCTAAAGTGATCCTTGAAGCTTAGTCGAGCATCGATCATTACACCCAAATATCTTAGTGCTGCTTGTGTTGTGATGTTAAACCCATCAATGTTTATTGTGGTCGTTTCTAACTTTTTTCTACTCGTACTGAGAACTGTTTCTGTTTTTTGTCCTGCTAGTAGGAGGTTTACCGCCATTAGCCATTGTTTGACCTTTGTTGCTGCCTCGCTGCCGATGCCCTGAATCTGAGGGATTGTTTTGGCGACTATGGTTAAAGCAATGTCGTCTGCGTATCCTATTATTTGCACTTCTCTCGGCATTCGAAGTTGCAGTACCCCATCATATAGTACATTCTATAGGATCGCACCCAGTACAGATCCTTGCGGTACTCCCCCCGTCACTGCATATCTCTTAGGACCCTCATCTGTATGAAGCAGATCAAGAAGTACTCTTTCCCACAGATAACTGTTTATAACCCGCACTAGGTATGCTGGCGTTTTTTCTCTTCCAGAGCCTTCATAATATGGGGCAGGTATGCCGAGTTGAAGGCGTTTTCGACATCCAGCATCCAACATCCATAACAACTGCACAGTATTCTTTATCACCATGCATCCACCTGCCTTCCTCAAAAGCCTTGTTGCAATGTTTGTCACCCTCCTGACGGCGTCGATGACTGATCGACCTCTTCGGAAACCAAACTTATGTTGGGATAGTTCAGCTGGCACTTTCTCCAGATGCTGTTCCAGGCGCGTGCAGATTAATTTCTCTAAGATTTTACCCATAGTATCTATCATGCAGAGCGGCCGATAAGAACTTGGGTCAGCCGCTGGCTTATTTGGTTTCTAAAGTAGGACTAGTTTTTGCTTCTTCCATACTTTCGGAAATATGCCTTCATTTATACACTTGGTGAAGTGTTCTGCAAATGGCTTTGCGTTGCGCCTGATAGCGATCTTCAGCGCTTTGTGCGCAATGTCGTCTGGTCCTGGTGCCTTAGCACTGCCGAGACTTTCCGTTGCCAAAATCACATCTGCCTCAGTGATTGTTAAATTGTTTTCTGTTGCGTGGAACATGGGTCTAGTTTGGTTGCATGTCTTGCTTTGGAAAGAGTGTCTGTACAATCTTTTGTAAAAGAATGGGGTAAGTTGGTGCCTGTCCTCTACCTCCTTTGACCTTGGCTATAACGAGTCTGTAGCCATCACCCCACGGGTTTTCGTCCACACTCTGGTACAGTTCTTTAAAGTTGGCTACCTTTAATTTTTTCCGCTCCTTTTTATAATTCTCTCGGAGCCTGTAGTATTCTGCTAGTCTATAACTATAGTTCCACATCATTGGTGCTAGTCGGGTTCTCTTCTAGCATGATTTGGAACATTTCTTCGTCAAGCACCTCTACCCTCCACCCCTTATTTTGTTTTTTCTGTACGGCTTCTTTTCTATGCGAAAAGTCTACCTTAATGGCAAGGTGGTCACTGCCTTTGTAAAAATCACACACTTACCAGCTTGCTGATCGTACCAGAGCCCTGCTGGCGTAAGTGATGTCGATATTCATGCACGACCACTCACTTCGAAGGTGTTTTTTCCCCCAGTGTTTAGCAGAACCGCATCAAGCATTGAGAATGCCTTAATCAAGGCATCTCCCCGTTTATTGGTGTATTTGCCACCCCATTCCAAAGCCCACGCATTGAAATCACCCGCAATCACGTTTGGTGCAGTACCACGAGCGTTTTGCACAAGTTCATCTAGCAGGTTTTCGAACTCTGCTTGCGTCGACTTCGGTGGTGCGTAGCAACTGTAGAACTAAATGCCACATATTTTTGCTCGGGTATATTATTCGATGCCGGTGTGCGGCTTGTCCTGCAGAGTGTTTCCTTCACAGGCCCATATAGCAGCTTTATTTTTCCTGTCTGAGACCCACGCTCCGACGTTTAGGTTTTTGTACTGGTCGCTGACTAGCACAACATCCACCTTATTTTCGTATACTCTTTGTTTTAGCAACACTTGCGCAGCCTCGCCATGGTTTAGATTGATCTGCTTAATCCTAATTTTTTCGTTTTAATATACGCCGCTTCATACAGGGGACATTTTCTGCTTCTAATCTGGTGGCTTGTATTTTCCCTTCCATTTCTTTTACAAACTCCGCAGAAGTGCTTTTTCTCGCATACTTTCGCTTGGTGATCTTCTCTCCACATTTTAGATAGTTCTGACTTCTGTCGTCTTCATTTTTACACGCCCCCGATAAGTGTTTATACTCCAGGCATTAGCATCTCCTCAAGTCAGACTTTTCTCTTATTCGGCATACCACCCAGCCGATTTTGAGTTTTTGCTTATCAAGTAGTCTTCTTGCATTCAGCGCTGGTAAGCTTATCACCGCTGTTTGCGTGCCTGCATACGCCGCTCTAACACTTTTTATTGCGCTTTCACTAAATAGGTTAAGCTCGTTAACTGGCGTTCATATTGCTATACCTATGTCCTCTTTGGATGTGATTTCATCTTGGTCACGGATCTCCGTCAACAATTCGAAAGTAAAGACCCTTATTTCCGCCTGGTCACTTAGCACCTTGCCAATCTTTTTCTGGTATACTCCTGTATTTGCCCTCTGCTGTTTTTTCAACTGGAGCATCCGGCCTCGGGGGTGGCTTATTTTCCACTTTCTTCTTGACTGTTTTGCGATTGACTCTCATCCAACCATTTTCCTTATCCCCGTTTGTCCTCTTGGCATTAGTCTTTCCTTTGCTTTTCTGCACTTGGTGACACTTTGAGCTCTTCCTCGTGTGTGGTTTTTCTTTTCTTGGGTGGCGTTTTTCTGCTCGGCTGTTTGTCGTCGCGTGGTATTTTCGGTGTTCCTTCAGCCATTACACTTCCAAGAACGTTTCGCTTGGCTTCCTTGCTTTTTCTCTTCTTCCTGAGCTCTCGAGTGTAGCTTAGGCCCTTATTATGAGCAACATTCGATCTTCGACTGTAGTCGAAAGTGCTGATCGGACGAATTTTCATTTGGTATTATGGTGCTCATTCGCTGCTGAATAGGACTATTGTGAATTGCGATCGCTCGACGCATTTACAATAGATAATTTTTTCTCCGCTGATACAGCAAATCAAAATAAAAAAAGCGATTGTATTGAAATTCTTTGTTAACAATATTTTTAAAAGTTAAAAAAAGTATTTTTTGTGAAAATGAGTACAACGGAGTTGTGGTTCGACAATTCGTCGGACGATGAAAGATTAGTGGAACTAGCTAGGAGTAGAAAACGGTTGAGGGACGTAACCAACCCCCTAGAAATGGTTTCCACTCAGTGAATTTAGAATTTTCAAAATGTGTTGATGTACTTAGTATTACAGAAATTTTTAAAGAACTTTAGATTATCTAAAGAGGCGCTTATGAACCTACTGCCCAGTACAGAAAACCAGTTCCAGCAGTGCACCCGAGTCATATCCATTCCAAATATTTTAAAGCTCGCAACAGTTCTGCGATTTTGTGCTCAGGGATCGTACCAATTGAGCATTGGTAATGAAGGTATGCTAGGACTTGCTCGACCCACAGTGTCTGTTGTGCTATAGGAAGTAATAAAGGAAATACAACAAACAACATGCTAAAGCGAGAAGTATCATTGAGAGAACAATTGGAGTCTTGAAAACCCGATTAAGATTTTTGTTGCAGGCAAGAGCTCCCCACTATTCTCCAAAAAAAAGCAACACAAATTATTAAAATGTGTGCAGCTTTGAACAACATTTGTCTGTTTTACAATGTTCAACTTCCGGATGAAGAGTTATCCGATGAGACCATCAACGATGATGCTGGAGATATTGAAGTGAAGTCAAATAACAGAGAAGCAGAAAACATTAGAAATGAAATTCTTATAATATTATAGAAAAAACTAAAAAGTATTAAATAAAAAAAAAATACCAATCTAACGGTTAGACGCGATGGAAGTGAAACCTTCCGTAAAACAAACTGAGAGAGAATGAAACGAAAGCAGCATTAGGAGCGGGATAATTATAGGTTCTTTATAATATTGCTATAAAGTTCACATTTTATTTTCTTCTTTTTATTATTATTCATCCTCAATGTTTTCAATTTCAACAAATGATACGAGTAGCTTATGATAGCTAAAATATTATATGACACAAATGCTTTGATTTCGATGTTGTCAACATATCTTTGAAATAAAGCGTCAATTGTTGTTTTTGATCGTGTTGTCGATTCAGTGCGATTGTTACACATTTTTAAATTGAATGTTGTATTGAGAAAGTCAATTAAAGGAACCGCTGTGTCCAATGCAAAATTAACGTTAAAATCACCACTTATCATTGGAACTTTATCGAAATCTTTCCTAAGTATCCGCGATACTTCTGGTGTATACTTTATTAAACTTTCGTGAATGAATTCCGTGATGCTATTTATTGATTGATTCGGTGAAATATAAATTGCCACAATTAAAACTGTTTTTCCATTGCTCAATCTGGTTTCGCATGCACATATTTCTCCTACTTTAGAGAGCTGAACAGACAGTGATTCTAGTTGCTGTGCATTCAGATCTAATTGCGGTAAATATTTAAAAATGAAAATATTTACGAATATAAAAATACGGACGCAATACAGCACACGCGGTTGCTATTATGAGGGTCGTAACGCATATATTACACAGACGTACTAACATACACACAAGCATTCGTAGGACCCTTGGTCTAAGCAAGTATTAGGTAGTGTAATATAGGTATACATAATGCCTTCTCGCTCACCGTGGCTCCGTAATACGCAGGAGCGCACACATACGTACTAGCATACATACAAACATACATACGTATGACGCTTGAACTAAACACCAAAGCAAGTAAGAGGCAGTGTAGTATACATACTACAATACTCACTATACTAGCGTGGCTCAGCAGTACGCAGCCACACACATACATATACGTATATCAACATATAACGCTTCGTAGTGTCGCTTTTTCGTTTCATCGAGTCTCAAATCACTCCCAACGATTCTAAAGAAGTTTTCACTTCAAAAGAAACCTTTACGCCATAGTTTCTTTTTCATTTTTGTTATAAATTTTCTTTATTCAAATATTCGTCATTTGAAAATAAAATATGTATTTCAGTTCCTCCACGTATTCTTATTTAATACAAACATCACAAAAAAACCGTTATTAACGCCGCGCCTGGATTTTTGTTCTGCTCCCCATGGCCTTGCATGATGAGGGAGACAACTATTTGTCCCCACGGTAGCTTAGAGCCCAGCTTTGTCGTTCAACCCCGAGGAGTGAACACACAAGGAGGGAACAAACAACCGTGCTGAACAAACAACCGTGAAGAACAAACAGCACGTGCGTGTGTGTGGTGCTAGTGTTGTGTGAGTATGTCGTACTCAAATGTAAGGCAGACCAACAAAACAATTTCATAACAAATATTTTTCGATTATATTTCGATTATAACTTAATATGTAAATATACATATATATATATATATATATATATGTATATTTACATATTAAGTTATAATCGAAATATAATCGAAAAATATATAATATATAAATATGAATTTTAAAACCAATAGATTGTTCATTTCTCTATGAGTGTGGGAATTGATGAAAGTCACATTAATATTATAGATTATTCATTTTTCTTCATACTAAATTTTTCTTTGAGAACAAATATGGTTTTGTTTTAAGAACATATAAATAGCCCACCATTAAAAGATAGTTTTTATTTTCATAAGGTTGGCGACAGTAGATGTACAAGGCTTTAAAGCATGTGACAATCGATTCTTTGTAAAGGGTATAGCTGTTGTTTTAAATAGTGAAGAACTTAATAGTTTTCACATTAAAGCCCCTTTTGAATTTTCCGACCTAAACAAGTATAATCAACGGCAGGCTAATTGGTTAAAACTACACCACCATAATTTAACATGGACTTATGGCAGAGACAGTTATAAATCCGTTAGAAACTATTTTATATCAACCTTAAAATTCCTAAATGTTTATGTAAAAGGGGAGAGAAACAAAGGTGGATAGCAGAATTCCTCCAAATGCTAGTATCCAACATTGAAAAAACTCTGGAATGTGATGCAATAAACCTATCTAGATTATATAATTTATATCCAGATGCTGTAAGGTGTCCATATCATTTTAATAATGGGTGTCATGAAAAAAGCACCCAACGTGAAATTCGTTGCGCTTTAAAGACAGCACTTATTTTTTACCAACACATATAGAATATTTAATCAAACTATTTTTAAATAAAAAGCATTAAGCTCAATGCTTTTATTTCAAAGGGCGAAACAAGGTAAGTATATAAATATATATTTTTCCTGTGTCACCCACATTTTAAATTGATGTGCGAAAAGGGATATATCACTTGCAATGGAGTTTATATTTTACTTATTACTTATATATATTTATTATTATTATTTATTTATATATTTATTATTTATTTCAAAAACTACCTATGGGGCTCCATTTTTGGAAAAATTATATAATAACCCGCGTGCGATTAACGAAAACTCTAAAACTATTGAATTTAATTTAACAGAACCCAATAGTAATCAAATATTAAAAATAAATATTTCATTATTATTGTTAAAACCGAGTGATCCTCTCTTAAAGGATGAAGAAGAAATTGGTGTATTGCTAACGACGTCCATAGCTAGATAGATACAACTGAACCATCTACAACAATCACATACCCGTCTATAGTCGAAGTTTCAACTGAAGGGAAGCCTTTCAGAGTTTTTACTATAGATGAACCTATAGAGGCATTTCGTAAAGAGCTTATTAAAAAAGAAACTAATATTGGAGGACATTTTACCGTCATTTCAAAGTGGAAGCTATAGAGGCATTTCGTAAAGAGCTTATTAAAAAAGAAACTGACATTGGAAGACATTTTACCGTCATTTTAAACTGGAATATAAAAATTTTGATACACCAATTCGTTGCATATATGATAGTAGATATAAGGAAAAAATTTTGGGCATCAAGTGTTTTGAATATCGTGAGATTGAAACTGATCGAATTCTAAGTAATGGTGAAATTGAAAAGGTTCGAGTCCAAAATACGTCATATAAAAGGCCAAATGTTATAGATTGTTGATGTTAAAAACTACAGGCAAACATATAAAAAGTGTTTCATGTGTTTAGTGGATGGAATCCGATATGAAAGTAACTAATTTAATAACAACTATACTATTCAGCTTGTTTTATTTACATTGTGGAAAAAGTCAAAACTTAAATATAAGCAGCTTTAAAAATTTGGTAAATAGTTTTGAATACAATATACCAAATACTTCATTACGTTTAAAAATAAATATTATAATTCAATTGATAGATCAAAGCTTGCCTGACCTTATAGGATTCCAACTTCCACCGACGAAAGAACTAAGCCCCGTAGTGAGAAGAGAATTGTATATACTGTTCTCGAGGCTATTGATGCCTATAAAAGACGCTTAGCTGAAAAAGAAAAGAAAATTGGTGTTATTCTTGAAAGTCCAGGCGTTTTTCATCGCCATTTCAATTTAGTTAACGATAATTGTGAAATACGAATTAAATGTTCTTATTATAGCAATTATTCAAAGCGTACTCTAAATATCTGTTACTTCGAATTGTTTGAAAACAATAGTAGGGGGGAGAACGGGAAGCATTACAGGAGCGCAACTCATATAATAAAAATGCAACAATTATTCATGTCAAACATTATGATACTGTGTCTAGTCAAATTCGAATTGTAAGGCGGTCCAGACACTTACGATATTTAGACCGCTTGGATGACGAAGCCTTTAAAGTTATGGATACTTACATATAGTATATTAATATTTGTAGAAAACTTCGCGCTAAACATTGTAAATAACGCTTTAATATTTTTTAATAAGCCACTTTTAAAATAAAAACAATGTTTTTTTCATTTATTTATTTTAGATTAATATTGCATGGAGAAAAGTATGCTCCCCTCCTCCTCCTATCATCCTGCTCCGGGTCCGAAAATTCAATCCGGATCCCTCGTCCGATAAAATCTGGAGTCGACAAGAGACACTCCAAGAACTTCGCCTTGATTTCACCAATCAATTCCGTTCTCTCAAAGAACCCAGAAATAGCTTATTTATAGGCTTTCGCCTTAACGAATAAACTTTTTACCACACACTTTACGTTCACGATCATCTTTGCACATTAACTTGAATAATATAATAACATGAAAGTTGAGCTTTTATAACAGAACAAATGGGTAAAAATATTAAGGAATTTAATTGGTTTTTTCTATTAGTTTAAATTATTTTGTAACCACATGTGAAACTGGAATATATTCATACATTTTATCATGGATAAGTATACAATAAGCAGAGGTGCTAGTAGGGATCGCCTTGTGAAATTTTAATTCAATACTAATGTTGATGGGCCCGCTTTTTATAGATTCATTTTGATGTGAAACATCTAAAACAATTATTGGTGCAGTTTCTTCAAATTGTTGAGGAGATAAAAGTGGTTGAGGAGTGCGTCCATAGTAACTTTGTTGAAATTTTAAATACATATCATGTCATAAAGCATAGTGATTTCGATCAAATCTAATATTAAGATCATCATATGGATATGAAGTGGAGTTAAGGTGAACTTTAACATCCAATAAGTCACATTGTTTTCTTTCTTTTTATTTTAAAATCCTAAACGATTATATCGGGGCCTAGCATTTTCGCCAGCTACTTTCCTGTAGGGAGGGGTTGTGATAAACATCCCAACTTCTAAACGTAATGCTTAATGGTTGTTTACTATTAGTTGTTCGCAAGATATTTCACCGATACGAGTCTGAAACTTGAATGTATGGCACTTTCCATGTAATATTCAAAAGTTTTAATGTTAGTTTATCTGTTGGTGTAGTTGAGATCATCACAGCATCATCTTCTTTAGCTCGCATTAAGATTAACTCATGTTTACAACTAATAATAATTTTATCAAAATCTTCAAAAAATCCAAGTAGGATTTTTAACGGTATACAAAAATTAAAATGTCCAGTCTTAGGGTTTATATTTTCAAAACGGCATTTTTAAGATTTATACTTTCAGATTCGTTAAACGAAACATAATTTTTCATTTCAGTTGCAATTCCCAACTTTCTAGTGCGGTCAATTTCTATTCCATTCATTTCACATCGCATCGCAAATGAGCCATACAATTATTTAAGAGCTTTGATGTGAATCCCTCAATGTATAAAATACTTTCACTTAGTAGCACATACAAGTCCTGATTTTGTATGGGGATACGAATTTCATCATTGTTTTTAAATGATTGTAAATATGATATAGTATAGCTATGGTATTCCTATTTTACTATACTATTATCAAAAAAGGGCTTGTACGAAACGTCTATTATATCACTCATTTTTAAAATTAAGTCCTAGACTTTTTACGAACTCCTTATTGGGAAGGGTTAAACCAATTTTATGTTGAACAGTAGACTTTTTCTCTTTTCAGCGTTGATTTTCCTTTGTACCCAATTCTTTTGAGGCCGATTGAAAACTATTTACAAAATCTATATGAAATTGCTTTTTATTAAAAATAATCATTTTTTAGATAGGATTTAAATGTAGTCTTATTGATATATTCTCTCCGCGAAAATTAACCAGCCTCCCAGCTTGATCAACGACTTTTAGAACTTGAGTGCTTATTTGACGCGTATTAACTGGTAAATAACGGGTGATCAATTAAGAGGAGTTTTTTTCATTTGCGTTTTTTTTACAGATCGCGCGCGAGTTGTGGCAAACTGTCATCGTGGATTTGTTGAACAGCGTTTGGCATTTCATCATGGAAAGACTCACACCGCAACAACGTCTACAAATTGTTCAACTGTATTATGAAAATCAGCGTTCTGTGACAAATGTTTTTCGTGCGCTTAGACCGCATTATGGTCAACATAATCGACCTGCCTTAAACACTATTCGACATACCATCAACAAATTTGAATCCGAATATTCATTGGTGGATAATTCTCGACCGAATAGACCACGTCCAGCAAGAAGCATTGAGAATATAGCGGCAGTAGCAGAGAGTGTACGTGAAAACCGCGATGAATCGATTCGGCACCGTTCTCAGCAGCTTGGACTGTCGTATGGAACAACTTGGTCAATTTTACGGAAGGATCTTCATTTAAAAGCATACAAAATACAGCTCGTACAAGAACTAAAGCCAAATGACCTTCCTGCACGTCACCGTTTTGCTGATTGGGCTCTTGAAAAGATTGAAGAAGATCCGCTGTTTTCGAGCAAAATTTTGTTCAGCGATGAAGCGCATTTCTGGCTCAATGGTTACGTCAATAAGCAAAATTGCCGTATTTGGGATAAAGAGCAACCAGAACAGGTTCAAGAGCTACCTTTACACCCAGAGAAAACAACGGTCTGGTGTGGTTTATGGGCTGGTGGAATCATCGGTCCATATTTTTTCAAAAATGATGATGGCCGCAACGTAACTGTGAATGGTGCTCGCTACCGTACCATGATATCGGACTTTTTGCTACCTGAAATTGAATCTAATGATCTCTACGACATTTGGTTTCAACAAGACGGAGCCACTTGCCATACAGCTCGTGAAACAATGACTTTATTGAGAAGTCATTTCGGAGAGCAGCTGATTTCACGTTTAGGACCTGTGAGTTGGCCACCAAGATCTTGTGATATCACACCTTTGGACTTTTTTCTTTGGGGATTCGTGAAGTCCAAGGTCTATGCTGATAAACCAGCTACGATTGAAGCTCTGGAAGCCAACATTACGCGTGTTATTCACGACATACCAGTCGAAATGCTCGAACGAGTGATTGAAAATTGGACCTTCAGAATGGACCACTTTAAGCGTAGTTGCGGCCAACATTTGAATGAAGTCATATTCAAAAAGTAAATCTCAAAGAATGTCCTTTCAAATGATAAATAAAGGTTTTGAACATAATTTACATTTTTTTTTTTTTTAACTATTGAAAAAAGCACCTCATGATTGATCACCCGTTATATAACATTAATGGGTATTTCAGAAATTTTATAACCTGGGCTAACTCTAAGAGAAAACTGATGTATTGTATGCATAGATATCCTATTTATATAGGGTCCGCCATATAACTTTACGGAATTAAAAATGCTATAAAAAAGAACCTACTCAATATATTTCCAAACTGTTTTTTTTATTTTGAAGTACAATCCTTCCGGTTAATGATGGACAACTTCGTTTATATGGCTGCCTCGGCTAGCCATGCACCACCCCATACGGTCCAATTTTTCAACACATTTTCGATTGTATGCGGCTGTATTTCAGCTATTACATCGCGTATGTTGGTCTTCAGTGCATCAATTGTTGCTGGTTTGTCGGCATAACACTGGTCTTTGACGGCACCCCAAAGGTAATAATCCAACGGCGTCAAATTGCTTGTTTGTCAATAAGCAACCCAGTTTCTCTTTCTTTTTTCGCAAAGTAACGCACATACGCTTCATTCAGTGCTTTTCTTCTTCCCATTGCCGTACGTAATTTTCGTACACATTCTGCAACATTACCATGATTTTCAAAGTAATGTCGCAATATTTCCCAGCGTTCTTTGAGTGTATACACAACCATTTTCGTTCAGCGGAAGAATAAAACTAATTTTCTGTCAAATCAGATGACAGCTAAGTGTTACCATTCTTCAATTAATACCTAGTTCAAATCCGTAACGATAGATGGCGGGCCCTGTATATGAATCGTTGATAATATTACATACATTCAACAGATATTGTGTTTACTTTTGTTATATCCGCAGGATTGTTAGAGTAATGAACAATCCCTGGCTTCAATATTCTTTTTGTGAATCCTAGTAATGATCCTATTGAGTATTCTTTCTCAAAATTCACTTCTTCTCTCGAGCTTAAAATTTCGAAAATTGGCTTTGATGTCAATAAAACTCGTGTTCATAGGCTCATATATTTATTTCATAAATTTTCTCAGCAATATCACTCAGTTTTTATGTTCCAACAGGTATTTCAATAACATTCGATCCGATGTGAAATAAATTGTTTTCTTTATGCACATTTGGAATTGTATGGTATGAGTCAAAACTAATTAACCCACAAACATAATCCTGTTTAAGTTCTATAATTTGTAACCAGTAAAGATGAATGACCATTTATTGCTAATGTTATCGACATGTTGATAGGTTATCAGTAAATACTTAACTAAAAGAATTTGTTGAATACTATTCCATTTATCATACATATATTTACTTATTAGATATAATTAATTTAAATCATTTTCATTCACCCAGGTATTGTGGGAAGAAAAGAATCCTAACCATTTAATATAAACTCTTTTGTTTTTACATTTTACAACTTTTTCCACTAAATATACATTGCGAAATTTAGTTTTCAGTAGTTCATATTCATAGAATCCACCCTTAATATCATTTCCTTGATGGTCTTTAAGTATGTATGTTGTTGGGTTTGTGTTTTTAATTGATTTTATTTTAAAAAACTTCTGTTGTCCCTTTTTAAATATATGTTTATATTTACTTATTCTTACATTATCATTTATTTAAAATTTCGGTCTACGAAAAACTTTTAAATTATTGTATGCGGTATCTAGTAAATGTTGTTCATTTGTGGGATTCACTTCATTTGGTGCCATTTTAATGGTCCTGTGAATAGTGTTATTGTAATCATTAACTAAATTTTTATAGATATCAATCCATTTATATGTTCCCCGAAAGCTAAATTCCTTCCACATCATTCCTTTTATATATATATAATTGGCGCGTACACACTTTTTGGGTATTTGGCCGAGCTCCTCCTCCTATTTGTGGTGTGCGTCTTGATGTTGTTCCACAAATAGAGAGACCTACAGTTTCAAGCCGACTCCGAACGGCAGATATTTTTTTATGAGGCGCTTTTTCATGACAGAAATACACTCGGAGGTTTGCCATTGCCTGCTGAGGGGCGACCGCTATTAGAAAAATGTTTTCCTTAATTTTGGTGTTTCACCGAGATTCGAACCTACGTTCTCTCTGTGAATTCCGTATGGTAGTCACGCACCAACCCATTCGGCTACGGTGGCCGCCAATCATTCCTTTTAATGTTCTATTAAATCGCTCAATTATAGATGCTTTTAGTGATGAGAATGTTGAATAATGGTTGATTTTTTTTGTCCATAATAATCTTTTAGAGTGTGTATTGTGAAATCCCTTTCTATCCTCTGTTTGGAGGTTTTTCGGTATTCGATTACTTCAACTTAAAATTTTAACCATTGCATTTGTGACATTTTCTTTAGTTTTGTCTTTAACTGCTTCAGCCCATGCTTTTTTAGAAAATGTATCGATAACAGTTAAAATATATTGATACCGATTATTACTATTTGAATACTAAGTCATTACCATAAAATCAGCTTGCCATAAATCACCGATTCCTTTAATAATAACACGTCTCCGTTTAAAATTTTTTCTAGCTTGTTTATGTAATTATTCTACTAAATCTCTTTTGTTATTCATTTTGCTAAACCTTTTATAGTAGGAAATTTTATTATTAATACTTCAACGGTCTATTTATTTATTTTTTTCTTCTTTTAAATTGGCGCGTTCACCCTTTTGGGTATTTGGCCGAGCTCCTTCTCCTATTTGTGGTGTGCGTTTTGATGTTATTCCACAAATGGAGGGACAGTTTCAAGCCGACTCCGAACGGCAGATATTTTTATGAGGAGCTTTTTCATGGCAGAAATACACTCGGAGGTTTGCCATTGACTGCCGAGGGGCGACCGCTACTAGAAAAATGTTTTCCGAATGGTAGTCGCGCACCAACCCATTCGGCTACGGCGGCCGTCTATTAGATCCTCTAAAATTGATCATCATTTTTAATGCTGTTATTCAGGATTGTATTTTTTTCTCTGATTTCATGTTCTAATTTATTTTTCATCTTATTTAACGTTTCGAAAAATAATACTTTTGAAATGGCATCAATGTCATCTATAGGATGGGCTAAATTAATTCTTCTTTTCTTATTTAGATTAAGATTTTTATTTCGGTCGAGAATTACTTTCGACCTACTATTAGAAAATGAACCACCATCAGTAATAGATGAATGACCAAACTTATTTATACTCATATTATTTAATAATATCTATTCGCTTCTCGCAACTCTTCAATAATTGATATTATCTCGTTTTGATGGTTATTATGACCGGCACTAGTTGGAGATAAAAGCAATTTAAACCTATCCACTAACTTATTTGGATTATCTCAATATTGATAAATATTTTTTCGAAAATTGGTTGATTTCAATAGACCTCTCCCCCTTATGAGAAAGTTTGGAATATAATTGAACAACTTCTTGATGATGTTCCGATATTTAAAGGATTTTGTTCCCTTGATTTGACTATTTGGGTTATAGTTAAGTTTGTGAACGTTTGTATATAGATAATAAAATTTGCCGATAAGTCTCTAAGTCATACTTTTTATGATGCTGTGGTTTTATATGAAATAGTAACTCAAAAAGACCCGGGGTCCTTTTCCATTTTTCATTCCCAATCTGTATAATATTTTTAGAATTAATTTTTAATGGTTTGAGACCAAAGCTCCTCCTACCTTTTCGGTCTATATTCATACCATACACTGTGTCAAGCACTTTAAGATCTTTAAGCAATTTTATATTTTGTAATAGAGGATTTTTTGAGGGAGTAATCGTTGGTGTAATCTTAACCCGTTTAGAGTCTTAATTTAATTGATTTTTGCTTATTCGTTTTCCATGTTTATTTTTTTCCCACAATTCTGGGCATCCTTTAATTCTTCTTAAAATATCCAGTTCAGTTGGGGAAGTATTACCCTTATCCGTTTCAGGTTGATTTTGGTTCGTTGGAATTATCACTATTTCACTTTGAGCAGCCCTGTTTAGCAATTTATCATCATTTGGCTTACTTGGAAAATATGGAGCTGGTCTTTCACAATTATTCATAAAATTTACTAATCGTCTAATGCTAACAACATTATCTAATTTTTATTTCTTTCATAAACATTGGGTATGAATGGTATCAATAGGTCCTCGCTTATTAGGTTTATTTCTGTGTTCAACCTCCTTACTAACTGGCATTCCATTTATCTCATTTTTATCAATTATATTATTTGAAACAGCGTTACACTTGAGAGGGCGTTTACTCTTATATTTCAAATTGATCTCATAACGCTTTTTTTATTTCTTCAACACTTGCTTCTTAATATTTCGTTTCCGAGTCTGTGTCATTCCAATCACTATTTGATTTATTTTCAGGACCATTTACTTCATTTTCAATAGTTGGTTAAGTACTAACTTCACTCTTTTAAGTTTCTTTTACCCCGTACGGCACTTCATCACCACCATTATAATTAAAATTATTAACATTATTTTTTAAGTTTGAGTTTTTTAAATTATCAACTAACTCGTTTAGTGGTTTTGAAATGGGCCTAAATGTATTCTCCAACAAGTTAACTCTATCCAATTCACCTAATTTCATTCTTTTTACTTTTTCTTTTAGTATTTTTCTCGTTTTAGCAAGATTTGCTAATACAGTCATATTATTGTTTAACATGATTGAAAAAAATCTGCTTCCGATCAGTTATATAATTGCTATCAATCTGATGTAACATATTTTTTTTATTTATTTATTTATTTATTTGAAAGAGTAACAACTAATTAATAACACAGGCCAACAACCAAAAAACTTTTTCGATAATTTTAACTAAGGTTTTAAGGTTTTTTTATGCTGAAAACGAATATGACCTTGAAAATGCTCCAGCACGTCAGGATTTTTGGCAATTTGAAGTTAAAAAGTCAAAAAATGCAGATTTTGGCCATTTTTAAATTTTTTTTTGGGCAAGGTGAAGTTTGTTTTTAATTTCCCACAACGGCATCGCAAAGTACTAGTCTTCAGCTTTAAAATCCATTTTTTTAAATATTTTTACGATTAATATAAAAAAAGTTATTCTATTTTGAATTGGAGACTTTTAGATATGCAAATTCAACCTTTCCAACTCTCTAACGCCCCTGTAAAGGGCGAATTCAAAATAGTATAACTTTTTTTATATTAATCGCAAAAATATTTTTAAAAATGGATTTTAAAGCTGAAGACTAGTACTTTGCGATGCCGTTGTGGAAAATTAAAAAAAAACTTTGCCTTGCCCAAAAAAAAATTTAAAAAATGGCCAAAATCTGCATTTTTTGCCTTTTTAACCTCAAATTGCCAAAAATCCTGACGTGCTGGAGCATTTTCAAGGTCATATTCGTTGTCAGCATAAAAAAACGTTCAAGAAACACCCATAGCCGTTTTAAAAGCTGTAAAAAAGCGAGATTTTGTTGGCCTGTGTAATTATTACACTTATAATATTACAGCGCTGGCTACCAGGGCCTTCGGCTTATTGCTAAAAGGAAAAAATAGTCTAATAGGATTTAAAAATATTTAAAGTTATTGGCAAATGCATGACTGATGGTACTCATGTTCATTCGTACTAACATGTGTGTGTAACATATATACGGTCATCGTATGTACGATTAAGCGCATAGATGTACGCCCGTATATTCACTAACGAACATTTGTACCATGTCCAACAAGGATTGTTTACATACATAATTAAAAGTAATATGATATATACAAGAAAAAATAATGGTTAAGTAGGTATCTTACACAGATAAATCAATTTATAAATGATGTTAATACTATCGATATCGCGAAGCTTTAGGTAGGATGATGGTTTGGTATTGTTAAAAATGGAGGTTCTTATTTGTTTGAGTCCAGCACATTCGTCCAGAAGGTGAAGAACGGTGTTGTCGGTAGACCCGCAAAAGGAGCAGGTTTGTTTTGTGGAGCCTTTTAAAAGGTGTGCATGTGTGGTGAGTATGTGTCCAATTTTAAGGCGAACAAATATTTTGAGTTTGCCGCATGATACATTAATGGATATATCGGAGTTTCCCCATTAGGGTTGTAATTTTTGTAGCAGTGATGATAGCTACACCAATCGCTAGCGGAACATTTCTGAATATATTTTTTTACGAGCTTCTTAATGTCTTTATCGATGAAGTGTACGGATAGATGTAACGGTTGTCTGGAAGCTTCTTTGGCAAGTTCGTCAGCTTTCTCGTTACCGCGAATACCGGCGTGACCTGGTATCCACATAATTTTTATGGTATCCTTATGCTTTAGAAGTATTTTGCGAATTTTTTCAATTAGTGGGGTGTTGTTGTTGTGGTTAGCAAGGGCTTCGAATGTGGATTTGCTATCACTACATATCAGATATTTATTTCCACTACTGGAGGCAAACCGTACCGCTTCAAATATTGCAGCTGCTTCAGCTGTAAATATCGAGCAATATGTTGGCATTGCAGCGGCCGAAATCAAACCACCAAGCTCGTTTGTCACTGCAAACGTAGTGCTGGTGTCAGACTTCGATCCGTCTGTAAAAATAAACTCCCAGTTACCTCTAAGAGGTACAACAAATTTGTTATAGAGTTGTATTTGTTGGGGCTGGTAGAGGATTTTGGGTATTTTGATAAAGTGGTGATGAAGCTAGATCTACGATCCAACCACTGCGGATGCGTTTCGATTGCTGAGAACGTTGATACAGAAACAATGTCGAGGCTCTTGAATAAGTTTAAAATGCGCGATATTGCTGATGGTGACTTGGACTTGTCTTTTTGAAGCCATTCTGATTCAACGTATGAAAACAGCAACTTGTTTCTGCAGTGAAGCATTTTTGGGACTAGCATCATTGAGTTGCTCGTTGTTCTTTGCGAAATAGCTGGCAGTCCTGCTTCGGCTAAAATTACCTTTATTGGAGACGTGGGGAAAGCGCGGATACTTCTCCTGGCCGCAGCATGGTATGGTGTTTGTAGGCGATTTTAGAAAGTATTATGGCTTTTGTTATATTGACAAGAGTGTACTAGACAATGTTTAGATGAGAGGTATTTTACAATATTAAGTCTAGAGAATAAGCTTAGTCTAACATATTCACAATGATCTTTGAACGTATATCTCTTATCAAATATAATGCCTAATATTTTTAAACTATTAGTATGGGGGATTGGAGAGTTAAAAAGGGAAAGGGTAGGGAAGACGCATTTATGTTTCCTGCAGATATGGAAAGATGTGCTTTTGTTAACAGACAGATTAGCTTCGGATGTTTTCGACCAAGTGTTTGAGTCCTCCAAGATATTAGAGAACGCGGTTTTTATTATAGTTAGGTCTTTGATTTTCGAAAAAATAAGGATGTCATCGGCATAAACGAAATGCTCAATTTGGGTATATGACGAAATAATCCGGCTAATTACGTTGAACGCGATTGTAAACAGGATAACTGATAACGGCGACCCTTGAGGGATACCATTGAAAAGGGGAACAATTTTTGATTTCTGATTATTTGCACGAACAAAAAATTTGCGATTGCTGAGGAAGGATTTTACGACATTGAATATTTTTTCACCAACTTTCCAACGTTTAAGTTCTTGTAATACACAATGCGCTCCAATTCTGTCATATGCCTTTTCAAAGTCTAAACTAAGTATTGAGGCGTGATTTTTAGACGATAGGGCTTTAGTAATGAAATGATCAAATAATAGAAGAGGATCTATTACGCTTACACCTTTCCGAAAAGCAAACTGATGTGGGTTTATGAGATCATTCTGCACGGCAAACCACACAAGTCGCCGAGAGATTATCTTTTCTAGTACTTTTGACATGCAAGGTAATAGCGAAATTGGTCTATAATTTGAAATCAGAGAATTGGGTCTGTTCGGTTTTGGGATAGGTATAATCCCAGCAGTTTTCCATGCCTGTGGGTATAAACCTCGGTCTTAAATCAGATTATATAATCTTACAAGCCTTGATTTCACAGCGAAGGGAATATTTCGTAAAATAGGATACGATATTTTGTCTGCACCTGGTGTTTTGCCTTTCATTGAGGAAATAGTACTGTCAAATTCAAATAATGTGATAGGAGCATCAGCGCATGAAGCAGAGAGTGTAGGAGAGAGATTTCGATAGTTTTCGTTTTTGGTGTTTGCATTTAACGTATTAAAATCTGGACTAAAATTTGATGAGTGGGAGTAGTCTGACCATGTGCCTGCTAATTTATCGGCTATAATTTGGGGATCGTAGATCGGGCCTTCTGGGGAATGAATGAAGGAGATGTGGTTTCGTTGGTGTGACGATGTAAGTGTTTTTATATCAGCCCATACTTTTTTTGGACTAGAGGACGGAGTGATTTCCGACGTAAGTTTTTCAAGAGATTGTCGTTTTGCGGATTTAAGTTCTCGCCTGAAAAGAGCATTGGCTTTTTTGTAATTTACATAATTTTCGTCAGTTCTGTTCCGTTTGTATTGACAGCATAAGTTTTTCTTTGTATTTCTAAGTATGGATAAAAGCTGTGACCAATAAGGTAATTTGGTAGAGAACTTTTTTGTGTTTGTTTGTGGTATGGAAAGGTGAGCAGCTGATCGGATTATCGATTTGATGGTAGATGCCTCTTCATTGATGTTCGTTGAGAATGGCTTATTTTTAGACAGATATAATAAAGAGTTGCAGAATTTTGGCCAATCTGCTTTTTCTGTTATGAATTTGGCAACAGGTTTGACTTGGTAGGAAAAGGGGATTGCAAGAGAGGAAATGATAGGGAAGTGGTCACTATTGTGCAAGTCATCCAGTGTTTTGGATGAGAGTTTAGGAGCTATGGATGCTGAAGATAGGATGATATCAGGGTGGGAACAGGTTTTATGAGTGGAAAAATGTGTGGGTGCACAATCATTTAGGACAACTAAATTTTTGGAGAGGATTATGTCCTCTATTATGGTCCCTCTTTTGTTGGCCGAGGCGGAGCCCCAAAGGGGGCTCCACGCGTTAAAGTCTCCTAATAATATGATTGGAGTTGAAAAAGGGTCTAGAATGTTGTTTAGATCCCTGTTATTAAAATCTTGATTTGGAGGAATGTAGCACGTATTATTGTTACTTTAAAACCAATGTCGATTTCAAAAGCTAACGATTGGATGTTGGAGTTGATAGGTATTTGCTTATGGATAACTGATTTTTTTAGAAATACGGCAATGCCTTGTTTACTGTAAGTATTTTGTGAGCTGTTATGGAAATAACTCACATAATTATTAGGGGGATAAGCTGATTTACTGGCTGGAATATGTGTCTCTTGTAGTGCTATTATTTCGGGAGTAAATTCTTTAATTAATAAATTTAAATCTGGATAATTGTTAAAAAGGCCATTAAGATTCCACTGTAGTATTCTCATGTTTCATTATCGTTCATTGCTACTGTATTACTAGTATCAGTATCAGAATTCGTGGGAGGGAAAGCAGCAGAGGAGCTGAGGTAGGAATTAAGTTGAGGTATTAAGTCTGCTGAGAGACAATTTATTTGAGAGATGAAGTCGTAAGAGAGAGTATTGGTTATTGTTGGAGTATCGACTGATTCAGCTATGTGTGAATTGTTGGAGTATGGTGTGTTTTGGCTGTTGTCTGCGTTTTCTTTGCTTAAATTGTTTCGTTTATCAGTAATGTTATTTGTGGTGGGTTTTGTTGTTTGTGTATTTTGTTCGCTGGTGTTGTTTTGATTGTTTTTGCTTAGTGACTTTTTTGCTACTTCAGAAAAAGTAGTGGAGTTTTCATCAATTTTTTTTGGAATTTGTTTTCTCTGTATTTGGATAGCTTCACGCATGGAGCACTTATTGTCGGTTTTAATGGTAATGATTTGCTTCATTTGAATATATTTAGGACATGATTTACTTGATGCGGAATGATTTCCAGAGCAATTCGCACATAAAGAGCGAGTGCAAGGGGATGGGTTATGAGGAGGGAGAGAGCAATTATCACATACAAGGGTCTTATTACATCTTTTCACTGTATGTCCGAGTAGTTGACAATTTTTGCATCTCATTGGGTTGGGGTATTACGGTCGCACTATCGTAGTGTACCATGACACTTCGATTTTATCAGGCAGATGGTAAAGATCGAATGTTAGCAGTAAAACTCCACTTGGAAAAGGCTTTCCATCAATATATTTTGGGAACTTGTATACAGATGTGACACCCTGTACCTTCAAATTTTCAATAGTTTCACTTTCCTGGATGTCATTCAAACACGGAGCGTAAATTGTGCCTTTGGATGAGTTCAAATTATTATGGAGGGCGAAATTCACTTGGCAGACGCCATAAAGGTATTTAGTAGAGATAAATTTTTGTGCGACACCACTATTCTTTACTAGTAAAAGAAGGTTTCCGTCTCTTAACTCAGCTATATTTAAAATATCATTGCTTACGTTCTTCAAAGCCTTGTGAACAGCAAAGCATGAATATTTGCTGAGCGGCTTATTAGAGTCTACAGCACTTGCCACTAGATATTTAGGATTATCTTTTTTTAACACTGGTAATGTAGGAAAAACGTCTTTTGTAATATTTAAATGTTTTTTTCGTTTGCGATCTGGGCTTGCCGATAATAAGGCAAACCTATTATCCCCTAAAGGAGGCCCCCCGGGAGACATGATTGTTTTTGTTTATTTATTAGCTATCGTATTTGCAATCAGCACACGTAATAAAAAAATTACAACAAAAGCTTCTGTGAGGTGGATACCAAAAGGAAAATAATGGAAAACACACCAAACTAGCCAGAAAGACAACCGAACACAGCGGAGATCAGTCGATGACTGATCTAACATATATCTGCTTCCAATCAGCTATATATCTGCTTTCAATCTGATCTAGCAAAAGTTATTATAGATGATTTTATAATTGAAAAAAAATTATCAAATCCCTTTCGATATCGAACTTTATTTAAAGGGTAATCTTTACTTATAACAATAAACCCATATATATCTTGCCAAGACTCGGAACAAATCTTATCACGAATTAAGAATTTTAAATTTTTTGTATAGGTAGGTAGGTAGGTAGGTAGGTAGGGTGGCTGTCATAAAGACACACCCGCCTTGCAGTTTCCTGCTATATTCGTGTGGCCTGGCACCCAGAAAGGGTGCACTTTGTAGCACTTAGATACGTCATTTAGTAGTTTAAAAAATTTTAGAACTGTGTGCGTTTCCAGGTGCGTTTTTGATTCAAGCGCTTTTATTGCCGCTTCACTGTCCGAGTAAATGAAGACTTCATTTGTGGATAATACTCTCGTTTTTATTACCGTGAGTCCCTCTTTTATGGCAGTGACTTCAGCCTGAAATACACTGCAATGATCAGGTAGGCGAAATGATTGGCATACTCCGAGTTTATCGGAGTAAACCCCTCCACCTACTTTGTTGTCCAGTTTTGAGCCATCTGTGTAGATATTTAAATCATTTTTCTTAACAAGAAGCCCGTTATCCCATTCCTCTTTGGAAGGAAATACTGTGACAAAGGATTTATTTAAATTGATGCCCTTGGAGGATTTATTTTAATTGATGCCGTTGTGCCAGGACTGCAGGGGAATATTTCTAAAATTGAAGAATGCCCTCTTTAGTTCGTTCTGAGAAGGCTGATTTCTCTTAGTCTGAGAGCTGCTTTGGCAGCTGTTGGCTTACCGAATTGCTCTATTGGTAAAAGGTTAAGCATAATATTTAGTGCATCTGTGGGTGTGGTCCTAAGGGCCCCGCAGATGCAAAGACTGGTCATTCTTTCTACATGTACCATGGTTCTTTTAATGTATAATTTATCTAAAGCCGGCCACCAAACTAATATGCCGTATGCCGTATACGATAGATGGGAAGAGACCCCAACTTAGTCCTATCAGCTATTTGCAAGAATATAGTGCTATTGTCGCCTTTTTTACTCTATCTTCGGCATTTGCCTTCCAAGTTAGTTTTCTGTCTAGTATTAGACCTAAGTAGCGGGCCTCATCACTAAATTACAGTGTAGTTCCACCTAGAGTCGGGGGAGCTATATTTGGAATTTTATGTTTCCTGGTAAATAGGAAGAGTTCAGTTTAATTGGGGTTGACGCTTAGCCCATTTGCTTTTGACCACTTTTCAACCATGTTTAGTAAATCTTGCATGGCTTCTCTAAGTGTATTGGGAAATTTCCTTCTTACTACCATTGCAACATCGTCCGCATATGGTACGACGTGTTGTCCTCTCTCCTCTAGGCTCTTTAGCAAGGAGTTTAATGCCAGCACCCATAGGAAAGGGGACAGCCCCCGCCTTGAGGTGTTCCCCTGCTAACTTTTTTCTTGATCTCTAACGTCCCTAAGGTTGCGATCACAAATCTGCTTAAGAGCATGTTTTTGATGAACTCAACCAGAGCTCCAGAGATCCCGAAATCCGTCAGTGTCTTTATTATGGTATCCGGTAGGATGTTGTTGAACGCGCCCTCGATATCAAGGAAGGCTACCAGTGTGAATTCTTTATTATAAATTGACTTCTAGATTTCTGTAACAAGTGAGTTAAGTGCTGTTTCAGTAGATTTACCTTTATACTACGCATGTTGTGAGATACTAAGCTTATTAGGGCTGATGTTAGCCTTAATATGCTCTTCTATTATTCTTTCTAATATTTTTCGCAAAAAAGAGGATAGGCTAATTGGCCTTAAATCCTTAGGTGTTGTGTGTGAACTTTTTCCCGCTTTAGGAATAAAGACAACTTTTACTTCTTTCCATACTGATGGGACACTTTTAAGTTTCAGAGCAGCCTTGAATATAGCCGTTAACCACTCCAGAATGTAATTGAGTGAATGTTGTATTTGGGCCGGGAATAATCCATCTGGACCAGGTGACTTAAATGGTTTAAAGGTGTTCACTGCCCAGGTTACCCCGGATCCAGTGATTATTTCTTCAATGTCAGAATTAGGTCTTTCTGTACTATTGTTGATTAATACGTCAGATGATTCGGTAGATTATCCGTATTTTGGAGGTATCCGGGGGAATAATGTTTTTTTGAAAGGATTTTACGCAGTCTTGAAGCCTCTGTGGTTCCTTCGATTTCTCCACAGAGCGTTCTCCAACCAGACCTTTTCGCTTTTTGTATAAGTTTGACATAAAAAAAAAGAATCAATGTTTTTATGGTGGCCCACACAAAAATAGTACTTTGTTTCTCACATATTACATCATCAAATATCATCGTTTTCTCTAAATGTATAAAGATTTATTCCTTTTATCGGTTCAATAAGCTCGGTTGGTATAATGATTTTGAGTAAATGTATATGTTTTGGAATTGAAGCCCGTTTGGACTTTCAATAAAACTGAGCATGACGTTAGTTTTCCCACAATTTGATGGCCCCACAATTCGTATAGAACTTGGTAAAAGGGGGCTATGGCTTTTATTGTTTTTTAAATTAGTATAAATATCTGCATTTTTCACCTTAATTTGGAGGCGTTGTGTAACTACTTTCATTTTGTTAACTAGATTTATGACAATATAAACCACCGCTTTTATAATACAGACATCATGTCACTATTGCTCAATAAACCCATATCATTATATAAAACAATCGCTTCTGGGACTTATACATAAAAAAAAGGTGACTGTAAAGTTGGTTTACTGACGATAGTTTAACGTGACAACGTCATAAGAAAATACTGATAGAATGGTTGGATTTTTCAAAAGAAAATTTTTATTTTATTTGTTTGATAGATATTTTGTATGGATATAGAGAAGGCAGTTCATAATCGCAAGCAGTTCAGCAAGGTAACAACGCATGAGCAAGAGAACGACGCATTTTTCGGTGCATGCAGCCGGCTACATCGAATTATAACACGTTATCACGTCAAAAGATTGGACACGGTTTTCTAAATAGTTTAATTAATTCTTTACCTGTTGAACTTCATATACCTGGATATCAATTTTGTGGCCCTGGAACACAGCTCCATCAGCGTTTAGAAAGAGGAGATAAAGGTATGAATCCTTTAGATGCAGCATGTAAAGAGCATGATATTGCATATTCCCAATCGAAAGATATAAATAAGAGACACCAAGCTGATAAAGTTTTATCTGAGAAAGCCTGGCAGCGTGTTACGTCTAAAGACAATGATTTAAAAGGACGAGCAAACGCTTGGTTTGCTACGAATGCAATGAAAGCGAAAGTTAAATTAGGAATGAGCATTAAGAACAAGAAAAGCAAAGCATTCAAACGTAATAAACGAAAAAAATGACTTCCAACAAAATTTTTTTTCTAGCAGTTAAAAAAGGCACTAACATGCTAAAGAAAATGAAGCCGGAATCATTTAATGAGGCCTAAAACATTTCACAGGATGTAATATAATAAAAACTAACTGGCGGCCGCCGTAGCCGAATGGGTAGGTGCGTGATTACCATTCGGAATTCACAGAGAGGTCGTTGGTTCGAATCTCGGTGAAAGCAAAATTAATAAAAACATTTTTCTAATAGCGGTCGCCCCTCGGCAGGCAATGGCAAACCTCCGAGTGTATTTCTGCCATGAAAAAGCTCCTCATAAAAATATCTGCCGTTCGGAGTCGGCTTGAAACTGTAGGTCCCTCCATTTGTGGAACAACATCAACACGCACACCACAAATAGGAGGAGGAGCTCGGCCAAACAGCTAACAGAAGTGTACGCGCCAATTATTTTTTTTTTTTTTTTTTAATAAAAACTAACTTTAAATATAAAAAAAATTAAAGTACCGCGAATAATACCGGTCCCAAAAATTGGGCGAATTCTACGATTACTTCCTATTTTAACAGCATTAGGTGCACTTGGTGGCATAGCATCTGGTGGCTCAGCTGTAGGAAAACTTTTAAATTATGTTAGGAATGACAAAATACAATTGGCTGAGGCCAGTCGTCAGAATAGATATATGGAGTCAATCGCTATGGGGAAGGGCTTATACCTCAAGTTATATAAGCAGGGCTACGGATTATTTTTACACCCTTATCCAAAAAACTAATAAAAAACCTACCCAAAAGACTATTGACAGACGTTGATTTAATGAAATATTGTAAGCATCTGAAACATTTCAGAGGAATTTTTATGCGAAATGCCTTACCGAATAAGCCGAAATCCCAAGAATGTGTAATCCTTAATTTAGATGATGCTGATGGCCCTGGTACTCATTGGGTAGCTTATTTTAAAAATAAAAATTATAAAGAATATTTTGATAGTTTTGGAAATCTACAACCCCCAATAGAACTTATTAAATACTTAAAGTCTACAATACATTACAATTATGAGCGGAAACAAAAATATAACACAGTAATATGTGGTCAATTATGTTTAAAAGTTTTATTTGATAAATATTATGGTATACTGGGTTGCCTGTATTCGACGGACCCATGTGTTTTTGACGTGATAACGTCTTATAATTCGATTTAACAGGCTGCACGCACGAAAAAATCTGTCGTTACCTTGCTCATTAGTGTTACCTTGCTCATTGCCGTTACCTTGCTCATGTGTCGTTACCTTGCTCATTGCCGTTACCTTGAATGAACTGCAAGCGAAAGCGCGGAACGAACGACAAAGCAAACAAACGGCAACGTTCGACATCTTGCTCTCTCCTACTTAAGTGAGCGTATATGTGTATGTATATGCGCATATGTACATATATAAATTCACGTATTTGTATTTGCATATGACTTCTTATTGATTATTATTAATTTGATTTACTTGAAGAATTTAGAATAAAACCAAGTTTGATAATAATACCTGTTGTTTTAATGTTATTATTATTTTTTGACGCGATAACGTCTTATAATTCTATGTAGCCGGCTGCACGCACCAAACAATGCGTTGTTATCTTGCTCATGCGTCATTACCTTGCTTGAACAGCATGTTATGTTATGTTATGTTATGTTATGTTATGTTATGTTATGTTATGTTATGTTATGTTATGTTATGTTATGTTATGTTATGTTATGTTATGTTATGTTATGTTATGTTATGTTATGTTATGTTATGTTATGTTATGTTATGTTATGTTATGTTATGTTATGTTATGTTATGTTATGTTATGTTATGTTATGTTATGTTATGTTATGTTATGTTATGTTATGTTATGTTATGTTATGTTATGTTATGTTATGTTATGTTATGTTATGTTATGTTATGTTATGTTATGTTATGTTATGTTATGTTATGTTATGTTATGTTATGTTATGTTATGTTATGTTATGTTATGTTATGTTATGTTATGTTATGTTATGTTATGTTATGTTATGTTATGTTATGTTATGTTATGTTATGTTATGTTATGTTATGTTATGTTATGTTATGTTATGTTATGTTATGTTATGTTATGTTATTTATGTTATGTTATGTTATGTTATGTTATGTTATGTTATGTTATGTTATGTTATGTTATGTTATGTTATGTTATGTTATGTTATGTTATGTTATGTTATGTTATGTTATGTTATGTTATGTTATGTTATGTTATGTTATGTTATGTTATGTTATGTTATGTTATGTTATGTTATGTTATGTTATGTTATGTTACGTTATGTTATGTTATGTTATGTTTGTACGATTACTTCCTATTTTAACAGCATTAGGTGCACTTGGTGGCATAGCATCTGGTGGCTCAGCTGTAGGAAAACTTTTAAATTATGTTAGGAATGACAAAATACAATTGGCTGAGGCCAGTCGTCAGAATAGATATATGGAGTCAATCGCTATGGGGAAGGGCTTATACCTCAAGTCATATAAGCAGGGCTACGGATTATTTTTACACCCTTATCCAAAAAACTAATAAAAAACCTACCCAAAAGACTATTGACAGACGTTGATTTAATGAAATATTGTAAGCATCTGAAACATTTCAGAGGAATTTTTATGCGAAATGCCTTACCGAATAAGCCGAAATCCCAAGAATGTGTAATCCTTAATTTAGATGATGCTGATGGCCCTGGTACTCATTGGGTAGCTTATTTTAAAAATAAAAATTATAAAGAATATTTTGATAGTTTTGGAAATCTACAACCCCCAATAGAACTTATTAAATACTTAAAGTCTACAATACATTACAATTATGAGCGGAAACAAAAATATAACACAGTAATATGTGGTCAATTATGTTTAAAAGTTTTATTTGATAAATATTATGGTATACTGGGTTGCCTGTATTCGACGGACCCATGTGTTTTTGACGTGATAACGTCTTATAATTCGATTTAACAGGCTGCACGCACGAAAAAATCTGTCGTTACCTTGCTCATTGCCGTTACCTTGAATGAACTGCAAGCGAAAGCGCGGAACGAACGACAAAGCAAACGAACGGCAACGTTCGACATCTTGCTCTCTCCTACTTAAGTGAGCGTATATGTGTATGTATATGCGCATATGTACATATATAAATTCACGTATTTGTATTTGCATATGACTTCTTATTGATTATTATTAATTTGATTTACTTGAAGAATTTAAAATAAAACCAAGTTTGATAATAATACCTGTTGTTTTAATGTTATTATTATTTTTTGACGTGATAACGTCTTATAATTCTATGTAGCCGGCTGCACGCACCAAACAATGCGTTGTTATCTTGCTCATGCGTCATTACCTTGCTTGAACAGCATGTTATGTTATGTTATGTTATGTTATGTAATGTTATGTAATGTTATGTTATGTTATGTTATGTTATGTTATGTTATGTTATGTTATGTTATGTTATGTTATGTTATGTTATGTTATGTTATGTTATGTTATGTTATGTCATGTCATGTCATGTCATGGTATGTTATGTTATGTTATGTTATGTTATGTTATGTTATGTTATGTTATGTTATGTTATGTTATGTCATGTCATGTCATGTTATGTTATGTTATGTTATGTTATGTTATGTTATGTTATGTTATGTTATGTTATGTTATGTTATGTTATGTTATGTTATGTTATGTTATGTTATGTTATGTTATGTTATGTTATGTTATGTTATGTTATGTTATGTTATGTTATGTTATGTTATGTTATGTTATGTTATGTTATGTTATGTTATGTTATGTTATGTTATGTTATGTTATGTTATGTTATGTTATGTTATGTTATGTTATGTTATGTTATGTTTTTTTTTTTTTTTTTTTTTTTTAGGGAGGTTAAAATCAAAATGTCAGAAACATCATCACAGGTGCCGTCGCACCAGTGGTATGTGGGGCATGCTCCCACTAACACTATAACAACCCTCCTTATCGGCTGGGTTCCACCCTGGGACCGTGGTAACATTACGTCAAGGTGGAGCCGCGTGTATGTCTATTGACACAACAGGTACCTGCGTCCAGGTTCCTCTTTCATGGGCGTATGGAGGTTATACGCTATCGATAATATCCATTGCTTTCACATCACAAGTGGTGCTGCAGCAAATGGAACATCGGAAAAGGTGTCGTAAGTATTACCGACATGTCGTAGTCTGATACCGTCTTGAGCACTAAGCTCAGGCGTCTGTGATTTGTCGTCAGTTCGTAGGCAGTCTACCTCCGGTCAAAAGCTGCTGGTGAATTCTTCGCTGCATGTTGCGTTGCCACTCTGCGCGTTGAAGATATAGCCCTATCATTGTTGCAAAATTTGTCACTGCATTCCACCAAGCATTTGATGCGAGCATCTTGGTGATCAGATTTTCCGGGCACAGCTGTCCACCCAGAAATGCTTCAAGCGTTAGGCGCTCCTCTCTGAAACGATCGCAGTAGAAGAATACGTGTTCCGCATTTTCTATCGCGTTGTTGCAGTTTGGGCAGAATGGGGTGTCCTCCAGATTAAACCGATGGAGGTACTCCAAAAAACAACCGTGGCCACTCAGTATTTGAGTGAGATAGTAGTCAACGTCTCCGTGTTTCCTGGTCACCCATTGGCTAATATTTGAGATAAGCCTATGAGTCCAACGTCCGTTAGTTGACGAATCCCATCTGATTTGCCATTCTTCTATCGAATGAAGTCTCTCTTCAGCTTTTTCTTCTAATGACGGCTTAGCCCGTCGCCTGCCATAGAGACGGCTCAATTCCTTTGCCTGAATGTCAGCTGGTAGTTTGCTCGCGATTACGCCTATCGCGTCTCTCGAGACCGTTCTGTAGCCACAAGCTACCCTTATTGCACTTCGGCGAAGTACCTGTGCTGCATAATGTATGCTGGACGATTTAGCTCCTGCCCATATCGGGGCAGCGTAAAAGAGTACGGAGTCTACCACTGTCGATAAGACACGCCTTCTGCTGCCTTGCGGGCCACCAATATTAGGCAACATTCGTGTTAGCGCTCCATTGATGGCATCAGCTCTTGCGCTTACTGCAGATAGGTGCTGCTTGTAGCTAAGTCGCCTGTCTATTATCACGCCAAGATACTTTATCGACACCTTAGAGGATATTTCATGGGTGCCGATACGTACTTTTATTTCCTCCTTTTTTCTCCGCCCACTGATGAGTACCGCCTCGGTTTTTTGGGCTGCCAATTCCAATCCGGATTTTGCCAACCATAGCCTTACCCTTGCTGCTGCGTCATTGCTTTTTGCTTCCAGGTGGTCTATATTTCTATCCGTAACTACAAGCGCAATATCATCTGCATAGCCTACGATAGTAGCACCGTCTGGTAGTTTTAGTTTGAGGACCCCGTCGTACATGACATTCC
>JAYXIM010052838.1:0-16502 GCA_037575425.1 Anastrepha fraterculus | reverse complement strand
TCCGCACCTGGGCATGGTTGCGTCACAGGAAGCTTCCATTTGAGAGGCAATTTGTTCCGCCAGAATTTCTGCATTAACTCCGTCAATATGAACACTTTCCCAAGCATTTTTAAAAGTTTCAGTGTTGAAAGCTGATTTTTTCCATTTGCGGACACTCGTTTTGTATCTACGTACTATGCTGTACGTTTGTATCATAATAGTCAGATGGTCGCTATGCGAATGGATGGCCTTATCTACCGTCCAGATGGTTGTATTCGCAGTTAGCCGGTCCGCAAAGGCAAGATCAATGATGGAGTTTCCCTTTTTGCAGTCGTACGTATATACGCCAGGAGTGTTCAGAAGAACAAGGTCGAGCGCTGCGACGGTGTTCTCAACCAGCCGACCCCTCTGATTGGTATGTGTACTGCCCCAAGTTTTTGACCAAGCGTTGAAGTCTCCTGCAAGCAGGATCGGCCTCTTTCCCCTTAATTCAAGTTCCAGCTCTAGCATCATTTGCTCGAACTCCTGTATAGACCATCGTGGTGGTGCATAGCAACTGACATAGAACACATCGTCCGTTTTTATCCATGTAAATCCGTTGCGGACTGTCGACATTTTACACTGGGGAGTTTTATTGCCCACCAGCCAAACCGCCGCTCCCATGTTACTATCAGCAAGCCAATTGTGAGTGTCAATGTTTTCAAATGGTTCAGAAAGTAGAACTATGTCAATGCTTTGTTCTGCTACAGTCTGCCATAGCAGGTCCTGAGCTGCTTGGCAATGGTTTGCGTTAAGCTGAAGAACTTTCATGTTTTTCTAAGACGCACCGCCTCTTGGTAGCGCGGGCACTTTGCGCTGCCAGCTGCATGTGCTCCGGTACACAGCGCACATTTTTCATCGTTTTTGCAGCTTGCTGCTTGGTGGCCTTCTTCCGTGTGGAGTTGTCTGTCTGTCTCCCATCGGACGCGTCCCCAGGTGGCGGATCGAGGAAGGCTCGGCATCATGCAGGGTAAGTGGGAAATAAAATACCACTCGCGGACCAAAACAGACAAACACCGGCTTGGAGGTGCGGATAGTTCTACTATCACCAAGCTAGGGTATAAGGGCTAGCACCCTACTTACCCAAAAGCTAAAACCCAGAAGCGTCTGCCTCAGATTGAGCGGCTCCCTGGTCAGCGTCTGTTCTCCATGTAAGGAGCGGCTGTACTAATCGCGTAATGCGAAATAGCTGGGGCTATGAGCCTCTGTTACCTGAGTATGCGGAGTGGAATCTTGCAAAAATGGCTTTCAGAAGGGTTCATGACCTCTTCCGCCTCGTTAAAACCTGGCAGGTCTCACAAAGCGCTCAAAGCGCGTAGTCTTAAATGACCACGTAGGTTGGGTTGAGATTACTCCCCATTAATTCCGGCTTGAAGTCTGGCACTGAACACTGGACCCCATAAGGGCCAGTGTCAACCCTCGCATGGCCTCCCTGTTTACAAAGATAACCATGGGACTTACGGTAACTACGTACACGCGCTGAGATAGCGGCTGTGAGTTGGGGCCCATACAGCATGGACAACAAAAACATAAATAAAAACAAAAACAACGATGAAAACAGCACTGCCAAGATGGCAACAGGAGAAGCTATGGAGGCTTTCAGGAGGAGTTCCGTTATTGCAAGGACCCCTCCACAAGCAGCAGCAACAACAGACAACACAACGGAGAGCAGCCTGCCAACAACGGCTACCCAGCGGCGGACAGATGTATCAACACTGGAGATGAAAGGTCGAGAAGGCACGCCCGGGACGCCGACAACCCATATCATCAAAAAAGTCACGGACGCTCCCAAGCCGCAGCAAAACCCTACTTCCTGCAGCACTGATGCAAAACAAAGCAGGCAATGTGAATTGATCGACATCCTTGGAAAAGAAATTGATGCACTTATTCAATACGTGGAATCACGCCGTAATGTCCACGGTGACATAAGAAGAATGTGCAGTATTATCAAAAGAGCTCACACAGACGTTCTCATTGAAACGGATTCAATGGAACGTTGCATAAGAAAATTGTCTACCTCTAAACAGGTGCAAATTGTTTCGACAGCAGGGAAAAACACTCCTCAGTCGGCTAAGAGAACTAGAGCCAAAGAAAGCCCAAGAGCTGCAACCCAGATTGCAACAAAGTCTCCAGTTGCTAAAAAGAGGAAAAGCGACTCTGATTCTTCCCGGCCACAAACTGTAAATCAACCCATGCAGAGGGAAGAGTGGAAAAAGGTAGAGAAGAAAAAAAAATCGCTGAAAAACAGAAAAGGCACCATCAGGCCAATGTCGGACGCCATTATTATCGAGAAAAAGGCGGGCGGTACATCATATGCGGATATGCTGCGAGCAGTAAAGCACAGCGAAGAACTGAAGGACCTTAGCGAAAAAGTTAAGACGATGCGACCTACAAAAAAAGGTGGCCTTCTTATAGAATTTAAAAGGAGCAAGGATGTTGAGGCCAGTAGTTACCAAATGGCTATTGAAAAAGCGCTGGACGGTGTAGCGTCGGTGAACCTGAAGACGCATACAGTCACAATCCAATGTAAAGGTCTTATCACTGACCTGAACACGGAGGAGGAACTACTTGAAGCGATTACTCAGCAGGCGCAGGTGAAAAATCTAAAGATGTCGGCGATACGAAGCACACGCACCATTCCAGGAGGTACACAGTCAATGTATTTATCGTTGCGTGCAGATGATGCCAAAAAGGTGCTGGAGCTAGGACATCTCAAAGTAGGATGGGTAAGATGTCGAGTAACAGAAGTTACATCACCGAGACGGTGCTACAGATGCTGGGCATACGATCACGTAGCAACCGCGTGTAAAGAACCCGATCGTACCAAATTGTGCAGACGATATGTTATGTTATGTTATGTTATGTTATGTTATGTTATGTCATGTCATGTTATGTTATGTTATGTTATGTTATGTTATGTTATGTTATGTTATGTTATGTTATGTTATGTTATGTTATGTTATGTTATGTTATGCTATGTTATGTTATGTTATGTTATGTTATGTTACGTTATGTTATGTTATGTTATGTTATGTTATGTCATGTCATGTCATGTTATGTTATGTTATGTTATGTTATGTTATGTTATGTTATGTTATGTTATGTTATGTTATGTTATGTTATGTTATGTTATGTTATGTTATGTTATGTTATGTTATGTTATGTTATGTTATGTTATGTTATGTTATGTTATGTTATGTTATGTTATGTTATGTTATGTTATGTTATGTTATGTTATGTTATGTTATGTTATGTTATGTTATGTTATGTTATGTTATGTTATGTTATGTTATGTTATGTTATGTTATGTTATGTTATGTTATGTTATGTTATGTTATGTTATGTTATGTTATGTTATGTTATGTTATGTTATGTTATGTTATGTTATGTTATGTTATGTTATGTTATGTTATGTTATGTTATGTTATGTTATGTTATGTTATGTTATGTTATGTTATGTTATGTTATGTTATGTTATGTTATGCTATGTTATGTCATGTTATGTTATGTTATGTTATGTTATGTTATGTTATGTTATGTTATGTTATGTTATGTTATGTTATGTTATGTTATGTTATGTTATGTCATGTTATGTTATGTTATGTTATGTTATGTTATGTTATGTTATGTTATGTTATGTTATGTTATGTTATGTTATGTTATGTTATGTTATGTTATGTTATGTTATGTTATGTTATGTTATGTTATGTTATGTTATGTTATGTTATGTTATGTTATGTTATGTTATGTTATGTTATGTTATGTTATGTTATGTTATGTTATGTTATGTTATGTTATGTTATGTTATGTTATGTTATGTTATGTTATGTTATGTTATGTTATGTTATGTTATGTTATGTTATGTTATGTTATGTTATGTTATGTTATGTTATGTTATGTTATGTTATGTTATGTTATGTTATGTTATGTTATGTTTATGTTAACTCATTCTCTATATCCATACAAAATATCTGTCAAACAAATAAAATTAAAATTTTCTTTTGAAAAATGCAACCATTCAATCAGTATTTTCTTATGACGTTATTGACTATCGTCAGTAAACCGACTTTACAGACAACGTCTTTTTTTTTTAAATCACAGAAAAACAAAATTTTTTTGATGTTGACGATAACAATCATTTTATTTGATTCAAGTAGATTTGTTGACATCACTTTTTGAATATGATATCTCTCAAATGGCCGCCTTGAGCCTGTACGGCGTATTGGGCCCGTTTTGCAGCATTTTCCATAGTTTTAGCGAACATTTCGGCTAGAATAGCGGCTATTTCCTCACGGATGTTGTTTATGACCTCTTCTATGGTCTTTGGCTTATTAATATAAACCTTTGATTTTAAATATCCCCACAAGAAGAAGTCAGATGGCGTTAAATCGGGCGAACGCGGTGACCAGTCAAAATCGCCATTTTTCGACATCAAACGACGAGGAAACAATTTCTTCAAAAAATCGATTGTAGTGCGAGCTGTGTGTGGTGGAGCGCCGTCTTGTTGAAACCAGAACTGCCTCATACGCTTTCGACGAATAATTGGCATCACAAAAGTAGTTATCATATCGCGATAACGCTCCTGATTGACGGTAACAGCTTCATTTTCGAAGAAAAACGGCCCAATAATCGTTTTCGCACTAACGCCGCACCAAACAGTGACTTTGTCGTCGTAAAGAGGAGGTACCTCTTGAATTTCGTGAGGATTTTCAGTGGCGTAAATACGGCAATTTTGCTTGTTTACCGTCCCGTTCAATAAGAAATGAGAATCACTGGACATGATGATTTTGTTCTTTTTCTTCTTCTTTTGACTTCTTTTGTTGAATGTATGTAAATTTCAACAATTTGGAAACGCTCGCGGGGCGTGTTCCATGGTAAAAATTTGCTTGGACTGACGCCTCCAACGCGGTATGTCATTAAGCGATCTGACGTCTCTGTCAAAAGATACAGGGTTGCCAGATGGGTCCGTCGAATATGGGCAACCCTGATAGGTTATGAAAAAAATTATATTAAATATAATATTAAAAAATAAACAAATGAAAACATAAAATGTATTTTTTTTTTCATTTTATTTATAGTGTTTCAAAATGATTATAAGTATAAGTATTAATATGATTTTCTCGTACAAACTCGCTTATCATCTGTATTGCTTAGGGTTACTTTAGAAATATTTTGTGTGTAAACTGTATGTAATTTAGATCTAAATATATACATTAAAGCATTATATAACTTATTTTCTAACAAACATATTTTAAAATCATTAACACTTAATTTAGAGGTTACACATTTTTTTATTCCTTTTACCTTTTTCTTTCATTTTCATCGTTAATTTCCATCACCCGTGGAAAATTAAAAATATTTCCAGTTGGATATGAAGAAGTATCAAAAAATGAATATCATCGCGAATATCATTATACAAGTCTTCTGTTTGAATATCATATATGAAAGAAGCAGTATCCTTATAATTTAAAGCAATATTATCTTGATATTCCCCTTTCATATAATCATAGTGGAAATTTTACATTTCAAATTTAGAAAGTTCTAAAACGCTTTTAAATTATCGAAAAATTTGCTGATGCTATGGAAATATGGTTTTGCTATTAAAGCCCTAACACCTATTTTTATCAACATTTTCCATTGTCTTCATATACACTGCATTATTTAATAATTTAAAAAAATGCTCTTCAAACTTATTTGCCGCTAGTGTTCTAAGATAATTGTTTAAATCAATCTGATTGGTTAAATTTAAGTACTCGATGTATTTTTCTTAGAACAAGGCCATGCCTTAGGCACTGTTGTAGATTTTTATAATGAATTATATATTTTGTTTTATTTCCTAAGTCCCCAATCAACATTGTGATTTTTTCATTGGAGCAATTTTTTTATTTTCAAAACAAAATGGTAAGAAGATTGTGAATAGAAATGGGGTAATCTAAATCTACCTTTAATATGTATCCAACTAGAGAATGTTCTTGTATATTAAAAACGTTAAACCCATCTATGTTTTCATCCCATTCAAAATTATTATGGGGAAGATATTGAGACATGGCTAGTCCATATAAGTTATTAACGTCTATATAGATCAAATAATTTGAAGGTGTGAGAGCATCATAGTCACTTAAATATTTATTGTTTGGAACTGAACGCCGTTTGCAACATTGAACAATGCCTCCTCTAATCCCTCTCAAAACAAAATTATGTTTGTTGTCATCAGTAAATAATTCTAGTTCAATTCTAGTTAGTTTTAGCATTGCATTCCAAGATAACCCAGGAGATGTATAATATTGGCATGGATGTAACTGATAAATTCCTTTACACAATTTTCTAAAATTTTCAAAAACATTTCAAACATTTTGAGCGTGGGTGTAATCGTTGATACTACATGGTTCATTCGATAATTTATTGAAGAAATATGATTGTGGAGGTAATTGAGTTTCTGTAAGACGTTCTTCTGAATCTAAGTCATAGTCGTATGGGAAAATACCTTTTCGTTTCATTTAATTAAAGTGTAGATCGTTTTGGTAAAATTATTTTGTTATTTCTAAAAAAGTATTATTTAAATTCTTAGCTAAACTGTCTAAACTAGAAGGCATACACCGAAATGAATCTAAAAACCGAAGTTCGAGTATCTTTATCATTAACTTATATTCCCTTTGATATTGAAATGTATAACTCCTTATTAAGAGGAATGATATTTATATCTTCCTTAACAGGTGACAACTCTTTCACGAATAAATGGCAATCATATTTATATAGATTATGAGACTGTCTAAACTAGAAGATATACACCGAAATGAATCTAAAAACTGAAGTTCGAGTATCTTTATCATTAACATATATTCTCTTTGAAATTGAAATTTATAACTCCTTATTAAGAGGAATGATATTTATATCTTCCTTAACAGGTCACAACTCTTTCACGAATAAATGGCAATCATATTTAGATAGATTATGATATAGTATTGGAATAAAATGAGGAACTTGGTATTGGAGGTTGTAATCATTATGGGCCGGGCCTCTATATTAAGTTATATCATATATATACAAATATGACAAACTATATCCTCTTTTTGTCGTCTACTTTGTTCGAGATTTAAAGGATGCATTTCAATGGGTTTACTTAAATATAGGTTGTTAATATCTAAAACATCATTCACAATACTTTGGAAAAAATGTTTTGGGACATCACTACCGCTATACAGGGTGACAAAAAATAAGTGTATCCAACATTTTTTAGTCAGGACAAATTGTGAAATTTTAATAGACAATGTTTGAGTAGCAGTTTCGAAGTGGCCACCTTTAGAATGAATACACAAGCTCAAACGTTTCAAAAAATTGTGGGCTATAGGCCGTAGTTCGTTACCGTTATGCGATCCCACTCTCGACGCAATGCTTGCTTCAGTGACTCCAAAGTTTTGTGGGGTTTTTTTTATTTATTTATTTATTTATTTATTTAAGTCTATGAATTACAATCCTTTCAGACTATGACATAAAAGTTGCTTAGACTTAACTACAGATATACATGTAATTAAAACAACTATAATATAGAATTCAGGTGATTTAAAAATGCTACTCTTGAAAGCGAAAAATCGAGAACAAAATCATTATGCACGGAATTCAATTCCCGACAAGCACGAGTAATAGGAGCATTACTGGCATACTTAGTTTTAAAGTTTCCTCCATAAAAAGGGTAGAAGTTCCTAAGAGATCGTTGGGGAGCATTGAGTCGAATGCTTTGCAACAAGTAGGGACAATCAATTACTCCAGTAATAATATTATGAGTAAAAGACAGACACAGTATAGACCTACGAATTTCTAAGGACTTGAGACTTAAAAGAATGAGACGAGCAGAATATGACGGCATGGGATCAATAAAATACCGAGACCGAAGGGCATATTTCAGAAATATTTTTTGCACACGTTAGATTCTATTGATAGGCTGCTGACTACACGGTCTTCAATTAAACACAGCGTATTCTAAATGAGATCTAAAAAAAGATATATAGAATAACTTAATAGTGTAGGGATCAGAGAACTTAGTGGCGTTCCGTCTGACGAAGCCCAACATCGAAAAAGATTTTGAAGTAATATAATTTATATGGTTCTTAAAAGGGAATTTGTTGTCAAAGATAACGCCAAGGTCCTTAAACTCGCTAATACACTGCAGGACACATGTTGAGATACTGCACTTAGTGCACAAAATGTTAGATGCTTTCGAATAAGATATTTGAAAGCACTTAGATAAGTTGAGCGAAAGTCGTGAATTCTGGCACCACAAGTAAAGGCTATTCAAATCAGCTTGAAGTTTAGTGGCATCCTCTTGAGTCTTGTTTGCTGAGAAGATTTTAAGGTCATTAACATAAAGCAAAAATTTAGCATATGAGAAACAACTTTTGATGTCATTAATAAATAACACAAATAAAAGCGGTTCAAGATACTTTCTTGCGGAACACCAGAGGTCGCAGCAAAGGGGGTAGATGAAATACATACCATCAATTGTTACAACACAACGTCTATTGCTCAAATAAGAGTTTATCCATTGCAGAAATGCAGAATGAAAGCCAAAACAACCTAATTTTTTAACTAAGATTCTATGAGAAACTTTGTCGAAGGCTTTCGAAAGGTCGGTGTAAATACAATCGACCTGGAAGCCAGCCGAGAAAGATCCAATGCAGAATTCACTAAAAACAGCCAGATTAGATACTGTAGATCTGTTAGCAATAAACCCATGCTGATAAGGGCAAATTAAAGATTTAACCGCAAAGCTCAGCTTTGCATTGACCGCGTGCTCAAACATTTTGGAAATAGTTGACAGCTTTGAAATAGGCCTATAATTTCTAACGTCATTTTTATTGCCACTCTCAAAGAAGGGTGTAATGAAAGAGCGTTTCCATGCGTCAATGAAACACCCCGACGATAAAGATTTGTTGAAAATAATTTTCAGGGGATAGACCAAGGCCGGAAAATTTTTTAACAAAACTGCTGAAAGTCCATCAGCATCAGTTTGAGAGGATGAGTCTAACTTAATTAAAGCTTTACTAATATCCTCATGAGAGAGGAAAAGACCTCCAAAGTTCAGAGCATAAACTAAGTTAGAAGAAAAGTCGGACGGAGGATCAAGTTCTTCGTCAACAAAATTGGATTTAAAAAAGTCAGCAAATAAGTTTGCCTCTTCTTCTCTTCTTCTTAATTGGAGCTATAACCGCTTACGCGATTTTGGCCGAGTTTAACAAAGCGCGCCACTCGTTTCTTTCTCGTGCTAACCGGCGCCAGTTGGACACACCAAGTGAAGTCAAGTCCTTCTCCACCTGATCTTTCCAACGCAGAGGAGGCCGCCCTCTTCCTCTGCTACCACCAGCTGGTACCGCATCGAATACTTTCAAAGCCGGAGCGTTTGTATCCATTCGGACGACATGACCCAGCCAACGAAGCCGCTGGATCTTTATTCGCTGCGCTATGTCTATGTCGTCGTAAAGCTCATACAGCTCATCGTTCCATCGTCTGCGATATTTGTCATTGCCAACGTGCAAAGGTCCAAAAATCTTACGCAGAATCTTTCTCTTGAACACTCCAAGCGTCGCTTCATCGGATGTTGTCATCGTCCAAGCGTCTGCGCCATACGTTAGGACGGGCATGATCAGAGTCTTGTAGAGTGTTAGTTTTGTTCGTCGAGAGAGGACTTTACTGCTCAGTTGCCTACTTAGTCCAAAGTAGCACTTGTTGGCAAGAGAGATTCTACGTTGGATTTCAAGGCTGACATTGTTATCGGTGTTAATGCTGGTTCCTAAATAGACGAAGTCTTTTACAACCTCGAAATTATAACTGTCTACAGTGACGTGGGTGCCGATACGCGAGTGCGCCGACTGTTTGTTTGAAGACAGGAGGTACTTCGTTTTGTCCTCGTTCACCACCAGACCCATTCGCTTTGCCTCTTTATCCAGTTTGGAGAAGGCAGAACTAACAGCGCGGTTGTTAAGGCCAATGATGTCAATATCATCGGCATACGCCAGCAATTGTACGCTCTTATAAAAAATTGTGCCTGAGCGATTAAGTTCTGCGGCTCGTACGATGCTCTCCAACATCAGGTTAAAGAAGTCACACGACAGTGAGTCACCCTGTCTGAAACCTCGTTTGGTATCAAACGGCTCGGAGAGGTCCTTCCCAATTCTGACGGCGCTGCTGGTGTTGAGCAACGTCATCTTACATAGCCGTATTAGTTTTGCGGGGATACCAAATTCAGACATCGCGGCATACAGGTAATTCCTTTCCGTACTGTCGAATGCAGCTTTGAAGTCGGCGAAAAGATGGTGTGTGTCGATTCTCCTTTCATGGGTCTTTTCCAAGATTTGGCGTATTGAGAATATTTGGTCGATGGTAGACTTTCCAGGTCTGAAGCCACACTGATAAGGTCCAATCAGTTGGTTGACGGTAGGTTTCAGCCTTTCACACAATATGTTCGCTAGAACCTTATAGGCGATATTTAGAAGACTAATCCCGCGGTAATTGGCACAAATTGCAGGATCGCCCTTCTTATGGATTGGGCAGAGCACACTTAAATTCCAATCGGCAGGCATGCTTTCATCCGACCATATTTTGCATAGAAACTGATGCATGCACCTTACCAGCTCCTCGCCGCCATGTTTGAATAGCTCAGCCGGCAGTCCGTCAGCGCCCGCGGCTTTGTTGTTCTTTAGCCGCGTTATCGCTATTCTCACCTCGTCATGATCAGGTAGCGGAACGACAATTCCGTCGTCAAGAATTAAAGAAATTATTAATTTGAAATAAATCAAGACTAAGAATATTATCAATAAAATATAATTCATGATTTGCAGTAACATTATTTGGCGTGAGAATAGAGTTAGAGACTCTAGTACACCAATTTATCTTTATTAATTTGAAATCACCTAATACATATAAATGATTGTCATTTAGATTATTTAAGACTAGATATACAATGTTGTCAACATGAGCTTTATACAGCTCGTATGAACTTTCAGGCGGCAAATACGAGGCAACTAGATATAAAGAGCCTTGTGAATTGGGACAACTTATGCTGACGCAGATCTAATCCAACAGAGAGTCACCGTTCATGAGGGGGCACAAAAATGCGTTTAAGTTCACACTTGACACTTGATAGCAATAAGAAGACCACCCACCCAAGACCACCAAAAAACATAAAATGTATTTTTTTTTTCATTTTATTTATAGTGTTTCAAAATGATTATAAGTATAAGTATTAATATGATTTTCTCGTACAACTCGCTTATCATCTGTATTGCTTAGGGTTACTTTAGAAATATTTTGTGTGTAAACTGTATGTAATTTAGATCTAAATATATACATTAAAGCATTATATAACTTACTTTCTAACAAGCATATTTTAAAATCATTAACACTTAATTTAGAGGTTACACATTTTTTTATTCCTTTTACTTTTCTTTCATTTTCATCGTTAATTTCCATTACCCGTGGAAAATTAAAAATATTTCCAGTTGGATATGAAGAAGTATCAAAAAATGAATATCATCGCGAATATCATTATAAAAGTCTTCTGTTTGAATATCATATATGAAAGAAGCAGTATCCTTATAATTTAAAGCAATGTTATCTTGATATTCCCCTTTCATATAATCATAGTGGAAATTTTACATTTCAAATTTAGAAAGTTCTAAAACGCTTTTAAATTATCGAAAAATTTGCTGATGCTATGGAAATATGGTTTTGCTATTAAAGCCCTAACACCTATTTTTATCAACATTTTCCATTGTCTTCATATACACCGCATTATTTAATAATTTAAAAAAATGCTCTTCAAACTTATTTGCCGCTAGTGTTCTAAGATAATTGCTTAAATCAATCTGATTGGTTAAATTTAAGTATTTGATGTATTTTTCTTAGAACAAGGCCATGCCTTAGGCACTGTTGTAGATTTTTATAATGAATTATATATTTTGTTTTATTTCCTAAGTCCCCAATCAACATTGTGATTTTTTCATTGGAGCAATTTTTTTATTTTCAAAACAAAATGGTAAGAAGATTGTGAATAGAAATGGGGTAATCTAAATCTACCTTTAATATGTATCCAACTAGAGAATGTTCTTGTATATTAAAAACGTTAAACCCAGCCTGGACCTTGAGCTCATTTTTCAATATGCGTCGAATGCTGTCTTGCGATATTTTCAGTTCTTTGGCCATTTTTCTTCCACTTCGACGTGGATTTCGTTCAAGTCGAGCCTTCATTTTCCGAGCCATTTCTGGTATGTTGCGGTTTTTTTGGTCCACGTTTTGGCGTTTTGCAATGCTACCAGTATCAACGTTTTATAGTGCGATGCACAAACATTTTATTCACTTTGAGGTGACTGAGCTCACGAACATTGGCTGGTTGTGATTGTCCAGCCAAATATAACGCAATCACACTATTACGTTTCAATTCCATCACAGAAAAAAAAAACAACAAAACTGAGACGCAAATGTTTTGATGGCTTATAAACATTGAACTGTCATTAGAACAATTTTGACGTTGATCTCATGAGCTGTTTTACAGATACAACACTTCATATAGTATACATACAATTTTTTTTATGTATGTTTGTCCTCGTATGTGCTCTCCATTTGTTTTCTTTCACTTGAATTTTACTCTGCTCACAATAAATTATTTTTTTAGAAACTTGATGTTTCAATTTAGTATGTTTGTCCAAACTCTTTTTACGAGTATATGTCTTTTCGTGTATGTATGTATTTCGCTTTATTCCCGATATCAAACATTGAAAACAAATAATAATAATTTGTATGCTATTATTTTTAAAGAGCCTAGATGGTCGTAAACAGTGCGAAAAAAGAATGAAAAAAAGTTTTCTACATAAAACCACAATTTAGTGATAACGGTTTATAAATACATACATATGTAATAAGTGATAAATAAAAATCTTGCATACTATATATTTGGTTATATAAATGAGGGTGTCATTTTTTAATTATTCAGAATAATATTTTTATGAAAAACTCACAACGTAATATTTTACCTGATTTTGAGGTGAAACAGGATGAATTCGATCAGTTGTTACGAAATTTGAATGAAGAGGAATTCACTAAGAAGCTTTCAAAACAAGATGAGCCCACCCAAACCTTTCAAAATACTACAAATGAAGTGGAGGCTCAGGTTCAAAAAAAGCAAAGAAAACAATATTGTCTTCGAAAAGGACCCTCAAAGAAAATACTAGTTGAAGCTTCTTCCCAAACAGCCGCAAACAACAAGCTACAACAAAAAATGAAAATACTTATATTGATATTTGTAAACTGTAGTATGATTATAAGTCGGATATGCCTTAACATTAATATTCATAAACATTTTGTTTTGGCTTTTATTTTATTGTCCACTTATGCATTCACTGTGCTGTGCCGTTTAAATAAAGTATCATATTTCTTAAAAGGTTCATTACACTTGAAAGTAAACGCAAACATAGCTAACGTAATTATTTTATGCGCGGCGCGTGAATGCTAGAATCATATTACACAAGTAAACACCGAAAAGTTGTTGTTGGCTTGCATTGATAAAATTACTATAAAAACTCTTGTACTTAGTATGTAAGAAATAAGAAAGAAAATAATCGTTCGCCAAGCTGGATGCCTAGCTTGGAACGACAAATAAATAAATATATAAAATTCAATAAATAACAAAAATACTTTCATTACATGGCGATCCTGCCAGCTTGAGCATTAATTTTGCTAAGCTAAAAATTCAAGTTTCTTGCACAAACAAAGCGCAAAATATTGCATGAGTGTTGACGATATCTGCACCAAAAATTGCAATATATTTGCAAGTGCCCTAAAAAAAGCACAAAATATTAAGTCCTGACGTGATCAGCCAAAACGATCCGTCAGCTGCGGAAGGAAGATGAACAACCCAGCTCAAGGGCCGCAACCAATCTCCTTGGAGGAGTACAACAAAAAACCAAAAGAGGTTTCCATCCAAAAGAGGGAAATCAGCATACTCATCAGGGAGGTAAACCAGCAGCCACCACCATCCTGGGAAAAAGCTAGCGCAATCTGGGAGCGCATAACCCAACTGGAATTCCTGCTCCAGCAGAAAAAAAAAAAAATTAAGTAAATATGTATAGATAAAACACTGTGCATGATTGAATGCAGACAGTTAGAGTCTGTAAGCGTTAACCGCTCGAGACAAAAATAATTTTCTTTTACATAAATTAAAGTTAAACAACTTTGGCTTCTGTTTGCCTTATAAAAAATTTGACTGTAAAATTTACTCAGAAGGTCATTTTTATGAAAATGTTTTAATATGTTAAATATAATATGCTTACTTAATAAATGAATTAACTTGAAAAAAAAAATTCATAAATCCAATGTAAAAACAAAATTTTTCAAAATGTCGTTTAAAAAAAAAAAAAAAAATAAATAAATAAATAAATTCAATGTAAAAACAAAATTATATATCCTTACATTATAAATTATTTGATTTACGGTATAAGGTCCCCAATAGCTAATTTTTCAGTAATGGAAAAATTTTTTTATCAAAAGTTGATAAACCCAATGCCAATGTAGTAAACGAAGTAGTCGTTAATACTGGCTTAAATTTAATCAAAATTTCTTTAATTATAATCACAGTCATAACCTATATATATATTATGCTATGCATAATAAAAAATTGAAGGAAAAGATAATCACGTCGCGGACGCTTTGTCTCGCATTACAATCAATGACCTAAAGGAAATAAATGAAAAGAATCAAAATTTATACAAAATAGTGACTAGATCAATGTCGAAAAATAACAACAGTCCAACTACACAGCAGCACATTAAAACATATGATAAGCCCAAAATATATGTCCCAATTAATAACACTGACGTCAGGAAATACAATAAATTAAAGATTACACCCACGCGATGTTACATCAAACGAGGAAAATCTATAATGGCATATATAAAAATTGATGACTTATTCGTTAATGGGAAAATTGACTTAGGACAATTCTTCTCTAGGCTCGACGAAGTGGCCGACAAATATGGCATTAATAATTTACAAGTGGCACCTAGCGAGAAAATTTTCGAATTTGTCTCGATAAATGATTTTAAAAATAAGGGCAATATGATATTAAATAAAGTAAAAGTAGCGCTACTGAATGAGGTGACCCAAATCAATGATGCTAAAACTGTAATGGACATTCTAAAAAGATACCACGATGACCCTATAGAAGGCGGTCATTGCGGAATTTTCAGAACACTTATGAAAATTAAAAGACATTACTTCTGGAATAAAATGTCAAAAGATGTTGCTAAGTACGTAAAAACTTGCGAAAAATGCCAAAAAACCAAAATAACAAAGCATTTAAAAAGCCCAATGACTATAACACCAACACCTACAGGTACATTTGATACAGTTATGGTAGACACAATAGACCCACTACCTACAACAATTAATGGCAATACTTATGCAGTCACAATAATATGCGACATGACAAAATATTTAGTCACGATACCCATCCAAGACAAAAACGCCAAGACAGTGGCGAAAGCAATATTTGAAAAGTTTATTCTTACCTACGGTCCAATGAAGACGTTCATTTCGGACATGGGTACAGAATACAAAAATTCAATACTAACAGAGCTATGTGAATTGCTAAAAATAGAGAAAATTAATTCAACTGCTTACCACCACCAAACACTAGGAGTAATAGAAAGATCACATAAAACTTTCAATCAATACGTAAGATCTTACATATCGATTGACAAAAACGACTGGGATGAGTGGCTACAATACTTCACATACTGTTTTAACACCACTCCTTCTACAGTACATGACTATTGTCCGTATGAATTAGTTTTTGGAAAAACACCAAACATGTTTCAGCAGTTCAAAAATGTAGACCAAATTACTCCATTATATAACATAGATAACTACGCTAGAGAAGTAAGATTTAGGCTAGAAGTAGCACATAAAAGAGCTCGCAATATGATAGACATAGCTAAAATTAAGCAAAAAACATTTTATGATAAAAATAGTTTAGATCACAATTTTAGCATAGGCAATTTAGTTTTACTTAGAGATGAAGTGGCCCATAAACTGGAACCCCAATATTGTGGGCCTTATACCATTAAAGCAATAGATGATAAAAATAAAGTTACTATAGTCGATAAGTTATCTTTAAAAGAACAAATAGTTCACAAAAATAGGCTTAAGATTTATCAACAATAAGTAGTTTTAAAGACCGGTCTAAACTTAGAAAATTAATACAATATATACATATAAATAAAATTAAGATTACTCTTATGTACATATTTTATTTTAACAATTCAATGTAAAAGAATGTTCATACAAAAAAAAAGTTGTATGAGCATTCTTCCGAAGAATGGAGGTGTAGTATGATTATAAGTCGGATATGCCTTAACATTAATATTCATAAACATTTTGTTTTGGCTTTTATTTTATTGTCCACTTATGCATTCACTGTGCTGTGCCGTTTAAATAAA
>JAYXIM010052837.1:0-22000 GCA_037575425.1 Anastrepha fraterculus | reverse complement strand
GTATCATATTTCTTAAAAGGTATATTACACTTGAAAGTAAACGCAAACATAGCTAACGTAATTATTTTATGCGCGGCGCGTGAATGCTAGAATCATATTACACAAGTAAACACCGAAAAGTTGTTGTTGGCTTGCATTGATAAAATTACTATAAAAACTCTTGTACTTAGTATGTAAGAAATAAGAAAGAAAATAATCGTTCGCCAAGCTGGATGCCTAGCTTGGAACGACAAATAAATAAATATATAAAATTCAATAAATAACAAAAATACTTTCATTACAAAACCGACATTTACATCCCTTCCTAATACTGATGTAATAGACATAAAAGGTTTATTAAAAATTGGAAAAGTTTGTTTAAATGGAGAGGGGAAGAAAGTTAACGTTAATTTTAAAAATGAAGGGGATGTAAATAAAATAAAATATTTATTACATCAATGGTTCGATGAAGAAGTGAAAGCGGATGATGTTGATTTGGAATGCGCTCAAACTTCAACACAAAAGGATAATATTAGATGTGACATTGAATGGATACGTGAAGATAAACTTCTTCAAGAACTTTTAGGAATTGTATATAAGTATAAATATGTCAATGGCTTTGGTCGAATTAAGCAGTTGAAAAAGAGTTTATTTGCATTTGTTAAATGTAGTGATAACAAGTGGAATGTTTTTAAATGTAAGTTAACCTCTCATCAGATTAAAACTTAAAAAAAATATTTTTTTATGTGCTCATAGGCACATCTTTACTTTATTAAGTCTAAAACGAACTACATAACTTAAATTTGACATTTTGTTCTTAACTTAAGCTTGCGGCGGAATGTTGTCACATGCATCAAACATGTGCCATACCTGTTTCTTACGATTTCCGACTTTGGGTGATATGACACCCAAAGTTAGCAGACATAGCGTCAGCAGAAATTGCCTCGCGCGTGTGAGCGTCAACTTAAGCTTTTGTGGTATTAACTCTTCCCCCTTTAGATTCAACAGTGTCCTCACTGTTGTGATGCGAGGTACTGGGAATGTCTCCTTTATTATTTTTTGTTCGTATTTTTATCTATAGTTCCTTCTGTTGGGGTATGTTTTATAAGATAGTAGACCAATAGTTATGGCAAGAATGATGAAATTAGTGGCTAGACTTGCACCGTATTTGTACTTGATTCCTCTCAAATCTTAGGTATTAGTAATATGTAATTCTTTCAACAACTGTAAGGATAAGGCTTCCTCGAAAACATTTGTTGCATTTGAAATTTGTGCTATTGCAGGTAAAGGTTTAGCGGCTGATAGTTGTTTGCTTTTAAATTTTTGATTTTGTACCATGATAGTGGAGTTACTATCGTGAATTAGAAAGGTTCCTTGTAGTGACACGTATCTATTATCGATAGTTAATTCTCCGCTGTGATCATTCAGTAAAATAATATTGGATCTGATCTCTTCAACCGTCGGCAAATGTTGATTGCTCGTAGTGATGCATGTCGAAGGCAAGCTTTTTATTAGATAAGGGATACAACTAGAGCTTATAATATTAACAAAATTCGATGTTTTACAAATTGATATTTAATTTAAGGTATTACAATCCTTTTTAACTCCTAATGTTTCATTTTCGCTCAATATGGTATTTTCAAATTCCAACTTAATACTAATATTTTTGATTTTTACAGGTTTTAATAACAAATTGTTTGCAACTATTTTTTCTTTTAATGACAACAATACAATGTACAACAAGGTTAATTGGTTTGAAGATATTTTTACTTCTCTAAATTCCATGGCTTCTATTAAGTTTACAAAAGACATATTTCTTCAAAAATATTTTGAAATTTGATAAAATAATACCTGCTTTGGCCCACTGTATTGAGTAATCTATCTGAACCAATTCATATTTAATTATCTTAAGTTTGTGTTCTAAATTTCAGATAACCTCTTCTTTTGCGTGTTTAAAAGGGTATTCGTTATTTTTGAAATTTCATTTAATCGATTAATGGTTAGCCTATCTATTATAACTTGCTTATCGTTGTTGTTCAATAAATTATTTGTCTGATCGGATATTAATTGGAAATCGTCGTGGTCTGGCCATGCCTGCTAGCCATTTCCAAGCAGTACCAAGGATGTTCAATGATCGTTTTCGTCTCGGTTTAAGTCCATTAAGGATGCTTTTGAGCAGTTCTATGTCATGTCTGAGGAAGGGGTAACTGTAATCCTTGTGGGTCACGTAATTTTTGATTGTAGCTTCTATCGGGATCGCATTTTCATATTTGTCAAGGCTAATTGTATGTATGTGTTTAAATGTACCGGTTTGTAGTAAGGTAATTAATTCCCTTATCGATTGCGATTATTTAGGAATTGCTGTAGTCCAATATTTGGGTTTCGCAGAGGCATGTCGGCGTTAGTTTAAGGAGGACTGCGAGTCCTACAAGGATTGCCATGTTGTTTCCTGTGAATAAAAGTAATTCTTATCGACCAGGAGTGGGTCAATTTTCTTCTTTCCTAGGTATATGTTTCTGTTTAGTTTCTTATCAATCCTTTATGTACTATTCTTCCTTTTCCGCTACAATTTCTTCTGTATAACGGCATGAGAGTTTATTTCCAATGCTTTTATTCGTCTTAACGAATATCAAATCGCCTACATTATAGTTTTTGGACGATTTTTTGTTGTGATAATTTAGATCATTATCCTACTTATCTTTGAGCCTCTGAATGTTCTTTTGCTTTGCCCTCTCAGCTTCGATTTGGAGAGGGTCACATTATACGTTGTCCGAAAAATAGTTCTACAGGCTTTTGGTGCGTGGTAGAGTGAATTGAATAATTGTACTTCCAAATAGATTTGTCGAAAAGATCTGAAAAGGATGAGTGAACCCTTTCTGCCTTCAGACAACGCATCATTTCTGATAAAGTGCTACGGACTCGTTCGATTTGGCCGTTTACTGTACTGGTATAAGTTGGACATTTGAATATTTCTATATTTAATTGATCTTCTAAGAGATACGTTACAGATGCTGATCCTAATGATTTTTCATTGTCAATAACTATTTCTTCCGGTATCCCGAAACGCATCGATAATCTTCTAAGAGGTTCTTTAATATGTTGCGTAGCTCTTGATTTAACTAATTTCACCTGCGCATATTTAGAAAACTTGTCTATTGCGGTCAGTATTACTCTGTCATTTGTAAAGTAAATGTCTAAATTTAGTATCTGTCCGGGGCATTGCGGAATTGGTGTCGGTTGAATAATTGATTTTGGAGGGTGTCTTTCATATTTTTGCGTTTTACAAATGTTACATTGCTTTACTATGGAGTCTTTTTTTCCTTGATCGTAGAAGCGGTTGTTTATTTTCGCGTGAGCTGCAATGTACTCGTTTTTGTTTATTTAGAATTTCATTCTCTTGCTGAGCTTCATCTGTCAAGTCAGTAAATAACCTGTGCGTGAATCTGATTCTATAGTTACTACAGTGTAAAGGGTAAATATCTTTACGACTGATGGGTTTAAGTATCGTTTTAATATTTCAATAAGTTTCTCTTGAGAGTAGTCAATTTCAGTTATGGTATGCCTGTGATATGTGAGGAAAATTATATTGAATCGATAAGAAGAAATTAAATCGAAATTTAAAAATACTTGATTTTTAAATGCATTTATATGTGCTTCCGTTATGGGTATTAGGTTACGATTGGAACTTTCATCGCTATGTATAGTTGCTGCCAGTGTATTTATTTGGGGCGGCCGTGAAAGTGCATCAGCAACCACATTTGCCTTTCCTGGTTTATATTGGAGTTCGTAACCATATTCCTCCAGGATGGCTTTCCACCTTTTCATTTTATTGTTGTTATTCTTAGTACTAAGTGCGTATGTCAGCGGTTGGTGGTCGGTAAATATCTTAATTTTGATTGATCCGTAAAGGAAGTCTCGTAAGTTGTTTAAGGCCCAGATAATGGCCAACATTTCCTTCTCGTTCGTTGCGTAATGTTCTTCTGACTTACTTAGGGTTCGTGAAATGAATGCAATGGGTTTATCATTTTGCGAGAGTACTGTTCCGACTGCGTAGTCAGACGCATCTGTTGTTAATTGGAACTCCTTTGAATAGTCGGGGTGTATGAGCATCACCTCATTTGCAGTGGGACAATTTTATGTTGTTAAAGGCTAATATATATCCCCAAGATATATTAAAAATATTAAGAGAAAAAAGAAAAGTAAGAAAAACGTGGCAATCAACAAGGGTGCCCTCCAAGAAAACTGAACTAAACAGATTAACAAAATTGCTTAGAGAAAAAATACAGGAGCATTAAAACAATATCATAAAAAACACTCTGAAAAACTTATCAGCAGAAAAAACAGGTGATTTCTCGCTTTGGAAAGCGATGACGTGTGTCAAACGACCAATTCAACATAATCCGCCAATAAAACAGCAAAATGGTACTCACATTTGGGCTAAAAGCGATGCAGAAAAAGCTGACGTATTTGCCAACCACCTGCAGAAAATCTTTCAACCGCACCGAAAAACAATAAATTTCACTCCGCCATCAACTGTACAAGAGTTCGTTAAAATAAAGCATTTCAGTATAGATGAAGTTGCTACCGAAATTTCCAATTTAAAATTAAGGAAGAGTCCAGGGTTCGACTTAATAACCGCCGAAGTTTTGAGAAATATATCAACTAAGGCGCTAATGAAATTGACTTTTATAATAAATGCATGCCTAGATTGGAAATATATACCATTCCAATGGAAAGTATCCGACATAGTAATGATACCTAAACCAGGCAAAAATCCAAATGAAGTGTCATCTTTCCGGCCAATCGCTCTGCTTCCAGTAATGGGTAAACTATTCGAAAAGCTGTTCTCCAAACGCTTAATTGCATGTAGAAACATCATACCCTCACATCAGTTAGGCTTCCGGGAAAAACACTCTACCGTTTAACAAATACACAGGATAACACATACAATAGAAGACGCGTTAGAGAGTAATAAAGTCTGCTCAGCAATATTCCTTGACGTTGCCCAGGCATTTGATAAAGTATGGCACGAAGGACTACTTTGTAAATTAAAAGTCCTTCTTCCGTTGCAGTTCACTGACATTTTGGAATCGTATATAACCAATAGGTACTTTAGAGTAAAGCAAAAGCAGGCGTATTCGAAAATAAAACAAATATTGGCCGGAATACAACAAGGAAGCATACTCGGCCCAGTACTGTACCTACTCTATACCGTAGACCTGCCAGTACCGAAAATGTGCAAAGTAGCTACATTCGCTGACGATACATGCATCTTAGCTGTTGGATCAACTGAAAACGAATCCATCCAGAAACTGCAGAAGTCCATTGACGAAGTAGTCACATGGACTGAAAATTTTAACATAAAGCTAAACGAAACCAAATCAGTTCACGTGGATTTTACTAATAAAAAAATTATCTACAAACCAGTTCATATTTTGTCAGCAATAGTGCCAAATGCTAATAGTGCAAAGTATCTAGGCATGACTTTAGATGTAAAGCTCAAGTGGAAAGAGCACGTGAAAATCAAAGCTGCTGAGCTGAATCTAAAGACGCAAGAACTCCAATGGCTAATTGGCAGAAACTCTGAGCTATCAACTCAAAATAAACCCCTCATTTACAACCAAGTGCTAAAGCCGGTGTGGACCTATGGTCTTCAATTATGGGGATGTACTGCAAAGACCAACATCGACATTATACAGCGCCTCCAAAATAGAGTAATCAGGGGAATCGTTAAAGCTCCCTGGTACGTGCGTAATGAAGATCTGCACAAGGATTTAAATTTAAAAACCGTCTCAGACACAGCCAATCTCTGTGCAGTTAAGCATACTGAAAAATTAAAAAAACACATTAACGCAGAAGCTTCCGTACTAAGCGATGAAGCAACTGTAAAAAGAAGATTAAAAAGAAAGACCTCAAGACTTAGTTGTCAATATTGTTTAAATTACTTCAAATTGTGAAATGAAAATTACTTATTAGTTTTATACTAGGTGTAATCTTTATGGAATGTAAATAAAAATTTATAACATTTCAAGAAAAAAATAAATAAAAAAGGCTAATATTGATATTTCGCCCAGAGATATGAGTGTTTTTTTCGAAACGTTTTTGAGCACACGGCCATCCTCCCCCCTCAAAAGGGCTGTAAGGGGTTTTGCCAGCTTCGCGTAGTCTTTGATAAGGCGGCGATAGTACCCTCAAAGTCCCGGAGATCTTTTAACGGTTCTGGAAAGTTCAATATTGCTTCGGTTTTCTTCGGATTTGTTTTGAAGCCTTTCTCGGAGATAATAAATCCTAAAAACTCAACCTCGGTTGTAGGAAATTCGCTCTTATCTAAATTTTTAGGTTGGCTATCTCTAGAGTCTCCAAAATAATTTTAAGATCATTGAAATGGGTTTCTAGGTCTTTACTGAAGATTATAATATTATCTATGTAAACATAGCATCGTTTACCGATGTGATCCCTGAGAATGTCATCGAGGGCCCTTTGAAATAAGTGGGGCCAAAAGGCAATCGAGTAAACTCGTACTTGCCGTTGTTAATGGAAAATGCGTTTTTTTCAACATCCGATTCTCTAAGTGAAATTTGATGAAATCCGCTCTTTAAATCGATTGTTGAAAAGTACTTGTTTTTGCGAAGTTGTGACAGTACATCATTTATTTCGGGAATGGGATATTTGTTGGGCACTGTCACTAGATTCAACTTCCTATAGTCAAGGACCATGCGATATTTCTTTTCTCCTAATGCGTCCAATTTCTTGGGTACGACCCATACCGGGGCATTATAGGGCGATCTAGATGGTCGAATGATTCCATCACGTAAGTATTCTTTAATTTGTTTTTCTACTTGCTCTTTTAGGCACATTGGGTGGGATTAACTTTTTGAATTAACTGGTCTGTCTGTTGTAGTGCGAATCTCGCCTTTTATTGTGGTAGTAAAAGTTAACATTTCTTCGGGATCGGCAAATAGCGTCTTAAAATCATTCACTAAGTGTTCCAGTTTCGCTTTTTGAATTTTATTTAAATGTTCTGTTCTAATATTGATAAGATTTACGTCTTGTGAGGATTGTTGTTTCAATTTAATTTTTAATTTGTTGCCTATTGACGTGTAGTTATCCTTTGCGTGTGTTACGGCGTCTAATTCTTTTAAATAATCATTCCCTATAATGGCGTGAAATGATTTTAATGTTGGTAGCAAAAAAATTTTACGGTGGCGTCTTCCAATCCGAAAACATTTGCAAAAATATGATGTGTGATAGATATATTTCCTCCTACAGAGGTTGCGAAGAATGGGTTCTTATTTGTAACAGGTTTGTATAATCAATATTTTCTGTGGAGTCGGTTCTTGGGTTTCTTGTTGAAATTGCACTGGCCTTTGTCTGTGAAAAGCTGTGTGGATGCTGGTCCTTTTCTCTAATAATTATTATTTTACGACGGTCGATTCATATAATTTACGTTACGTGTTTGCGCGCTTTCCATTGGATCTGGCTTTTTTTGTGGTTTAGGCTCAGGAGGTTGAAGAGGTGGTACAGGATTATTTCAAAAATTATTATGTTGTGACAATTATATCCGAAACCAGGGTTTGCGGCAGTAAAAGGATTTTTTGGTGGCTGTGGGAGATATGCTAGTTCTGGATAAAAATTTGGGGTTCCTCTATTATATGGATTGATACTATTAATTGGATTCCTAGGGGGTATTACTGGATGATTTTCACGATTTTTTCTTAATCCATGAGCGTGATTTGTCCTGAAATATTGATAGTTCAATTTCAGACAAAGGTGTAAGGCTTGAGGAAGATCAGCTGGCTCTCCCATTCCTAGCAACTGGGGTAAATCTCCGTTCAAACCACGAAAGAATGCATCGAGAGCTTTATTTCTATATGTTTGGGTCATGATGCACAGTGTTTCGTGACTCATGTCCATACAGGATATCTTATTTAGAATTAGGGATAGCTGTGAGTAAACGTTTCGGTAGAAATGTTGTGAGGTCAACTGTCCTTAAAGAAGTGAATTCATTTGGTACACGAGGGTACCGAGGTCTCTTTTATCAGCATAGTGGAGGGTGAGGCACTTGCAAATTGCCTTCTAATTTAAAGGCGTGCAAGTTATATTGTGGTTCAGCTTTCTTCTATGGAAGTTATATAGTGGTTCAGCTTTCTTCTATGGAGCAGTGATGAGTTCTTTATTACACAATGGTTATATTGTGGTTCAGCTTTCTTCTATGGAAGTTATATAGTGGTTCAGCTTTCTTCTATGGAGCAGTGATGAGTTCTTTATTACACCATTGTCTTGGCAAAACTGATTATAAGTAAGTAGAGTATAAAAGACTAAAGCTAAGTACATAAACACAAAACATGGATCTAAACTTAAATACATAATAAATATATAAAGATTATGCCATGGGTTTGTGTGTGGTCAGTAAGACCGACTCAGCACATTTCGGTCAGAACTCCAACGCTTGCGACATAACGGAAACGACTGGCCGTTGCTTTAACCCACATTACTTTGTTTATGTTACATATGTGGTCGGGTTCAACGACATTGTTTGCGCGCGGGTCGCTCGGTGACTTCATTGCGAGGGAAGTTCGATGACTTGGCTGTTAACTAGCCCCCCTTTAAGATTGTTGCCGTCCTCGGTGACACTTAACTCCTTTACCATTTCTTGCAATTTGATGGAAGATCTTCTCCGGTACCAACATTGATAGATGATGCCAATACAGCCAAAGGCAAGGCTGAGTGTTACACCAACCATGAACCAGACTCTGGGAGTCCCTCCGGAAAACATATCGTCTCTTAACTTCTGAATTATATGCAGATTGTGCTCATTCATCCTTTGTAACATTGGTAGGCTGAGCACTTGGTCGTGTCCTGTAATATTCAGCAATGGTGACGCCACGATGCCTGGACTCTTGTTTACAACACCATTGTAGTTAATGTATGTGGTCTCGTTTATAGTCGCAATACGTTCAAATGTGATGAGATGCGTGCCTTCAATTGTCATCACTGGGCCGTCATCTACTCTTACTCTTGCTGATACTTCGTTGACAACGATTATTCCTTCGTCTAATAGGGTAATTGGTTCCAAGTGGCTTGGCTGTGTGTGGCATAACGCTGAGCCTCCGGAATGTAGTCCGCTGGCGCATGTGTCGTAAGCAGATTTCTTGCAGAACGTCGCAAAGTTGGTTGTAGCGCATTCTGTCACAGCTAGGACTCCATCGTCGCATTCAGCTACTATGTTATCATGTACTTGCAGAATGGTGTTATTGTGGGCAACAGGATATATCATAACTTTCTTACAAATAGTCTTAACATTAGGATATTCAATTATTATGTGGATTACTCTATTTGATTGAAATACTTTTATATTTGATACTGCCATTAAACTAACTATTGGGACCTCTGCGAGCTGTTCGGTAAAAATTGATTTTAAATCTTCGTGGTCGAGAATTGCGGGGTTTATGATGTTAGATTTGGCGAGCGTTATAGTGAGCATAAGGTTTTGGATTTCAGTGGTTAACATTCTATTTCGTGCAAGTAAAGTTTCATACAAATGAGGAGAGTCTACGAACTCGCCTTTTTTTTCTTTAATTAATTTATTTACTGCATCAGTTAAAAGGTTAATTTGTTTCTGTGCTTCAGTGATTACTATTACTTGTCTGTTGTTTGATTCTATGAGCTCGGCTTCGGTAAGTTTAATCTTTTCTAAGTCTGATGCATCAGGCGTACCTGCAACGATTTTTAAAGCTGTTCCTAGAAAGTCTAAACTTCTGGCCATTCTATGGTGTACCGTTAAGCTAGATAAAATATTCTGAATATGGTCGATATCTACATCTAACAATTTTCGCATGTGTGACTGAGGGAAAAGTTTTGATAATTTAATTGTATCATCTATAATGCTCACGAAATTAGATAAATTTGTAGAATGTCTCACGTAACTATGTTGTTCCCATACAAAAACGTTTCCGTCCAATACCGGAATGTAGCTTGCGTGCGAGAAATCGGTGATGCGTGCGTGAGTTGTGGATAAGAGTATGAGGGTCACTCCGATGAACCTGTATGAAATGATTAAATTGAATTGTAGTAATCTTATACGTTAGAATCTGTAAGAATCTTATGCGTTATGACCTATGTTTACCTCACATTGTCCTTATGGACCACTCTCCCCTTAACAAGTATAGACGTTCCCAGGTCTGCTTGTACGGGGCCCTCTGTGCACAAGGGAGATAGTTTGTTACCTAATCTTTTGTTATTTTTGAGGTAAACTTTTTCTCCTACATCAAACATCCTGTTCTGTCTGTTCGGGTTGCATCTAGCTAATTGATCTTGCTGAGCTTTTATTAGCCGATCTTTGATTTTTTGCTTAATTTCGTCCGGTACAGAGTGAATTACATCGAGTGGTTTTTGTTCTGTTACTGAATGTATGGTTTTATTATATTCTATTGTTGCTCTCATGTTAGCCTGAACTGTATCGCTAACTTTTTTATCCAACTTCAAACACCTTGCGATTTCTATTAATGTACTGTGGAACAGCTATGTAATGGGGGGGCGTTTACAACGTCAATGTTAAACTGATTTTTTAACAATGAAGAGATCGTTTCGGAATTAAACGCTTTCTCATTGTCGCAATAAACGGTTTTTGTGTTTGGAAATGCATTAATTATAAGTAAAATGAGGTTAACAATATCGACTATTGATCTAGAAGGTAAGGGCTGGACGACGGTGAATTTGGAATATTTATCGATGCAAGTCAGGAAAAGTTTCTGATCGGTAGAAAATATGTCAATGTGTAACATTTCTCCGACAAATGAGGGAATTGGCGTCTTCCCGAGTTCTTGTTTTTTGGGGTGTCGGTCGTACTTGGCGATAGCGCAAACTTTGCAATTTAGTACAACCTCGTTAGCCAATTTAGTCATTTTTGGGAAGTAGTAGTCCCGAAGTATTTGTTTTACGTTTTCTTGTGCCGCTCTGTGCGCACGATTATGTTCGGTGTTGACTATTTCTACCTGTTCGTCTTTGTTAGTGATGTCTGACACTATTCTTTTGCAATGCCAGAATTTGGTTGTAGGGAAAATTGAAACCAGCTCATGTTGAAATGCAGCTAAAGTTGTGAGTTCGCAATAAAACGCGTTTACAACATCGGGGTTCACAGCAAGTTTTAATGTTTCTATGAGATTAATTTTATCTGTAAATTGAATTAAGTGACGGGTTTTTTTGCCAAATAGAATAAGTCTTCGATGCAACGAATAACGTGATTCTTCCAAAGTTATCTGATTTCTATAACAATTTAGGGGGTTATCAGTTGTTTGTATAGTGTATGTAAGGGATACCTCACTGTGAATAGTGGCTATGTCTGATCGCGTTTCGTCTTGGAGAGCGTTAAGCTCTTGCCTAAATAAGGCATCTGCGACAAAGTTTTCTTTCCCTGGCTTGTAATGCAATTGGGCGTTATGTTGTTCAATAAACGCCTTCCACCTCTTGATTTTCGCATTCGTATTTTTCTCAGACACTGCGAACGTGAGAGGTTGATGATCTGTAAATATATGTAGCTCTCTTGTACCGTAAAGGTAATTCTGCAGTTTGCCGAGGGCCCATACAATCGCCAACAACTCTCTTTCGTTGGTAGCATAGTGAGTTTCGCACGTTTTTAGCGTTCGGGAGATCATGGTGATGGGTCTACCACCTTGAGATAATACTGCTCCAATGCCATTTGCAGAAGCATCTGTAGTCAAGTCAAAAGGTCTTTTGAAATCAGGGTACATGAGGATAACATCTTCTGATGCTAGTATGTTTCTCAATCGGTTAAAAGCGTCGCGTTGAGATTCGTCAAATTGGACTGCTATTTTAATAGACATGTGTTTGCTTACAGTGCCGTTTTCGCCTTTTAGTATATTAGTCAAGGGTCTTGCTATGGCTGCAAAGTCTTTGATAAACACCCTATAGTAGCTGGCTAGGCCTAGAAAAGATCTCAGAGAGTATAAATTTTTTGGTTCAATGTACTCTTGGATCGCCTTGACTTTTTCTGGGTCTGTTTTTGCTCCCTCGCTAGTAACAATGAAGCCTAGATACTCGACACTTTCTTTAAAAAATTTCGACTTTTCCTTGGAGATTCTCATGTTAGCATTGCAAAGTTGCTGAAGTATTATATCGATATGGCGGACGTGGTCTGCGGCATTTTCAGAGAAGATAATTACGTCATCCACATAGACATAACATATCTTTCCGATCTGTTCTCGCAAGATATCGTCGATTGCTCTTTGAAAAATGCTTCCCGCATTTTTTAGACCAAAGGGCAAACGACAGAATTCGTATTTTCCGCCATTTATCGAGAAGGATGTCTTTTCACGATCGTCCTCCGCTAGGTAAATCTGGTGGTATCCGGATTTAAGATCCAGTGTGGTAAAAAACTTAGCCTTTCCGAGGTTAGCTAAGATTACCTGGATACTCGGCATCGGATATCGGTCGGCGATGGTCTTCTCATTTAGTTTTCTAAAGTCAATGACCAGCCGTTTATTCTTATTTCCGTTGGAATCTATTCCTTTCTTATCAACAACCCAGACTGGGCTATTATACGCAGATCTTGATGGCCTTATGATGCCATCTTTCAACAACTGTGCGACTTCGTTGTTTACAAAATCTGACACACCTACTGGGTATGGATAGGGCTTTGAATATACCTCCTTATTGTCTACAGTCCGGATCCTGGCGACGACTGAAGTATTGTAAGGCAGTGCCTCGTTAGAGGTCGCGAATGCACTAATTCTCTTCAGTATCATTTTCTTGAATTCGCCTTTTACGGAATTTGGGACTACGATATCATCAACACGTGTAAAGTTCACGTTATCGCACGGATGGTGATTGAGTATTTCCGAAGTATTACCGTAGTTTATGCTGTTTTCCATCAGGTCAATAGTTAACCCCGCCTGCGTGAGCAGATCGAAGCCTATTATAGCATCAAAGGTGTCAAGGGTATCTAATATGAAAAACGTGGCAACTTTCCCAAAAATTACTATTGAACATTTCTTTTGAATTTTACTGGACCCGTGAATGGAGTTCACAGTAAAAGGGGTGTCGACCGGTGTTACGTTTTTTAACTCCTTTACGGGTTTAATGTAACTTTTTGCCGCCCCGGTGTCGATAAGGATCTTTAATGTTTTGCCAGCCAATTGACGCTCGACGAACGGCAATCGGGAACGATCTCTAAAAAATTCAATAAATCGTTGTCCTCGGGTTCGCCACTTTCGTCATCTATTTCAGCACGCGCAGTTTCGGCCATTTCTTCGTATTCTTTCTCGTCTTCGGTAGGCGCTCGTTGCGTAATATTGTTAATCCTTTGGCGCCTATAGCCTGACGTGCGTTCTGAAGTGTTATGCCTTTTGCGAGCCCCGTCTTGTGTAGAATAGCCCTGTGGCTTTCCCCAATTGGTCTGTTGTCTTAACTTGGACATCGAAGGATCAACGTCCATGGGTTGAGCCTGATACTTTGATTGTGGCTCTTTGTCATTCGCTAGCGTTTTAGGGTCAGCTTGCTGTGCCCTGCTTTGGCCTTGATTTCCCACAAAATGTGGATTTCTTTCCTGGCCCCTGCCTTGTCTAGCTTGGTTACGATTGCCAAATCTAGTATTATCGCCGCTATGGTTTCTTTCTTCAATTACTTTAGCATAAGATGCAGCAAATGCGCTTCTTTCGATGCTATTTTCAGCCTCACGGGCCACTGCTAATGCAGATGGCAAATCCTTGGGCTTCGCTGGGATTACTAAAGATTTTAGGGGCCTCCTAAGTCCTGCCATGAAAGCGTGTAGTGCATCGTCTCTAATTTCTGCACAAAGAATGGACGCAGCTTGCTCGTCATGAGTCATTACTATTTTATTTGTGACCAGAGTGAGCTTCTTTTCTACCTCATCGTAATATTCCATTAAGTTTAGGTCACCCTGCCTAACCAGTTCTAGTTGCTGCCTAAGTACGCGCAAGGATGTTTTGTCTGCGTACGAGCAGTCGAGCCTAGCGATAATGGCGTCAAAATTAAGCACTGTATTGTGCGACGTAAGGATGGCACGAGCTGGACCAGTTACTTTGTTTTTTAAAATGGCCACAGCCTCGTAATGCGCCTCGCTGCCTACGTATCTTTTGAAAATCTCGTATGCGTCTATAGCCGCCTGTCGCCACGACACGTATTCCTCATGATTTCCATTGAAGTTAGGCACTGATTTTACAATGTCTAACTTCACCTCACATCCCACACTAGGGTCAATTGTTACTCTCTGGTATGTTTCAACTTGTGGAGTCTCTATTCTTAATGCATTAACCTGACCTCTGACTGTTTCAAGTTCCGCTCGGAACTCGTCTTTTAGTCTTCTCTCTTGTTCGAGGAGCGCACTGTTTACCGCACCTTCTATTAACGCTTTTAGTAATGCCGGCTCCATTCCTAATTGACTGTTACTTCCTGGCCTAAATCCTATTTCTTGTTCTTCGTCACTGTCGTACTCTATCTTTATATTTCTATAAGCCCAAGTCATGAGCAGCCAATGAAGCGAAAGTATCAACTTGTTTCTCTTAACAAAAAAAAAACTGCACTTGCACGTCAATAATTTCGCGATTATACCGTAATGGTCACTTTCGCATTGCCAATTTATTCACAATTTTTTTTTTTATTTAAAATAGTTTTTCGTAAATATTTTTTCTAATTTTTACCGAACAGTCACTTACATGTTCTTGTTTAGGGCCATGGTGTTCCTAGCTTAATAGATATCGTAAGATTATCTAATTCCAGTTAACTCTGTTGGGCGCCAGTTATATTGTGGTTCAGCTTTCTTCTATGGAAGTTATATAGTGGTTCAGCTTTCTTCTATGGAGCAGTGATGAGTTCTTTATTACACAATGGTTATATTGTGGTTCAGCTTTCTTCTATGGAAGTTATATAGTGGTTCAGCTTTCTTCTATGGAGCAGTGATGAGTTCTTTATTACACCATTGTCTTGGCAAAACTGATTATAAGTAAGTAGAGTATAAAAGACTAAAGCTAAGTACATAAACACAAAACATGGATCTAAACTTAAATACATAATAAATATATAAAGATTATGCCATGGGTTTGTGTGTGGTCAGTAAGACCGACTCAGCACATTTCGGTCAAAACTCCAACGCTTGCGACATAACGGAAACGACTGGCCGTTGCTTTGACCCACATTACTTTGTTTATGTTGCATATGTGGTCGAGTTCAACGACATTGTTTGCGCGCGGGTCGCTCGGTGACTTCATTGCGAGGGAAGTTCGATGACTTGGCTGTTAACTTGCATTGTAAAATTCTAAACCTGCGTCCGCTTGACCTGCAATATTATTTCGAATGGCGCTTAAAATACCGGAGTATTTTGGGCCACCGCAGATGGGCTCGTAAATCGGTATTATCCTTTCTACACCCTTTTTCCAAGAGCTGAATTCCTTGCTTCGCCAGAGAGTTCTCGAAGGCTTCGAACTATGACGGGTTCCCCTCTATTATTTCCGTTGGTCATGGTAATTGTCTGATCAACCTCTATTGTTGGGGTTTGTCTTTGTCCTAAGCTAGCCTCAAATAATCTGTTTACTAATTCTCCAATTTGGGGACTCATTTCCATTGGCATTGCTGTGCTCGGTTGTTATTGACCAGTCAATACAGGTGGCCTAATTATATTATTATTTGTAGACATTGTATGCTATTTTTTTATTTCTTTATTTTTGAAGGGAAAAAGAAAAAAAAATGTATTATTAGCAAGAATTTTTCGATGCAAGGATTTTTTTATGTCCAACTTTATTGTATTTTGTTATTACTATCCTATTAATTTAACAAATTTTAAGTTCTTGTTTAAACAATTTTACACTATATTATTACTTAATTATTTTCACAAATTTTAGTTTTTTTCTTTAGCAATTTTCCATTATATTATTATTAGGGTATTCTCACAAACTTTAATTTTTTTTTAATTCTTATTTCTAATTTCTTACTCTTAATCCCTCACTGCTCCTGGCGGACTTGTCCCTTTTGTGCGTTTTATTTTGTTCTACTGGGGGTGCTGGACAGGATACGACGTTGCGAGGTAGCCTGGAGACGGACACATCAGGCTTGGTTCATTCCGGTTATTTTTTTGGCGGGATATCCTTGCAGCTCGGCGTCTTCTCTTTCTTTATGTTTGTTTTTCGCGGGCTGGCTTAATTTGTATAAGTTTTATGCGTACGGTACTGGCTTATTTTTGCGAACTGACCGAAATAATTTTAATTTTTTTATTTTTTTACGCACTGGTACTTTAAAAACAAAACCACATAATATTCGTTTTCAAAGAAAAATTTAGTATGCAAGGAAATGAAGAATTAATGTGGCCTTCATACAACTCCCACACTCATATACATAGAGAAATTAACAATCTATGGGTTTTAAATTCATATTTATATATAATTATATATACATATATATTTGTTATAAAATTGTTTTGTTTTGTTTTGTTTCGTTGGTGTGCATTACATTTGAGTACGACACACTCCCATAACACTAGCACCACACAAACAAACACACGGAGGTCCACGCTTCTTAGGGATCGGACTGCTAAGCTGGGCTCGAAGCTACCGTGGGGGTCGGCCGTTGCGGATAGCCGGAAAGCCTGTAGTAGCAGGGCAATAATAACAGGGCCAGCATAAATCTGATGAAGTTCTTGTGACAGTTGCGAGAAGACACCGCCTCTTAGATATAGGTGTCCCCCTCATCATGTGTAGGCATGATGAGTAATACAAAATACCAGCCGCGACCGCTCCATAATGGACGGCTTCCTGGTCAACGTCTGCTCACCATGCTAGCTGCGGCTGTCAAACCATCAACAACGACATTAAGACTGAGCCCAGTAAGGCCTTTATTATGGTATACTGGAAGATTATTGAACTTACTACCTCGAGCTGACGACTGCACTATTCGGTTTTCTTAGTACGCGGAGTGGTATCCAGCAGAACCGGCATTCAGGCTAATAGTGCAGTTGCCCCCGCCCCGTTAAAATAATGGAAAATCTCGAGGAACGCTCCATTTTCCGTCGCCATTAAGTGTCGGCGTAGGTCTAGATGTAACATTCCTAGCTAACACTGATTCGGCTCTGAACTTAAGCTCCAATAAGGAACCTTTGTCAACCCTAGCATGGCCTCCCTACATCCAAAGATAACCATGGAATCGTCAATGGTGACTACGCATCGGAATATGGATAACGACTTAGAAGTTGGGGCCCATACAACATGAATACGAATAACACAAACAACTGAAAACAACAAACTACGGAAGAAGCTGAAATAACAGCTTCCTGGTCAGCGTCTGTTCACCATATTAGGGGCGTCTGTCAAACCATCAACTACGACATTAAGACTGAGCCCAGTAAGGCCTTTATTATGGTATACTGGAAGATTATTGAACTTACTACCTCGAGCTGACGACTGCACTATTCGGTTTTCTTAGTACGCGGAGTGGTATCCAGCAGAACCGGCATTCAGGCTAATGGTGCAGTTGCCCCCGCCCCGTTAAAATAATGGAAAATCTCGAGGAACGCTCCATATTCCGTCGCCATTAAGTGTCGGCGTAGGTCTAGATGTAACATTCCTACAGGGTAGGCCATTTAAAGCGGGCCCATCTGGCAACCCTATAACTTTTGACAGGAACGTCAGATCGACTAATGACATAGCGCGTTGGAAGCGTCAGTCCAAGACAATTTTTACCATGGAGCAGTACACTCCAAAAGAACGCGCTGAAATAATTCAGCTTTACATCCAAAATAACTTCTCAATTGTGAAAACTCAACGTGCGTTTAAAAAAAAAAATAAAGTTAAAAGTGCGCCATCCAAAAGCACTTTACAGCGTTTATACGCAAAATTTATTAACCACGGTAGTCTCAGCAATACCAGCCACGCATCCAGACAACGTACACGACGTTCTGCTGAAAATATCGAGGCTGTACGAGCCAGTGTTGAGGAGGCTCCGCGAACATCGAGTTATCGTCGTTCTCAGGAATTAGGCATCGCCAGGACAACACTCAGGCGCATAATTCGCATCGATTTGAAAATGTTTCCGTACAAAATTCAAATGGCACAAAAATTAAACCCGGCTGATTACCCGAAACGGCTTGATTATGCCAAATGGGCCGTCGAAACCGTTCGAAATGAACCCGACTTTTGGCAAAAAATCATCATGTCAGACGAGGCTCATTTTCAGTTGAATGGAGGCGTAAACAAGCAAAATTGTCGCTTCTACGCTGCCGAAAATCCTCAATTAGTTGAAGAACAGCCTCTCTTCGATCAAAAAGTGACTGTGTGGTGCGGTGTTTGTGCGGGAATGGTCATCGGACCGTTCTTTTTCGAAAATGAAAATGGAGCCTCTGTCACCATCAATGGAGAGCGTTATCGTGCCATGATACGCGATTTTGTTATGCCAATCATCGAAGAAAATGACATGGAAGGCTACTGGTTCCAACAGGACGGGGCTACATGCCACACTTCACGCGCTACAATCGATTTTTTGAAGCCATTGTTCCCTGGAAGGTTGATTTCGAAAAATGGTGATTTTCCGTGGCCACCGAGATCACCAGATTTGACGCCACCGGACTTTTATTTGTGGGGTTATCTGAAATCCAAGGTATACATCAACAAGCCAAGGACTCTAACTCAACTCAAAAACAATATCCGACGCGAAATCGCCGCCATACCGGCCGAAATATTGGCCAAAACGATGGAAAACGCCGAAAAAAGGACACATTTGGCCATCAAGGCCAGAGGCAAACATTTGAAGGATATCATTTTCAAAAACTAGCTGGAACAAATCTCCTTGAATCAAAATAAATGATTTTTCATATCAACACAAAAAAAAATGTTTTTTCAATGTTTTTTTTCAGAAACAAATGGGCCCGCTTTAAATGGCCTACCCTGTAGCTAACACTGATTCGGCTCTGAACTTAAGCTCCAATAAGGAGCCTTTGTCAACCCTAGCATGGCCTCCCTACATCCAAAGATAACCATGGAATCGTCAATGGTGACTACGCATCGGAATATGGATAACGACTTAGAAGTTGGGGCCCATACAACATGAATACGAATAACACAAACAACTGAAAACAACAAACTACGGAAGAAGCTGAAGTAAAAGCTTCCTGGTCAGCGTCTGTTCACCATATTAGGGGCGTCTGTCAAACCATCAACAACGACATTAAGACTGAGCCCAGTTAGGCCTTTATTATGGTATACTGGAAGATTATTGAACTTACTACCTCGAGCTGACGACTGCACTATTCGGTTTTCTTAGTACGCGGAGTGGTATCCAGCAGAACCGGCATTCAGGCTAATGATGCAGTTGCCCCCACCCCGTTAAAATAATGGAAAATCTCTAGGAACGCTCCATATTCCGTCGCCATTAAGTGTCGGCGTAGGTCTAGATGTAACATTCCTAGCTAACACTGATTCGGCTCTGAACTTAAGCTCCAATAAGGAGCCTTTGTCAACCCTAGCATGGCCTCCTTACATCCAAAGATAACCATGGAATCGTCAATGGTGACTACGCATCGGAATATGGATAACGACTTAGAAGTTGGGGCCCATACAACATAAATACGAATAACACAAACAACTCAAAACAACAAACTACGGAAGAAGCTGAAGTAACAGCTTCCTGGTCAGCGTCTGTTCACCATATTAGGGGCGTCTGTCAAACCATCAACTACGACATTAAGACTGAGCCCAGTAAGGCCTTTATTATGGTATACTGGAAGATTATTGAACTTACTACCTCGAGCTGACGACTGCACTATTCGGTTTTCTTAGTACGCGGAGTGGTATCCAGCAGAACCGGCATTCAGGCTAATGGTGCAGTTGCCCGCGCCCCGTTAAAATAATGGAAAATCTCTAGGAACGCTCCATATTCCAATAAGGAGCCTTTGTCAACCCTGGCATGGCCTCCTTACATCCAAAGATAACCAGGGAATCGTCAATGGTGACTACGCATCGGAATATGGATAACGACTTAGAAGTTGGGGCCCATACAACATGAATACGAATAACACAAACAACTGAAAACAACAAACTACGGAAGAAGCTGAAGTAACAGCTTCCTGGTCAGCGTCTGTTCACCATATTAGGGGCGTCTGTCAAACCATCAACAACAACATTAAGACAGAGCCCAGTAAGGCCTTTATTATGGTATACTGGAAGATTATTGAACTTACTACCTCGAGCTGACGACTGCACTATTCGGTTTTCTTAGAACGCGGAGTGGTATCCAGCAGAACCGGCATTCAGGCTAATGGTGCAGTTGCCCCCGCTCCGTTAAAATAATGGAAAATCTCTAGGAACGCTCCATATTCCATCGCCATTAAGTGTCGGCGTAGGTCTAGATGTAACATTCCTAGCTATCACTGATTCGGCTCTGAACTTAAGCTCCAATAAGGAACCTTTGTCAACCCTAGCAGGGCCTCCTTACGTCCAAAGATAGCAATGGAATCGTCAATGGTGACTACGCATCGGAATATGGATAACGACTTAGAAGTTGGGACCCATACAACATGAATACGAATAACACAAACAACTCAAAACAACAAACTACGGAAGAGGCTAAAGTAACAGAAAAAACGGCATCACAAGTGCACGAGTTAATACTCCGAACAGCTATTGTAAATGGCAATAATGGCTGCGGTGAACTCCTTAAAAACCCTTTCCAAAGAAGTTCAAGGTTGGCGCACTCACCACCAGACACGGGAAGGACCAGATCGGCGTCACCGTGTATGCAGCACTTCGGTTTCGTGAGGGCGATGACGGCTAAAGAAATCTACCAAGCAATCGGCGATAAAGTTAAGAGTTAGCGGAAATGATGGAGTTTCCGAAGCGAAATATCAATCAACCAATGAGGGATTTGATCGCTCATATCACGGACCGCCATAAAAAGCTAGGTAGATCTGTCCTTGCCCCGAGGAACCAGGCCCCAAGAGGGACGAATGAGGCAATTTCTGCTATTCGAGATAGAGGTACCCAAACATCACCTCTGATCAAACGTACCACGGATTGCACGCCAAAGACGGCATTTGATAACACAGCAGCAAGCTCAGCCAAAAGAAGTTAAACGAACAGCGTTGAAGTCTTGAGGAATACGCCGGTTAAAACGAACGAGCAAGCAAGAAGAGAAAAGTGGGAGGTGGTTAAAGCTAAGAAGAATCAAAAGAGTTCTACACAGAATACTCTCAAACGAGACGAAAAGAAAGCAGAAAATATCGACGCCAAAAGCAATCGAAGACAGAGAAGACCACCACTTAAGGACGCTATCGTAGTCAAAAGCGCTGGTAGCATCTCATAAACCGCGCGTTAAGGCAAAGCTTAGTAGTCTTAAGTAGCTTACTAATAACATACAAGGAGTCAAAAAACTGCCAAAGGAGAGTTACTGCTGCTGCTGGAAAAATCATCCGACCCAAATACCTCGAAAGTTCATGAAGCTGTTAAGGTGGCCCTAGGAGAAACTGTAGATGTCAGGGCACTTACGGAGCTGGGGCATATGGAAATTTCTGACCCTGATGAAATCTTGACAAAGGAAGAAGTTCACGAGGCGGTAGCAAGACAACTCCAAGAGCTTGAGATACCCATCTCAGCCATTTTGGGTCTGCGAAAAGCTTATGGAAGCACGCAAGCGGCGAGTAACACCGGAAATCGCGACCAAGCCGGCGAAAGCTAATAAAATCCGAGTAGGCCTCGTAATTTGGCGCATGCGGGAGAAGATAGAGCCAAAAAGATGCTTTAAATGCATAGAATATGGGCATGTGACAGTAAGCTGTAAAAGCTCAGCTGACCTTGGTACCACCTGCTTCAAATGAGGTAATAAGGATCACCAGGCCAAAAACTGCACACAAGCAGCAATCTGTATAATGTGCAACAAGGAAAAGGCAAGCGATACGGCGCATGCGATGACCACCAGCAAGTGTCCCCAATATCTGAGAGCTCTTAAAGAAATTCGGCAGAAATGAAGATCTTACAACTAAATCTTAACCACTGGGAAATCGCTCAGG
>JAYXIM010052836.1:0-158000 GCA_037575425.1 Anastrepha fraterculus | reverse complement strand
ACCTACTCGAGCAGACTATACGGGAACCCAAAATAGATGTTGCTATACATAGTGAGCCCTATAAACGCAAAAAAATAACGGCTGGGCCTCTGACACAACAGGCAAGTCAACGATTTGGAGCTGTGGAACAAATAGATCCCAACTGATGAGCGTGAATGCAGCCCGCGGATTTGTACGTGCGCGAGTTAGTGTAACAGAAAACACACTACTGTAACCGATGACATCATCCAATGTATGATACAGAATCAGTAGTTTACATAAAAATATTCCTATTCAGCAAATAGTAAACAAAATATTCCTATTTAAACATTATCAGCAAATAGTAAACAATATATTCCTATTTAAATATTATCAACAAATAGTATATTTCTATTTTAACATTATCAGCAAATAGCAAATAAAAGATTCCTTTTGAACATTATCAGCAACCAATAAACAAAAGAAACCAGAGCCTATAAATAGACGATTAAGCATAGAAATAAGTCAGTCTTCTATTATACTGAAGCATATGAACTTCAGTTTATAATATACATAAGTACATATTGATACAAATAAAATATATCTTTTTATTTAAACATCAAAAGTACCTATTTAACTGGGGGCTCAATAAATGAGTAAATGAATAATAAAAGGAACTCCTAAAAAATCAAATTCCATACGTCCTGAAAAATAGGACAAGGAGAACCAAAAATAAAACTGGACCTCTTCCGCAAAAAGCGATTACAAGTGTTTGACCAAAGCAGGGGAATCATTATGGAAGCAAGGTTAGTAACCTTGGAACAAGGTTATGCCACTATAGAAGTACAATTAGCCCAGCTGCAGCAATCGCAAGTACCTAATATCGAAGAATTCCAACCGATAAGTCCCAGGATAAACAATGCAAATGAAATAAATTTGAGACTATTCGAACGGCTACCAGTGTTCAACGGAGACACATCCAAATACAGGACATGGAGGGCAACCATTATATCAGCAATGAGTCCCATAGAAGCCTTTCGTGATACCAAACCATATTACGATGCATTATTTATAATACGTCACACGAAGATCGAAGGAGAACCAGCAACTCTTCTACAGAATCATGGCACAGTATTTCACTTACAAGCAATACTCAATCGCCTAGATTACAGCTACGCCGATACTAGAAGCTATAACGGCCTCATAGAGGAAATGAAAAGACAAATACAAGGAAGACAGACGCTATCCGAATTCCATAGCAAGATCTGTCAAATCTTTAATTTAGCAATGACTAAATGTGAAATTGATTACCCAGGGAATACTCACTCTCTACAGCAAGTCACAAAAGAAATGGCCATAGATTGCTTCCGCAATGGCATAAATGATGAATTTACTCAACACACATTATATGCAGTAAAACCAAGAGATTTAGAAAGTGCATACGCAATTGCCACGGAGATTCTTTATAAAAGGCAGAACAATCCGATACGACGAGAAGCATATAACTACCCCAAACATCCACAAAACGAAAGGAGGTATCAACCAGGAGTTCAACCTATTCCCCATATGGAAAGACCAAACCCGACACCAATGGACGTAGATACATCAATAGGAAGATTCCGGCAACCCACGAATAATCAGCTTCAACAACAGCAATCGTATCAACAGAATCCCTTCAGAAACAACTATGAACGACAAAGAGCAGGATACGCACCTTTCAATCCGAATAGAGGAGAACCATTTAAACGAAACCACCAACCAACGTCATCCAGATATAATATAGCACCGCAGAAGCTACAAAGGATCAACCAAATAACGGATAATAATAGTGATCAGTCATTAAAGGTAAATATAGATGAAAGTGAATTTGAAAATAGAGCTACTTTTTTAGCCGAGTAAATAATCTGCCGTGTCTTCAGATTATGTTACATGATAATAAAAAACTATTGGTTTTAATAGACACAGGTTCGACATTAAATTATATTAGGAAAAATATTCCAAATGGAAAGACCTTCCCAGTTAAACAATTTGTTAGTAGAACTCTGAATGGTTCAAACACAATAAACTCAGCCAAGAAGATAAGAATGCTATGACAAGAATTAGTATTTTTTGAAATCGAAGAATTAAAACAATTCGATATGATATTAGGAGAACAATCCTTCAGAGAAATGAAAGCTAAGATAGATCTGTTCGAATATAAAATGATGTATGTCAGGAGAACAGAACAGAAGAAAAAAGAAATGGATGTCAGTCAAGTAAATTTCACAATAGATGAGAGCAAATATAAAAAAGAGGTTGAAGAAATTATGAGAATGAATGAGGAAACAAATCCTATTTTACCATTTACAACAACAATTGAAGCGACGATCCGCACTAAAACTGAAGAGCCAATATGGACGAAACAGTACCCTTACCCCTTTTCAGACAATAATTTTATAAATAAAGAAATAAACAAAATGCTAGAGAATAATACAATTAAACCCAGTAAAAGTCCCTATAACTCACCCATATGGACAGTACCAAAGAAAGGAACTGACGAGCTAGGAAACCCTAAGAGAAGAATGGTCATAGACTTCCAGAAATTGAATAGCGAAACCATTACCGATAGATATCCCATACCTGATGTCAACATGACAATACAGAATTTGGGTAAAGCAACTGTTTTTACAACCCTAGATTTGGAAGCAGGTTTCCATCAGATAAAAATCAAGGAGTCAGACACCGAAAAGACAGCCTTTAGCATAAACGGAGCAAAATATGAATTCTTAAGGCTGCCGTTTGGACTAAAGAACGCACCTTCAATATTTCAAAGATGCGTAGATGACATATTAAGGAATTACATAGGAAAATTCGTGCATGTATATATAGACGATGTGTTAATATATTCATCCTCACACGATGAACATATGGAACACATAAGAATTGTTGTAAATGCACTGCGTCAAGCAAATATGAAGATTTCATATGAAAAATCTCATTTTTTCAAAAACAGCACTGAATATTTAGGACATATTATTAAACATAACAGAATAACCGTAGACCCACAAAAAATTGAGACCATAAAAAATTACCCTGTGCCTATGAATCTGAAAGAATTAAGATCATTTTTAGGACTAGCAGGATATTATAGAAAGTTCATCAAAGACTACGCCAAGATTACCAAACCCCTAACATTGTTTTTACGAGGAGAAAACGGTCTCGTAAAGAAAAATCAAAGTGAAAAAATGCAAATAAAATTAGATGAGGAAGCCATAAAAGCGATGAATATATTAAAAAAGGAATTACAAGCACAAGTCGAACTCTTTCAACCCGATTTCAATAAACCCTTTGATTTAACCACGGACGCAAGTAATTTTGCCATAGGAGCTGTGTTATCCCAAGGTAGAAATCCCATTTGTTTTATATCCAGAACACTAAGCGAGACGGAACAAAAATATAGCTCAAACGAAAAAGAGTTATTAGCCATAATTTGGGCACTACAAAAGTTCAGGAACTATTTATATGGACGATCAGACCTTACAATCTACACGGATCATCAGTCCTTAACCTACTCTATTTCAGAGAAGAACCCTAATAATAAACTAAAAAGGTGGAAAAACCAAATAGAAGAATACGGTGCCAAACTGGTATACAAACCAGGTTCTCAAAACATCGTTGCAGATGCACTAAGTCGGCAACAAATTAATCAATTAACCGACTCAGAATCGCAGCACTCTCAACTCAGCTCACCCACTGAAACCATAAGAAGGGTAGGCACTAGCTTAAACCATTTTAATAATCAAATTTTTATCCAAACTAACAATGGATTAGTAAGAATAGAAAGTAAAAATATAATCGGAAAATTTAGACACACCATATACTTCACCACTATAGAACAATTGATAAGTGATATTAAAGGCGTACTACACCCAAACAATATTAACGCCATAATCACTACCGAAGAAATTCTATATCAAATAAAAACCACACTAGTACAATCTTTCCCAACCACTACTTTTGTAATAGCAAATGCATTAGTCAGAGACATCACTGACGAAAATGAACAGAATGAGATAGTTGAACAAATACACAGAAGAGCACATAGAAATTATAGAAATAATATAAAAGAACTCTCTGAGAGCTATTACTGGCCTAACATGCAAGATATGGCAAAGAAGGCAGCACAAATATGTGAGATATGTAAAAAATGTAAATACGACAGACGACCGAATAAATTACTTTACGGAAAAACACCAATACCAAATGAAGTAGGTACACATTTGCACATGGATACATTTTTTATGGACAACCAAACATATATAACTACAGTAGACAAATACTCAAAATTCTGCTATATAAGAAAAATACCAGATAGGAAAAACTCTTACATATATTTGAATGAAATACTATCACAAATATTCCCATACGCAACGAACCTAACAACCGATAACGACCCGACATACGTTAATGTAATAGCAAAATCCCTATACGATCGACTATATATACAGCACACAGCAGTGCCACCACAACATTCGACAACGAACGGTCAAGTAGAGCGGACGCACAGCACAATAGTGGAGCTAACTAACTTACTAGTAAAGGAAACCAAAGGTAAACACGAAGAGGTGATATTCGAAGCAGTACGACAGTACAATAAAACCATTCACTCGGTCACATGATATAAACCCGAGGACGTGTTTTTCAACAGAGGAGGATACGACTATAAAGTCATCGGAAATAGAATTCGTTATAATCAAGAAAGAGATATCACCCAACAGAAGGCACCGAACAAACAAATTACTCACAAGGAAGGAGATATTATTTACGTTAAGAGAAGCCGAAGAAATAAAAAACACGATAGATTCATGAAAAAAATAATTGAACAGGATAACGGTAAAACAGTCACAACAACTGATAATAGAATAATACACAAAGATAACATCCGTACGAACTAGAAATGAATCTCATAATAATAATAATCTTGCTGTGCATAAACAGAAAATAGTGAACAGCCAATTTGAAAAAATACTAGAAAAAATTAACCCTAAAGCTTTTACACAAAAAAATTTAACCGAAGTACTTTATGAACTTAATAACCTCACGACAACTATTAACTTAGCAAAAAATAACAATTCCTTATCGACTTCACTAGACTTAAAGGAAATTACGAGAATTATATCGCATGAACAAACAGATATTTTAATAAAAAATATTTTAGAATACTCAGAAATAAAAATATTTAGCTAAATAAGAACAAAGTTTTATTATTATGTATAAATATCCATCCTAGGATAGAAAGGAAATTCGAACAATTTCATATTCACTCAATATCTTCAAAAAGAGGTAAAATCATAATGGACAAAAACATAGCTCTATGTAACAATAAAGAATACGTAAGGATCACTAATTGTAAAGATTTTATTGAACAAACTATATGTAAACAAAATATTAAGGATAATTATACAATAGAAATTTTAAAAACAAATGACCCACAATGTAATACCTATATTAGAAGAAAGAAAATAAAAATTACTAGAGTCCAAATTGTAAATGAGGACATTTAATTTTAAGAGGGAGGAGAGTTAGTGTAACAGAAAACACACTACTGTAACCGATTACATCATCCAATGTATGATACAGAATCAGTAGTTTACATAAAAATATTCCTATTCAGCAAATAGTAAACAAAATAAACATTATCAGCGAATAGTATATTTCTATTATCAGCAAACAATAAACAAAAGAAACCAGAGCCTATAAATAGACGATTAAGCATAGAAATAAGTTAGTCTTGTATTATACAATACTGAAGCATGTGAACTTCAGCTTATAATTGACATAAGTACATATTGATACAAATAAACTATATCTTTTTATTTAAACATCAAAAGTACTTATTTAATTCGCGCAAACGGTCCAAAAATGTTGGTAAGCAGACGAAGCGACGCGCAAGTGAAACCAACGTTGCGCAGCCAATGCGAAGCTCAAGTGAACGGTGACGGTGCAGAGTGCTCCGACCCCATACAAACAAAGGACAGAAATAGAAGGAGTGATTGGAATTTTTTGAAACTGTACCCCTAAATAGATTATATCACGCTTATTTCAAAAATGAAATCGGTGTTTCCGCATGGGTTACCAATTATGAAAAAACTGAATTATTTGAAAAACTGAATTTGTAGGTAAAACAAGTCATAATTACTGTTCTATCTATCTATAATTGGCGCTTACACACTTTTTGGGTCTTTGGCCGTGCTCCTCTTCCTATTTGTGGTGTGCGTCTTGATGTTGTTCCACAAATGGAGCGGCCTACAGTTTTAAGCTGACTCCGAACGGCAGATATAATGTATCAGGTTCTGAAGTTAAATTCTCAAAGGAGGAACAAATAAATGATGCACAGAGCTCCATGCTATTATCTGTTTATTGTTCTTGTTATGTGGACAAATTACTTGAGATTTGTGGGAATGTATAAAGGTTAAGGTTTTCCTGGCGCCGAATGCGTGGGGACAAGTAATGCTATCCTCACGCCGTCTGCAGAGTGTGCCGCGAAGCTCATCAGATGGGAAACCAGGGCACAAAATGAAAGACTGCTAAGCAGCTCCCAATTGCATCCTTGGTGTAGATGCGAAACACGATCACGCCAATAACCTGGAAGGTTCAAGGAGATGCTCTCTAGTTAAGAAATAATTAGAGTACCCCAAGCAAACATGCACAGAAGTCGCACAGTACACGCTCTGCTCGGACAGATAACTGCCGAAAAAGAGCTAGATGCAGTCATCATGAGCGAGCAATACGGACGGATCTCCAAGGGAACCTGGTTGGAGGACGAAACAAGAATGGTCGCACTCCGGCTACCAAGTGGCAGTAAAGCCGCCGCACAGTAGTCTCAAACGGGGTTGCGAGGGACATATCTAATTTCCGCCTCTTAGAGAAGAGCTACGGATATGTTTGATATATCATTTGAAAGGTAATTAAATGTACTTTTATGGAAAATTATAGAATTTTTTGTTTCTAATAAAGAAACAGTTAAAAAATTCTCCCAAAGTGACGATTTATGAGCCCTTTTTCCTTTTTTTAAGAAAAGTATTAGTGAAATGGATGTTCTGGAAAAAAATGATGACATTTTCTTAAAGTTCACTTAAAAAGCTTTAACTTGATAGTTTTTTCATGTCTGTAGGTGCTACAGACCCAAAGTTATGATACTTTAAAGATGTCGATTTTTTCATTTTTAATTTGTTTTTCGTTATTATCCAAAACTGAACCACAACGCTTAATATGCGATCAAAATATCAACAAAATTCTTTTTGTTATGACTAATCTTCTAAATCCCCTATATTGCTGGTACTACTGAAAAAAATATTAAAAATATACATAAAATTGAATTTTCTCTCAAAACTATCTTATATAATTCTTTAGAAGTTATAATCTTTGAAAAAATTACATTCTTAAGTTTAGGTATGTTACATTAAAATGTACTCCTCCAGATCATTAGGGATTTCCATTAACTTTTGAAATTTTAATCGATAATTGAGGAACGTTAGCGATATTTTTGGGTCAGAATAGTATATTGCGTAATTGAAGACATCGGTAATTCTGTTTACGCAGCTGCTTTGTCGAGCATGATCTCGCATGTTTCTACGGTTGTGTTTATGCCACGCCTCGCTTGAATCCTCCGAATAATATGAAATAGGAAGACTAAATTGACGGGCAATTTCACATCCATGCCTTAAAAGTTTATGTACTGTTGGACTTAGTCTGGCCCATGGATATATTGTGTAGTGGTCTTCATACGTTTTAAAACAAAGTTTTTCTAGTTTATCCAAGTCAATTTTTTTTTTGGTTTTAAAGCACAGTAAAATACTTGTTAATTTTTTGACATACTCTCCACCGAGCTCCAAACATTTCCCAAATTTTTCGGGCTGTCTTAGACATTTTCGCGCAACATTTCCTGTTTTGCTTGTACCGTGACCTTGCAGACACAGATCGACTTTTACTCCGAAATTATCGAAAAGAGTGCTTTGAATTTTTTGTTTTCTTAAATTAAATTCATCTGTTAAAGTTAAAATGTAAATAAAATTATATTTCATATAATATTGTATAAGAAGTAAATATTTATACGCGTTTTATACCATTTATAGATAGAATATTTATATCATAATCAATATCGAGTTTGTAATTCATTAGTTAATTCATTCACGAATAGTGTGAAAATTAATTTATCTTAGTATAAACACTAACCTCGTAAATTAGAAGTAATATCCCACTGTTTAAATGGTATTCAGTTGTTTAAATGGATTTCAAGTTGACACTTTCAGGAAATGTGCTCGAAAATGTCTAAGACAACCCGAAAAATTTGGAGCTCGGTGGAGAGTATGTCAAAAAATTAACAAGTATTTTACTGTGCTTTAAAACCAAAAAAAAAATTGACTTGGATAAACTAGAAAAACTTTGTTTTAAAACGTATGAAGACCACTACACAATATATCCATGGGCCAGACTAAGTCCAACAGTACATAAACTTTTAAGGCATGGATGTGAAATTGCCCGTCAATTTAGTCTTCCTATTTCATATTATTCGGAGGATTCAAGCGAGGCGTGGCATAAACACAACCGTAGAAACATGCGAGATCATGCTCGACAAAGCAGCTGCGTAAACAGAATTACCGATGTCTTCAATTACGCAATATACTATTCTGACCCAAAAATATCGCTAACGTTCCTCAATTATCGATTAAAATTTCAAAAGTTAATGGAAATCCCTAATGATCTGGAGGAGTACATTTTAATGTAACATACCTAAACTTAAGAATGTAATTTTTTCAAAGATTATAACTTCTAAAGAATTATATAAGATAGTTTTGAGAGAAAATTCAATTTTATGTATATTTTTAATATTTTTTTCAGTAGTACCAGTAATATAGGGGATTTAGAAGATTAGTCATAACAAAAAGAATTTTGTTGATATTTTGATCGCATATTAAGCGTTGTGGTTCAGTTTTGGATAATAACGAAAAACAAATTAAAAATGAAAAAATCGACATCTTTAAAGTATCATAACTTTGGGTCTGTAGCACCTACAGACATGAAAAAACTATCAAGTTAAAGCTTTTTAAGTGAACTTTAAGAAAATGTCATCATTTTTTTCCAGAACATCCATTTCACTAATACTTTTCTTAAAAAAAGAAAAAAGGGCTCATAAATCGTCACTTTGGGAGAATTTTTTAACTGTTTCTTTATTAGAAACAAAAAATTCTATAATTTTCCATAAAAGTACATTTAATTACCTTTCAAATGATATATCAAACATATCCGTAGCTCTTCTCTAAGAGGCGGAAATTAGATATGTCCCTCGCAACCCCGTTTGAGACTACTGTGCGCCGTTACACAGTACGGAACCGGCTGCTGCTACACATATCTTCGAAAAGAATGCCTCACAATACAAGCTAGGCTTTATTGAAGATAAGAGCTGGAGGACTCATCGTCCTGGCAACGCTTAATGTACAAAACGCCTTTGATAGCTTACGATGGGCAGACATAATAAAACCACTGCGAGAAAGGTTTTGAATACTCGCATGCCTGCTAAGGATCCTCCAGAGCTACCTAAGCGAGCGTGAACTTCCGTACGACTCAGCAGATGGGGACCAAACTAAAGCGGTAACGCCTGACTCCGCTCGAGGGTCTAATGCAGCGGTGGCAAAGCCCGTGGGACACTGAATCGAGTGTCAGATGGACGCCGAAGCTCATTCGTACAATAGGAAAATAGGAACCAAGAGAACAGCAGTAAGTACAGAATAAGAAAAGCAAGAAGTCAATTTGCAGGCAGCGAGGAATGTAGAAATGCAGATGAGTGTGTATATGTATGTTGTGAATTTTCTTAAAGGTTTTACTTATATTATATCTAAACTTTGCTAACTTGCGCATGTTTACATAAATGTGGAGTAAAAATATTTTTCAATAAGAACTAAATGTAAAGAAGTTAAATTAAACTTGTTTGTTAATTCTGATCACTGATATCATCACATTCATAATCATATCAATCATTATGGACCGAAATGAAATTTTCAGCTTGATAGTTGAGAGTTTAAAAGAGAAATTGAGGCTCTTGGCAATCCCACGCTGCAGGACAGGTATCTAGAACATTTCGACCTAAATGAAATTGATGACGAAAAAATCGATGATGATGAAGTTGCAAGTCGGCAAAGTGTAACCGAGCAAAGAGTCGAGAGGTCTCATTTTACAATTCGTAACATCAAAGATTCCGTGACATCATTCAGTGGATCATCTCTTATTATTTAATTTTAAATAGTGAGTCGAAGCATTTGAAAGAATCGCAGCTGCAGTGGAATGGAACGCGTTGAAAAAGTTTATTTATGCAAGCAGCTGATAAAGGATTGTGCAAAAACTTTTGTTCGCAGCCAAAGTGGCAGTGGCAGTTGGAGATCTTTAGGTCTCGCACTGCGTCAAGAATTTGGTGTTGCTTTATCGTCGATAGAAGTGCGTCGCTATAACTTCACTGTTCGTATTACGATAGACTACACTGAACTAAACTTGACCTTCTACGTGGCTAGGGAACGCAATATAAAGTATGCGCTTGTAATTGGTAACAACGTGTTAACCCAGGTTAATCTTATTGTTACGAGAGATGGTGCCGAGTTCAGGCAGAAGATGGTACAGGAGGAAAATCAGAATAACGGTCAAGTGCAAGAATCGGAGGCCAGAGGACAGGTAGAGGAAAGTTCGCATGTTGGTGAATCCGAGGCAGTAGTGGGTAGATCGAACAGTAACACAAAAGTGCGGGAAGGCGCAGAGAAGCGCATAGAAGAATTTAAAGATTTATGCCTGCTTGCAGATGTAGAAGAGGAACTAGCCGATGATATCGATTGGTCACAGTTGAACAGAGAATATGCTGATGGAGTGAGAAATTTGTCCAGTTTAGAATTTTAGGTCACGTGGAAGACGTTCCGATATATGAAAAATTAAGGTGCTCGTCGTACACCGACAGACAGATAGTGGGAAATCCAGTCCAACAGTGGTTGAACGATGGGATCATTCAGCTTAACATGTCAGGTAAGAAGTTTAGCTACGATTATTGGCATTGAAAATAGAATATAGTAGAGACAATTTTCTGATAGCGGTAATAGCCGAAGTGGTTGAACGGTTGCAAGCTGTCAATGTAATCGCGACACTGGATTTAAAGAATGGGCTCTTCCATGTTTTAGTACACCAGATTTCCCAAAAGCAAAGTTTATTCGTAACGCATAATGGGCAATTTGGGTTATTTCCGCTGTATTGAGGTATCTAATATATGACGGAATAGTAGTAGTGAACGACTTGGTTATTCCCTCCAATGATTATGCCGAAGGCATCCAGAAACTAGATCAAGACCTGCGAACAGCTGCGACAAATAGCCTTCGGGTAAAATGGAATAAGTATCAGTTTCTTATGAAGCGAATTGATTTCGATGAAACAAGAGACAAGTATGTACAGCAAGAGAGTTCCGCACATACGATGCACGACGCAGAGCAGACGTCGACTATCAGCAAAATGTGCAAGCAATCAATATAGCGCAGGTCTAAAACTGAGACCTAAATTCTTTGAGCCGCACAAAATTACTAAGAAGTTGGAACACAATCGATATGAGTGGGGAAAATCGGACATTGTGAAGGACCCAGGTACAACTGTTGTCGAATTTATGAAAAACGGAACTCATCACTGGAGGCCGAATGATCTCACAGTGTTGCAAACTTTTTTGAAGAACAAGTCTAGGCTTTAATAGCCGTGCTTTATTTGCGTTATGCTTTAAAAAACCTTCAAAGTACTTTTTTTATTATCATACATTTTTATATACTCGCTTAACAATTTATGATGTGGTTATAGATATATACAACCCAACACTTCACTTCAACAACAAATCGGAGCACCGATTGCCTTACTCCCACCTCTAACTCAAGTCCAAACTTCAAAATAGCCCAAAATAACACAAAGCAGCTGCAGCAACAGCTGCAATTACTCCAAAAGCAACAAGACATCTCCCCTCAACCAACGACCAGCAAGAATAAATTATAAAGTCGCCGAACAAAAAAAAAAACACGAATTCGCGACAGCCCAGTTGAGCTTAAAGCCTCCCAACCACAAGCCAAACTAGACGAATACTGCCTCGATAGCGCTAAACCATCTGAAAACAGATTTTCTCCATTGGAAGTTCACGAAGAAGAACCCCACCAATATCTGTAGACAAAGTCAACAATATTTCACTGTTGATGAACTGTTTCTGGCTTCTACTATCTATATCCATTCCAATCCTATAAGAGTATTATATCCATAGTATAGCAGAAAAACAGTGAATTTTATAAAAACCGTCTGCATTAAATGTTTTGCAGTCCACATATCCGCAAATTGCTCGCGCAAAATGAGAACAGATGACGACAAATGCGCCTTATGCAAAGGAAATCATCCCAACACTGCATAATATAAGTTAACACGTAATCAGAGTCAGCAAATTGTTGAGACAGCGCCGTTCGCTTAACACCTGCAACCGGCCGCGTAGGCTTTGCTGATCATGCTCACTTGAAAGAAACTATGAGCCATGGGAACCATTACCGCAGCATATTCACAAGACAATATTTAGTACTTCAGCCAAATGAACAGTATTGTAATATAATCGACACAATGCAGGTGGCGACAATACTTGCAATAATAATTAACAGGAAAGCTTTAAGCTGTATGATTAAATATCTTCTATAACATATTGCACCTACAACAATGTAGCGACTACAGCAGCGACGTCAGCAGATAGCTACTCCGCATCGAATACGACGGCGACAGTTAGGGCAGTTTTTAAGTATAGGGTTATTCAATAGGTGCGCTTCAACTTTTTTCCGATAGGGAGGGCGAACGACGCAATATTTTTTATTTTTCGCTTGTCATTTGTAAACTTCATTAGTATACATTTCATCATTGAACGCTACACACTTGAGCAACGATTGCAAATCGTGCAAATTTTTATGAAAATAATCGTTCTGTTGCTGCTACTTTAAGAGCATTACGGCCATTTTACGGTCCATTTAAAAAGCCGTCCCGTTTTGGGGTTATGTGAAGTCATTGGTCTACAGTAACAAGCCGGCGACGATTTGTGAGCTCAGAGCTCAATATTGAACACGAAATTGCTGGAATTTCGGCCGATTTATGCAAAAGAGTGGTCGAAAATTGGGTTCAACGATAGGACTTCGTAAAACGTGCACGCGGTCATGCAAAAGAAATCGAATTTCATACTTAAATGTATATGTTCAAACTCGATAATAAAAAAAAAATTAGTTAAAAAAGTCAAACCGTTTGTGTTTTATTCAAAAAAGTTCAAAAGTTGAAGCGCTCTTACTGAAAACCCCTATATAAATAGGACATAAGAATCTTGTAAGTTTTCAGTCTTGAAATGAAATAAAGAATCGCTCCTGTTTACTGGCGCCCAACGTGGGGCAAAGAAAAAAGTTCGACAGTAAGAAATAAAATTCGGCCAATAAGAAATAAAGTACGGACCTGTCAAAAAGGAATCACGGAACAACAGGGATCGGAAAATTCTGCAACATGTTAGAGAATAGAATTAAAAATCAATATGGTTAAGTAGAGTGCAAGAAATAAAAACATATTGTGTCCAATGTTTCAGTTGTTAATGTAACTATAGAGGAAATATATATTGTGTGAAGATTCTGTAAATGTACCTTAAGAAGAAATATGTTGTGTTAATTTCTTTAAATTCAATAACTTGTGAAAGTTTTTGAAATACCTAATTTCTGGCAAGCCAGATTATTGGTATCAGTTTTTTAATGAGCGAACAAGACCTGGAAAAAATATTTGGGATATTACAGAAACTTGGTGAAAATCAAAAGTACAGACGGGCAGTGACGAGACCAAATAATGGCTCTGCAAAATTTACAGGACCAAAACAATAACAAGTTAACTGCCTGTTAAACGAAAATTCTGCTCCTAATGAAGAAGTGTATCATGAGGTGGCAAACTCAGAGACCTCAGAAATCGAAGAAGACCTTACTGAATCTGATCAGATTAATTTTTTAGACAGACCTCCTTGCTACCGTTTAGGTTAGGTTAAGTTAGCCTGGTTGGCAACGAGCCACGCAAAGACCTTCTGGTCCCTAGCGATACCAGATGGAGAGCGACCTCTATAAATACCGAAAGCAGATATCATGTAGGATGTCAGCGCTTTTGGCGAATCTAAGCAGCGCTGGGAGATCCGCTTTTGAGACGTCTTCCAGACCCTCAAACAGTGGGGCTCCCAGGCATTTTAAATGCGTTTTTAATAATGCCGGACAAACGCACAAAGTTTTCTCAACGTCCTCTCTGCATTTTCTGCATTTGTCCGTGTTAGCAATCCCTATTTTGTACGCATGTGCAGCCAATAGATTATGACCTGTTAGCATACCTATGATAGTTCTGCAGTCCTTTCGCAAGACCGTAAGTACGAATTGAGTCAGTTCTTTGTCGTTAGTTCTACAAATAATTTTTGCTGTTTTGCATGTGGTCAGATTAGTCCACCTAGGTTAGGTTAGGTTAAATGGCTGCCCTAGCTAAAGGGCTCACTTGGACAAATGTTAAGAAATTCGTCCGTTGTGGTGCCATACATGGGAGAGGAGAGAGGAGATGGAAAGGAAGAAGGAGCCTTGGGATTAGATACGATGATGACCATACATTTTACGACGGCGCCGACGGGGGCTGATTTACGTTCGTAGTTAGCCGTATCAAGCTGCTAATGAACTTCACCAAATTTATGATACTTACGCCGGCTATATCCGCAGGCGTAGCGAAAAAGTGGGAGCCCAGATTTCTAAGTCTTTGCCAGACGAGAGCAGGGCAGCTGAGAAGATGGTGTTGAGATGATTCCACCTCGTCCTCCAGACAGTTTCTGCAGAACGGACTTGAGGTAATCCCAAGTCTTACGGCGTGAACACCTAACGGACAATGTCCGGTAAGGATGCCCACCAAATTTGAGAGCTGGGGCTTTGTTAGCCTTAGGAGTTCCCTTGAGCGTCCCCGATCTACCCGTGGCCAGAAGGATCTCGCGACCTTGCACGTTTGCGCACTAGCCCAGCGCTCGCTGAGTTGTCTCGAGGCCCATCTTTCCAGGAGCAGACCACAGGTTCTCAGGGGAACCCCAATTCTCTCATTACGCGACGAAACCGTCTCCAAAGTTCCCTGTCTAGCCAGCTCATCAGCCCAGCAGTTTCCCTCTATGCCGCTGTGACCGGGAACCCAAATGAGCCTTATGATGAAGTATTCGGATGCAGTCGAGAGAGAAGCCAGACATTCCCCGACTAATCTCGAACGCACAAACAGCGAGCCCAAGGCCCTAATTGCCGATTGGTTATCGGAGTAGATATTTACTTCCTTAACGGTAATTACCGAATTAAGCAACCAGTCCACCGCTTCCTTAATTGCGGATACCTCCGCTTGGAAAGCACTACAGTGGTCCGGGAGCCTAAATTTAAGTTTGATGGGAGTCTCCTTACAGAATACTCCCCCACCAACCCTTCCGTCCAACTTCGAGCCATCCGTGAACATGTTTGCCATGCCTTGCCGCCGAATGTTGCACCCCGCCCACTCATCCCTTGAGGGAATGTGAGTAGAAAAAGGTCTGCTCGGACCTAGCGTGGGTGTACAGTGGTCCAGCACCGTTGGGATGAACTCAAAGTTTTTAAGAATGCTAGAGTGTCCGTAACTTAAGTCTAGCCTATGGCCCGAACACCTTAATCTGATTGCGGCGCGTGCAGCGGTAGTTTTTCCTACAATGTCCACGGGCGCCACATTCAGCATAGCGTTAAGTGCTAGAGTAGGAGTGGTACGGAGAGCCCCACTGATTCCAATGAGGGCAGACCTTTGTACCCTCTCCAGCTTCTTAACTGATACCATCCTTTCTACCGAGTTCCACCAGACAAGGACTCAGTGTTGCAAACTTTTTTGAAGAACAAGTCTAGGCTTTAATAGCCGTGCTTTATTTGCGTTATGCTTTAAAAAACCTTCAAAGTACTTTTTTTATTATCATACATTTTTATATACTCGCTTAACAATTTATGATGTGGTTATAGATATATACAACCCAACACCCCAAAAAACTTAATGTTTTCACTGTAAAATTTGCCACAATATTACAGCAAACATCACTTCAACAACAAATCGGAGCACCGATTGCCTTACGCCCACCTCTAACTCAAGTCCAAACTTCAAAATAGCCCAAAATAACACAAAGCAGCTGCAGCAACAGCTGCAATTACTCCAAAAGCAACAAGACATCTCCCCTCAACCAACGACCAGCAAGAATAAATTATAAAGTCGCCGAACAAAAAAAAAAACACGAATTCGCGACAGCCCAGTTGAGCTTAAAGCCTCCCAACCACAAGCCAAACTAGACGAATACTGCCTCGATAGCGCTAAACCATCTGAAAACAGATTTTCTCCATTGGAAGTTCACGAAGAAGAACCCCACCAATATCTGTAGACAAAGTCAACAATATTTCACTGTTGATGAACTGTTTCTGGCTTCTACTATCTATATCCATTCCAATCCTATAAGAGTATTATATCCATAGTATAGCAGAAAAACAGTGAATTTTATAAAAACCGTCTGCATTAAATGTTTTGCAGTCCACATATCCGCAAATTGCTCGCGCAAAATGAGAACAGATGACGACAAATGCGCCTTATGCAAAGGAAATCATCCCAACACTGCATAATATAAGTTAACACGTAATCAGAGTCAGCAAATTGTTGAGACAGCGCCGTTCGCTTAACACCTGCAACCGGCCGCGTAGGCTTTGCTGATCATGCTCACTTGAAAGAAACTATGAGCCATGGGAACCATTACCGCAGCATATTCACAAGACAATATTTAGTACTTCAGCCAAATGAACAGTATTGTAATATAATCGACACAATGCAGGTGGCGACAATACTTGCAATAATATTTAACAGGAAAGCTTTAAGCTGTATGATTAAATATCTTCTATAACATATTGCACCTACAACAATGTAGCGACTACAGCAGCGACGTCAGCAGATAGCTACTCCGCATCGAATACGACGGCGACAGTTAGGGCAGTTTTTAAGTATAGGGTTATTCAATAGGTGCGCTTCAACTTTTTTCCGATAGGGAGGGCGAACGACGCAATATTTTTTATTTTTCGCTTGTCATTTGTAAACTTCATTAGTATACATTTCATCATTGAACGCTACACACTTGAGCAACGATTGCAAATCGTGCAAATTTTTATGAAAATAATCGTTCTGTTGCTGCTACTTTAAGAGCATTACGGCCATTTTACGGTCCATTTAAAAAGCCGTCCCGTTTTGGGGTTATGTGAAGTCATTGGTCTACAGTAACAAGCCGGCGACGATTTGTGAGCTCAGAGCTCAATATTGAACGCGAAATTGCTGGAATTTCGGCCGATTTATGCAAAAGAGTGGTCGAAAATTGGGTTCAACGATAGGACTTCGTAAAACGTGCACGCGGTCATGCAAAAGAAATCGAATTTCATACTTAAATGTATATGTTCAAACTCGATAATAAAAAAAAAAATTAGTTAAAAAAGTCAAACCGTTTGTGTTTTATTCAAAAAAGTTCAAAAGTTGAAGCGCTCTTACTGAAAACCCCTATATAAATAGGACATAAGAATCTTGTAAGTTTTCAGTCTTGAAATGAAATAAAGAATCGCTCCTGTTTACTGGCGCCCAACGTGGGGCAAAGAAAAAAGTTCGACAGTAAGAAATAAAATTCGGCCAATAAGAAATAAAGTACGGACCTGTCAAAAAGGAATCACGGAACAACAGGGATCGGAAAATTCTGCAACATGTTAGAGAATAGAATTAAAAATCAATATGGTTAAGTAGAGTGCAAGAAATAAAAACATATTGTGTCCAATGTTTCAGTTGTTAATGTAACTATAGAGGAAATATATATTGTGTGAAGATTCTGTAAATGTACCTTAAGAAGAAATATGTTGTGTTAATTTCTTTAAATTCAATAACTTGTGAAAGTTTTTGAAATACCTAATTTCTGGCAAGCCAGATTATTGGTATCAGTTTTTTAATGAGCGAACAAGACCTGGAAAAAATATTTGGGATATTACAGAAACTTGGTGAAAATCAAAAGTACAGACGGGCAGTGACGAGACCAAATAATGGCTCTGCAAAATTTACAGGACCAAAACAATAACAAGTTAACTGCCTGTTAAACGAAAATTCTGCTCCTAATGAAGAAGTGTATCATGAGGTGGCAAACTCAGAGACCTCAGAAATCGAAGAAGACCTTACTGAATCTGATCAGATTAATTTTTTAGACAGACCTCCTTGCTACCGTTTAGGTTAGGTTAAGTTAGCCTGGTTGGCAACGAGCCACGCAAAGACCTTCTGGTCCCTAGCGATACCAGATGGAGAGCGACCTCTATAAATACCGAAAGCAGATATCATGTAGGATGTCAGCGCTTTTGGCGAATCTAAGCAGCGCTGGGAGATCCGCTTTTGAGACGTCTTCCAGACCCTCAAACAGTGGGGCTCCCAGGCATTTTAAATGCGTTTTTAATAATGCCGGACAAACGCACAAAGTTTTCTCAACGTCCTCTCTGCATTTTCTGCATTTGTCCGTGTTAGCAATCCCTATTTTGTACGCATGTGCAGCCAATAGATTATGACCTGTTAGCATACCTATGATAGTTCTGCAGTCCTTTCGCAAGACCGTAAGTACGAATTGAGTCAGTTCTTTGTCGTTAGTTCTACAAATAATTTTTGCTGTTTTGCATGTGGTCAGATTAGTCCACCTAGGTTAGGTTAGGTTAAATGGCTGCCCTAGCTAAAGGGCTCACTTGGACAAATGTTAAGAAATTCGTCCGTTGTGGTGCCATACATGGGAGAGGAGAGAGGAGATGGAAAGGAAGAAGGAGCCTTGGGATTAGATACGATGATGACCATACATTTTACGACGGCGCCGACGGGGGCTGATTTACGTTCGTAGTTAGCCGTATCAAGCTGCTAATGAACTTCACCAAATTTATGATACTTACGCCGGCTATATCCGCAGGCGTAGCGAAAAAGTGGGAGCCCAGATTTCTAAGTCTTTGCCAGACGAGAGCAGGGCAGCTGAGAAGATGGTGTTGAGATGATTCCACCTCGTCCTCCAGACAGTTTCTGCAGAACGGACTTGAGGTAATCCCAAGTCTTACGGCGTGAACACCTAACGGACAATGTCCGGTAAGGATGCCCACCAAATTTGAGAGCTGGGGCTTTGTTAGCCTTAGGAGTTCCCTTGAGCGTCCCCGATCTACCCGTGGCCAGAAGGATCTCGCGACCTTGCACGTTTGCGCACTAGCCCAGCGCTCGCTGAGTTGTCTCGAGGCCCATCTTTCCAGGAGCAGACCACAGGTTCTCAGGGGAACCCCAATTCTCTCATTACGCGACGAAACCGTCTCCAAAGTTCCCTGTCTAGCCAGCTCATCAGCCCAGCAGTTTCCCTCTATGCCGCTGTGACCGGGAACCCAAATGAGCCTTATGATGAAGTATTCGGATGCAGTCGAGAGAGAAGCCAGACATTCCCCGACTAATCTCGAACGCACAAACAGCGAGCCCAAGGCCCTAATTGCCGATTGGTTATCGGAGTAGATATTTACTTCCTTAACGGTAATTACCGAATTAAGCAACCAGTCCACCGCTTCCTTAATTGCGGATACCTCCGCTTGGAAAGCACTACAGTGGTCCGGGAGCCTAAATTTAAGTTTGATGGGAGTCTCCTTACAGAATACTCCCCCACCAACCCTTCCGTCCAACTTCGAGCCATCCGTGAACATGTTTGCCATGCCTTGCCGCCGAATGTTGCACCCCGCCCACTCATCCCTTGAGGGAATGTGAGTAGAAAAAGGTCTGCTCGGACCTAGCGTGGGTGTACAGTGGTCCAGCACCGTTGGGATGAACTCAAAGTTTTTAAGAATGCTAGAGTGTCCGTAACTTAAGTCTAGCCTATGGCCCGAACACCTTAATCTGATTGCGGCGCGTGCAGCGGTAGTTTTTCCTACAATGTCCACGGGCGCCACATTCAGCATAGCGTTAAGTGCTAGAGTAGGAGTGGTACGGAGAGCCCCACTGATTCCAATGAGGGCAGACCTTTGTACCCTCTCCAGCTTCTTAACTGATACCATCCTTTCTACCGAGTTCCACCAGACAAGGACTCCGTATAGCAAGATTGGTTTTATAATCGTATTATAAAGGCAAAAAGTGACTTTAGGCGAGAGGCCCCATCTTTTGCCGATAGCGCCCCTGCAACCATACAAGGCGACTGTTGCCTTTCTGATTCTTTCCTCAATGTTTGGCTTCCATGTGAGAGCTCTGTCAAGGATGAGTCCCAGGTACTTCGCCTTGTCAGAGAGCTCCAACGGAGCGCCCAATATTGAGGGGAGAAACACTCTTGGTGTTTTGTATTTCCTCGTAAATAAGACGAGCTCCGTCTTCAGAGGATTTATCGATAGGCCGCAATTTGCGGTCCAATTTATAACTAGATTCAGATAACCCTGCATCAGTTCCATCAGAGTATCTAGAAACTTGCCTCTGACAATAAGTGCCACGTCATCCGCGTATGCAATCACCTTACAGCCCCTCCCCTCCAGCTCCTCCAGCAGACCGTTAAGTACGGCAACCCAAAGTAGTGGCGAGAGAACACCGCCTTGCGGAGTGCCTCTGTTCACTTGCCGGCGGAGAGAGGTGTCACCCCATTCTGCCACGATCGTTCTATCGGTAAGCATCGTGTGGATAAGCCTTATGAGTTCGGTTCCGACTCTTAGTTTACCTAGCGACCTGGTGATTGCCTCCGGGAGGACATTATTAAAAGCCCCCTCAATGTCGAGGAAGGCACCCACAGTGAACTCCTTCTGGTGGAGGGACACCTCGATATCCTTAACAATTGTATGCAAAGCAGACTCTACCGATCTGCCTTTACAGTAAGCATGTTGAGCGTACGATAAACGCCCCCGAGGAATTTCACTCCTTATGTGCAGATCAATCAGCCTCTCCAGGGTTTTTATCAGGAACGAGGAGAGACTGATTGGTCTGAAATCCTTAGAGGATACATGTGAAATCTTTCCTGCCTTGGGTATGAAAGTTACTCTGACAGCCCTCCAAGATCTGGGTATGTAGCCCCTATCTATGCAGCTCGCGTAGATCGGAAGAAGCCAATGACAAGATACCTCAGCAGATTTCTGCAGTTGAGCCGGTATAGTACCATCGGGCCCAGGTGACTTGAAGGGCTTAAAAGAGTCAATCGCCCAAGCCAGGCGTCGCTTATTCAGCCATCGGTGGTGGGTGCGTGGAGTGCTATGCGCCCTATCCCAGCCGATATTAAGCGAGTCCGGATTTGTCGGAAAATGGGCGTCAAGGAGTAACCGGAGTGACTCCTCGCTGCTCATGGTCCAGCACCCCGAGCTGTCTTTCAGGTACCCCATAGGCGTAGAATTCCTCGAGAGAATACGTCTGAATCTCACGGACTCATGACAGCCTTCCACGCTTTCGCAGAATCTCCGCTATGAGTCTCGCTTCCCTTTCCTGATTTCGGACTTGTAAATTCCCAGTCCTACTTTGTACAGTTCCCATCCCGAGGAAGAATTAGGTCTTCTGGCTCTATTAAAGAGCCGCCTACAAGAAGCCCTGATTTCCGTGAGCTCGGTTGTCCACCAAGGCGGCTTTTCCTTTTTGGGGGGGCGATCTTAGTGGACAAGCGCTCTCGAGAGCTCTGGTGCACGCAGCGGTGAATGTCTCCACCAATACATCTATAGATTCTTCCGAGAGATCCGCGTTTTCTTGCGGTGCTTCCGGAAGGAAAGCCTGCAGGTTTCTGCAGTATAGGTCCCAGTCCGTGCTCCTAAGGTTCCTGTAGGAGGACCAAACCGAATAGGTTTCATTCAAAGAAAACTGGATGTATCTGTGATCCGAAAAGGAATGAGCGCAGAGCACCCTCCAATCAGATATTCGATACCTAAGTGCAGAAGAGGCTAAGGTGAGGTCAAGCACCTCTTCCCTAACCGCCGTAATGAAGGTTGGGTCCTTACCTCTATTGCAAATAACCAAGTCTTCGCTTAAAATAAAATCAAAAAGTGACTCACCTCTTGAGTTGATATCCGAACTTCCCCAGCAAGTGTGATGGGAATTTGCATCGGTTCCGATAATGACGTCGATTTTTCTCCGCCTCGCCTCAGAAAGGGCCTCCCTTAGCAGTAACGGAGGTGGCTCCACCTCGTCATCGTGTGCCATATAGGCTGAGATCAGCCAGAGTCTCCCGGTGGTGCTCTCCAGGCTTATAGAGACAATGTCCTCATTGCTGAAATTAGGCAAAATGAATGCTTTTAGTTCTTTTCTGATGAGTATGCAGGATCTTGGTTTACCTGCACCACTGTGAACCATCAGTAAATAGTTTTTCGTCCTAATTCCAGAGATACCGCCACTGCTCATCCACGGCTCCTGGATCAGGACTACGTCAACTCCACCTTGCTCAAGGTGTATTAGTAAGTTAGCGGAAGCTGCCTTAGAGTGCTGGAGATTTATTTGAAGAATCTTCATCTTCAATAATCTTCTCCAGCATCCTGAGGTCAGCCTCCTCACTATCCGAGGCCAGAAGCCCCTCCTCCTCCGCCCTGTCGAACAGTTGCCCGATACTGAAGACTGACCCGGCTAGAGAGCGGACGTCGTCAGCACTGGCCCCATCCGACATGACAGATTCCACGTCCATCTCCACGGGAGCTTCCTCTACCGTGGGCCTATCCCCTCCCAGCATTACCGGAGTTGCAGAGACATCACCTCTGGCATCGGTCTGGTAAACCTTCATGACTACCTTCTCGAAGCCATAGGTGATAATCCCTTTAGTTTCAGCGAGTGGCCCGAGGGACTCTGCATTTAGCAGAATCAGCGCTTGCCGAAAATGTCCTTCAGACTTCTCCACCTTGACTACCTTCCAGTTATGCGTGGGAAGTTTGGGGTTACAGTAACGGAGGAGTTCCTTCATATCCTCTGGAGCAGAGGGCTCTGAGGGAAGCCAGACCCGGGCGCGCGGACGAAGAGGTAGGTCCGTTTTGTCCACAGCTTCCAGCTTGGCTCCCTTCCAGACCTCCCCCACCAGAGCTACTGCCGCCCTATACATTGTGGCCGACCGCTCATCGGCACACACAATTCGCTTAAAGGTGTCGTGGTACCACCCGGCACTCTCACAGCACGGTGGAGGTCCAGGGTTTTCCCTTACCACCTTCATAAACACCGCAGAGATGGCCGATGCCACTACTTTCCACTAGTCCCTGGAAATGGCGCCATCCTCCCTGCTGTTGTAGACCACCCCCAGAGTGATGGATCCCGGCTGCTTAGCGACTTCGCTAAAAGATTTCGGCAGACCGCCCCCAGTCCTCGGTTTCTTCGGCCGGAGAGTTTCCTCCTCTTGAGAGCGTTGCCGCTTCACTGCCGATTCTACTGGCGGTGCTAACGCACCCACCCTTTCTTTTAGTGAGGAGACCTTGGGGTTCGGCTCCGAATCCCCACTGCCGCCTAAATTTTTCGGGTTTTTGGTTTTAGTTTTGTTTTTGTTGTTGTTGTTGTTATTATTCATGTTTGTTTTATTGGGTCCCCACTCACTCATTAGTCCACCTAGCTACCACTCGCCTTTTCATGTAGTCGTTCATTTCATTGCATATTGTATTTAGCGGTTTTGGTATGTCGTTCTCTTGTTCAAAAGGTAGTCTAACAGCACTTTTTGCTATCTCATATACTATTTCGTCCCCCATAATGCCTTTGTGTCCAGGTACCCAAGAGATATGCAGCCTACTGTTTCCGGCTAGCCTTTCTATGGCCTCCCTGCTTCGTCGAACATTTTTGGACTTAATACAATATGAGCTTATTGCTCTTATTGCTGCTTGACTGTCCACGTATATATGTATTAATTTTTGAGTTCTTTCTTGTTGTAGTGTAGGCTAGCTCCGCGGCTTTCCCCACTGCAAAAACTTCCGCTTGGAAAATACTGCTGTGGTCTGGCAGCTTGATAGACTGCCTTATCCCTAGTTTTGAGCAGTAAATATCCGCTCCCACTCCATCTAAAGTTCAAGAGCCGTCTGTATAGATGTGAAAGGTTCTATGGCAGGATCCATGCCTTTGTGCTATCCCTCCTTTTCAATTGTAGTGCGAAACCTTCTCTCCCAACTAAAGTACGGAGTCATGTAGTCTGTGCAACGTGAGCTTCACTTTCCTATTGAGCTGTGACCGAAGGTTCTACAGGTGAATACTCCAGCAGCCACCCACCTCCTCGCGGATTTCGCTGCCAGGTTTTCCATTGGTGTACCGTTTTAAGTGTGTTATTCATCACATTACTGATGGTGTCCAGGTACGTTCTCGTAACTACTATAGCTATGTCCTCTGCATATGCCACTAGTTTTGGGGCCCCTCCATCAAATTTCTTGAGCAGTTCATTTGCTACAAGTAACCATAATAGCGGCGATAGTACCCTACCTTGCATGCATATTTGGTGACGCTCGTATCGCAGCTAATAGCTGCCTTATCCAAAGATAATCCGCGGGTTGCACACTAAGTGGCTCCATGCTATTTAAAATAGCATCTTTCGACACGTTGTTAAAGGCCCTTGATATATTTAGAAATACTCCAAGAGCGTACTCCTTATATTCTAACGGCTTTTCTATGTTATGTAAAAATGAGTGAAGTGTTACCGTTTATTGAACGAACAATTCCAGGGAGAAAATTAAAGTTACTAATAGACACGGGGGCATCAAAAAATTGTATTAAGCCTCTAAAAGTACTTGGGCACATAACACCTGTCGAAAATTCTTTCTTAGTGAAATCAATTCATGACTTCCCTCACATTAAAGAAAAATACACCGTCAAACTTTTCGACATAAACACTACCTTTTTTATATTTCCTTCTCTTTCGACGTTTGACGGGATAATAGGTCTGGATTTGCAAACGCAAACAGACGCAACAATAGATTTGAAATCAAAAAAATTAATGACTAATAAGGGCTCAGATCAAATAAAGTTTTTAAAGGGTGCAAATATGAATTTCACACTACAGGAGGACATAGAGGTCCCTGAGATTGTAAGGACAGAATTTCAAAAAGTGGTGAAAAATTTACTACGAGTTTTTTCCGATCCTAATGAGGCACTACCATTTAACACAAATATTTCTGCGACCATTCGCACCGAAAGTGACGACCCGTTCCCACTACAGTCGATTCTACGTAACCGTAACGATCCGGATTTATATCCGGCCAAGGACTGTCACTTCAGCAGCATTCCTCGAATATGCACGGGGAATGTTTATGCTCCTACAACAACCCGGTCTACTCTAAGCTACACCCGTATCCTATGGGTGTAATACAGAAATTCAGGACTTACTGAAAAAAGGAACGGACATACAGGAAAACGTAAAAATACGTCTTGCAATAGACTTCAGAAAGTTAAACCAAAAAACTATCGATGACAAATATCCTATCCCCAATGTAACCGTAATACTATCAAATCTAGGTAAGGCCAGGTATTTCACAACACTTGATCTTGATCCGATAGGGAGAATACCGCTTTCTCAGTGGGCAACGGTAAATATGAATTTTGCAGGCTTCCCTTTGGTTTGTAGAATGCGCCCAGCATTCCTTAAAGTGCTATCGACGACGCATTGAGGGGACCAATAGTGAAGTCCTGTTACGTTTACGTTGACGATGTCATTATCTTTTCGGAAACCGAAAAAAAACCTGTCGAACATATCGAGTGGGTTTTAAAAAGGTTATATCAAGCTTATATGAGAATTTCTCGTGAAAAATCGCAATTTTTTAAGAAAAGCTTTGAATACTTAGGCTTTGTTGTGTCTAGGGGGGGTATTAAAACAAGCCGCAGCAAGTTAGATGCTATTCATAACTACGAGAAACCCACCACACTTTTCAATGTCTGATTTTTTTCTCGGTTTGACAAGCTATTATCGCTGCTTTATTAAGGACTTTGCGTCAATAGCAAAGATGCTTCAGACCGCAACCCAAATGCCAAAATTAAACGCTTGAAAGCGTTTATCAGCGAGCACAATGTCCAAATTTTCTACAAACCAGGCAAGGAAAATCATGTTGCTGACGCATTGTCACGACAGAATATCCACGCTCTGGAAGACGAAACCCAATCAGATTTGGCTACGATCCACAGCGAAATGTCACTATCCTATACGATTGAAGGGGCCGAGAAACCATAAAATTGTTTCCGAAACCAAATAGTTTAAGAGGAAGCAGACTTAAATTTAAGACGGAAGTGCATATACTTTGGCGAAAAGCTCGTCCTATAATTCAATTCACATGTAGAAATCACCATATTGAGGAGATCAAAATAGCTGTGAACCCGAATGTGGTAAATGCTATACATTGCAAGCTGCCAACACTGCCCAGCATACATCATGAATTAGTAGAGAGTTTTCCGTCAACAAAGTCTTGGCACTGCAAAAGCATGGTGCCCGATATTGTCAACAAAGACGAACAGAGGGCGATTGTTGTTGCTGAGCTCAACCGAGTTGTCGCGAATTGTAAAATTTGTAGTAGGGCCAAATACGACAGGCATCCACGTAAGCAGGAACATGGTGTAACTCCAACACCCTCCTATACCGGGGAAATGCTGCACATTCATATCTTTTCGACAGATAAAAAATATTTTCTTACCTGTCTGGACAAATTCTCAAAGTTTACAGTGGTGCAGCCTATATCATCTCGAGCAATTGTAGATGTAAATACCCTAATCATTCTACTCGTATTAATGAATATATTTCCGAACACAAAGACTATTTATTGTTATAATGAGGATTCTTTAAATTCTGAAATGATATCCTCATTTTTAAAAAAATATTTTAATGTAGATATTGTTAACAAGCCACCACTTCATAGCACTTCGAACGGGCAGGTTGAACGCCTCCATAGTACACTTTTGGAGATAGCAAGATGATACAGATAAAGTCTCCTATAACTCCCCCACCGTTAGATTGAGGCTCTGACGAAATTATGATTTCCTTTTTTGTTTTGATGTATATTATGATTATTATTACAATTGGTATTATGAGAAGATTAATGCTAATATTTACATTTTAAGTTTAACTTGTTTCATACAGTACATTTTCGAGTTTTATATCATTTAATGTTACATTTTCGTTTTCTTTAATTTTTGTTATGATGTTAGGTAATATAATTTTATCATACACTTTTATATTGATATTTGAATAACTTTTATCTAAAGTCTGAATAATACAGTTCTCAAATTTTATCATAAAATTTCCTATTTGTTTTATTTTAAATTTGTTACAATTGTGAGACACTTCTGCGTTGATATTCTTAAATATTGGGATACCAGCTAAAATTTCTTTTACGATTCTTTGGTTTAATGGTATCATGTTGCAATATGCTTCTTTGAAATTGAATAAATTTTTTAAGCATTCACCATTAATTTTTTCCAAATTCTTTTTAAGGTAATCTTTGATATTAATATCAAAGATGTTGTTCTTGATGTCCGCTAAGACCTCATACTCATTAAAAATAATTGATTTATTTCTTGCATTTGGAAGAGGTTGAGATATTATATTATATATGATAGAACATAATCGGAATATTTCGGAATTCGAAGAATTATTAAAATGTTTTCGTCGTGGAAACCTACACTGACTTTAGTATTTGTGTTACTGTTAAAGTCACTGATTAAGTCTAATTCAATATGTGTAAGTATATCTGAGTGAATAATTCCTAGTTTAGTAGAGAAGATAATCTGACCGATATTATTTATGTGATTTTTTAGAAGTGATATATCGTTGTTTATTGTGAGATCCTGTACGTCAATAATTTGTGCGATACTTGTTGTATTTCAATCGTATTTTTTGCTTTGTTTAACGTGTGTTTTGTAATATTTTAGTCCACTTTTTGTATTCTCTGTCTGGTTATTGTCAACTTTCCATGCATTTATTTTTTTATATTTTCTGTGGTTTTTATTTCTTTTATATAGTTTTTTCCGTCTTGTAACACAACGTCTTTTCTATCTTTGTTTAATTTTTGTATATATTTCTCCTTCTCTGCTGTTAGCATATTATGGATGTCATTATATATATCTTCATGTATTTTTCCGTTCAGGAAATCGATAGGTTTAAGGCCTGTGGAACTGTGTATTGTATTATTATAAAATCATATTATCCTAGTAATGTTTTCCTCTACTGTTTCGTTCTTAGCTTGCTCATTGTGTCTTAGTAGCCTTATGTATTCATTTAAGGTGTTATGTAACCTTTCTATATCTGAAGTATTGTTACTATTAGATGTGTAATGTATTTCGATATTTTCGGCCTTTAAGAATTGCTGCATCGGCATTGCTTTGGATCCAAGTTCATTGTCAACCAGGGGCGGATCCAAGGGGGGGGGGGGGGAAAGGGGACTCATAGCTATCGGACTCATAAATTATTGATTATGATTCATATAAATTGAGTACCAAATATCGAATTTGATAAAAATTTTCCCCTCCCAAAAATGACCTCTGGATCCGCCTCTGTGTCAACTATGATTTTATTTACTTTTCTCTAAAGGTTAATTATAAGAAGCACTTTGGCTTTAAATTCAGTCCATGATCGGCCATTAATATGAAAACTTAACGCATATTTGGTAAATTTATCTATCATTGCATAATTTCTCTAGGTCTTTTCGGCCTCTGTTATTTGGAAAGGTATTTTTGGTGGGTTTCGATGGGTGCACACTTCGCAATTATTAATTCTAGTTTTTAAGCTTGGTTTGTATATTCTAGTTTTCAATTCCGCGAAAACTGCATTGATACATCTGTGGTTTTTATCAAGGTGTTATTTTCCTATAATATGGGTCAGTTTGCTTTCGTCTTCAACATCTTCGAAGCCTCTTTTCATCATTGCCAAAAAGCTATATTCTCTCGCAGGCTTCATAAAAATTGTTTTCAATAATAATAGCGTGTATTTAGTTAGAATTAAGATGTGTTTTTAATAATGTTATTATTGTTGCTTGATCTATTTCCTTGAACCGAAAAATTTTCTTTGTGTTCTTAAATACTTGTACTATTTTAATCTTCGTAGAACCTGAGTTAATCTTCTTAATTATTATCTGATTTTTATAGAAATGTATAGGACAGTGCCGCCGTAGCCGAATGGGTTGGTGCGTGATCACCATTCGGAATTCACTGAGAGGTCGTTGGTTCGAATCTCGGTGAAAGCAAAATTAATAAAAACATTTTTCTAATAGCGGTCGCCCCTCGGCAGGCAATGGCAAACCTCCGAGTGTATTTCTGCCATCAAAAAGCTCCTCATAAAAATATTTGCCGTTCGGAGTCGGCTTTAAACTGTAGGTCCCTCCATTTGTGGAACAACATCAAGACGCACACCACAAATAGGAGGAGGAGCTCGGCCAAACACCTAACAGAAGTGTACGCGCCAATTATTTTTTTTTTTTTTTATAGGACAGTTAATTTGGGAAATCTGCATTGCCGTTTTTTACTCCTTTTTTATAGTGGATTGTATAGTCTAATTCAGGCAGTTTCAGCCTCCAACGAACCAAATTGGAATTTGGCTCTTTCATGGAGAACGGCCAAGCTAATGGTTTATGGTCAGTCTCAATTATGAATTTTCTTCGAAAAAGATAAGGCCTAAAATATTTTGTCGCCCATATAATCGCAACTAGTTCCTTTTCGATTGTATTATATTGTAGATCGTGTTCATTCAAAGTTCGGCTGGCGTAAAATATTGGTATTGTGTGAAAGCACTGCTCCAAGTGCTACTGTACTTGCATCTGTATTTAGGGTAAATGTTTTGTTAAAATCTGGGTAGACTAATATAATATTTTGTCGTTAGTAAGTATTCTTTTTATTGTTTCAAAACTTTGTTTATATGAGTGGTCATGAATATTAATTTTGGCGTCTTTCTTAACACAATGTGTCATTGGCTTTGCTAAACGGGAATAGTCTATAACAACCGGTCAATCCGAGATATTGCTTGATTTGTTTCTGTGTATTAGGGATTGGGAAATTAAGAACACACTAAATTTTTGAAGGGTTTGGTTTTACACCTTCCTGGGTAACTATATGTCCGAAAAACTCAGTTTCTCTTTTGCAAAATTCAGACTTATCCAATTGTATTTTAAGGTTAGCATCTTGTAAGCATTTAAAAATTGTCTTAATTGACTGCACATTTTCCTGTAATGAAGTGGAAAAAATAATAATATCGTATAGATATACTACACAAATTTTCCCATTGCATTCTTTTAATACATTGTTTATTAGTCGTTAGAAGGTGGAGTTTTCAATCCGAAAGGCATTCTTAGAAATTCGTAATGTCCTCCTTCGACTGAAAATGCGGTTTTATGAATGTCTTCTTCACTGACTTATTTCTGATCCTTTTGCAAGATCCAAAGTCGTAAAGTACATACTTTTGCCTAGTTTATCCAAGGTTTCATCGATATTAGGTATTGGATATCGATCATCTATTGTTACTTCGTTCAACTTTCTATAATCGACTACTAGTCTCCACTTTCTGCGACCACTAGCGTCTGATTTTTTTGGAACAAACCATATTGGCACTGAATGTGGTGAATTATTGGGACGAATGATTCCAGATTCCAGCATTTCTTGTATTTGGTTTTTTACCTCGTTTTTATGTATATACGGGTAACGAAATTGTTTATTATATTTATTGCGAGGTATCTGCACATTTTCGCTCCCCATATAGGCGTATCCTGCTTTGAATAATATGTCCATGGCTTCTTCAAGGTCTGCAGAACCAAATGGTTTTCATTGGTTCTGGAATCTTATTTTTGAAAATGCTGAGGGTGGTCTGCATATTATTGGTGGCACTGGCCTCGGTTGCTTCTGTTTCGCCGAAATTATTTTGGGGAATATTTTTTACCTCTGACCAGATTGTGGCCTGGCAATTTATTTCAATGGTCTGTCTTGCTTTGCCCTTTAGTCTTGATTTGATCACGTCTAAGAAGAGCAGTTGGGACAATTGGTCATATGTTCTTAGATGTAGATGAATCCTGTCCACGAGTGTAGTAAAAGTCTGTAAGTCCTTGGTGTCTCCATAAAATTCAGGTAAGTTCTGGAGATATTTCAAGGGGTCTATTACCACTTTGTTTTGTGGTTGGTCAACCATTTTTATTGGTAAAAAAAAATGTTTAGTTACTTTAGTTAGTTGCTTAGCAAATGATTTCACGATAAACTTAGCAAAAAGTTTCACAACACAAAATAGAAAAACTAGGTCACTTGGCAATTATATCTTCAGGCAAATGGTTTCTATAAAATTCACAATAAAAATTTATATCACTTAGCAATTGGGGTTTTTTTTCAAAAAACTATGTCACTTAGCAATTGGTTTTTTTAAGAAAAAAACCTTTATGTATATCTTTTAGCAGATGATTTTTTCAAGATTCATAATGTATCTATTAATAAAAATTTGGCTTACTCTAATGTTACTGATAACTTCTGTTGTTTATTCTTATTGTTTCCATCTTGGAAAAATGTTTCATTGGTCTTTTTAATAATTGCTTAATAGTTCGTTAGTCTTTCATTGATTTTGTTTACAACAAAGTTATAATTACTTGACAATATTTACAATATTCAACTTACAATTCTTGGAAAAATGGTTCATTGGTCTTTTCAATAATTATTTGCAATTGTTTATAAAGCAGTAAAGTTTAAATAGAGGAAGTGTGAAAAATTCGTATAAGAATCTGAACAAACATTTTAGTTTCCTTTTATTTTCGAATACAGTCGAAGCTATAACTTTGAATTTGCTCGTTATTCATACGACTCAAAAATGATGTATAGGGTTATTTAATAAGAGGTGCTATTTTGATATTCAAATAAAAATGCTATTTTTTAATATATTATAAATGGTGTTTATAAATGATGTTTATTTCATTATAAAGAGGAAGGTATGCCGTTAATAGTGGAAAATAACATCAGGCAAATGACCACCACGACCACGCTTACAGGACAATATCCTTTTCATGAAATTTTCCTTAACCGAATTGCAAAGTGGCTGCCCTATGCCCTCGATAGCCTCACGATTTCCATCTTTGAGGTCTTGAATCGACTCTGGGCTGTTGGCGTAGACCTTCTCTTTCACGTGGAGCTAAAGAAAAAAGTCACAAGGTGTTAAATCGCAAGATCTCGGTGGCCAATTGTGATCATCTCTTCGAAAGATAACACGGTCCGGAAACTTTTCCCGTAAAAGATCAATAGTTTCGTTGCTTGTGTGGCACGTAGCACCGTCTTGTTGAAAATAAACGTTGTCTAGATCAATACCATACAATTCCAGCCAGAAAAAATCGTTAATCATCTTTCGATAGCCTTTTATATGTTTAAATAACACCTGTTATTGGAAAACCCTTTACAATGTTATCTCTAAGTAGCCCAATTGTGGCTCTTCGGAAACAGCTCGAAATACAAACTGCACGAGTCGCGGCAATATGTAATCTAGTAGACTCAGTATGAATTCGCTATCGGAATTAGAAATACTTTCCCTTAACGTTAGCTCGATCATTTATATAAATAGAAGAATAGAATTAAGAAAGTTGTTAACAGATAACAATCCAGACATACATTTGCTTAACGAAACCAAACTAAGCACAAGCTAAAATTTAATGGGTGTAATTTAATTAGGAGGGATAGTTCTTGAAGAACGACAGGTGGAGGAACTGCGGTTTTAATTAAAGAGAACTGGAAATTTGCCAAGGTTTTTAGTTATAGAGTAGATTCCTTTTCTTATTTAGAAGCTTGTACAAATAAAATGCATATGCCCCCGAATAACATCATGTATATAATTGCCGAATATTATCCGTCACGAAACAACAGCGGTGCATTCAAATCGGAACTCAGTGTAAAATTGGAGCTCTCAACCTTCAAAACCCCAAATCATTACTATATATTAGCAGGCGAGCTCTATAGTAAACTCTCGGACTGCGGAAACACACAAAACAATACTAAAGGCAACGTCTTAATTGATTGGCTTACTTCAAATGCAATAGAGTTAAGATGTAATACAAGATGAAGTCCAAAATAAATAAGACTGAGCTAAAATAAAAGCGACAGGAGCTTTGTTCTGATAACTTTTTTTATTCAAAATAGGCCTCGATACTCTGTTTCGGCGGCCAAAAAGCTTTTAGAAAGAGTGTTTCAGGTCATTGACAGGAATGTCCTTCAGGATGTCGGTACAAGCCTTTTGGATGGCCTTTACGAACGTACAACGTTTGCCTTTCGTGGCCAAATGCAATTTTCCGAATAGGTAGAAGTCACAAGAAGCCATATCAGGTAAATACGGAGAGTGATTGATGGTTAAAATGCGATTTCTAGTCAACAAATTAGTCTCAAGAGTAGATCGATGAGATTATTATGCAATAAGCGCCAGCTTCCTCCTTCGCGGTATTCAGGGCGAATTCGACAAAAAAACACGCCCAGATAGAAAATCACAATGACGCACAGTGCGGCCGATTCCCGAAAAGCTGGCCAAAACTCAAAAAATTAAGTAATTGATTAAAAATTTCTTACTCGGGGGTTGTCGGGGTCGCTGATTACGAATTTGATCTTAAAATTTTGAAAATCCACCCCCTTCCACCCCTATTGGCCACCCCCTCACGTGAAATAGCGTATATTCTAGAACATAATCAAGATGCATGTTAATTTATGTTTTCAGGGTCGCTGATTACGAATTTGATCTTAAAATTTTGAAAATCCACCCCCTTCCACCCCTATTGGCCTCCCCTCACGTGAAATAGCGTATATTCAAGAACATAATCGAGATGCACTTGTGCACAAAAAATAGCATAAAAGCCAAGGTAGCAAGTGGTAGCAGCTGAATCTTGTTTTATTCAGTAACCATTACTTTTTTGAGTAACCTTTAATAGGTTTCAAAGCAGCATATGACGGCGATGTATTACTATACAGTTTGAAAACTCAAATTTTATAAAAAAAAATTGCAAAAAATGTATCTACGTATTGCTGCAGCTAAAAATTTTGTGTCGAGGTATTGATATGTACTAAAGATTTCTCGTATTTTACTAACCTTCCGAAGATGATTCCATTTGGTTTTGTTCAATTTACTCCATTACAAAATCTTTCAAATGTGTACAACTTTCACTATTCATCGACAGTAATACGATGCTCAAACAAAGGCCACGTTGCGACTGAAAATGCAGAGGATACTTAGGGTACAGGACGTTGCTATGAACGGTTTTCACTACTCAAGGCTCGACCCAAAGACAAAAAACTCTATCTAGAAACTTTTTTTTTCGACTTTTGGCCAGCTTTTTGGGAATCGGCCTCACTGTGTGACGGTTTGGCCCATTGGCACGAGTTCCTTGGGGACAATTCTCTTGGAATCGTAAAAAGAAATGAGCATCGACTTGATTTTTGACTTCTCCAAACGCGATTTTTTTGACGGTGGCTCGTCTGGGGCCTTCCATTCAACACTTTGACGCCTAGCTTCAAGTTCATGTTGGAAACACCACGTTTCATCACCAGTTACAATGTTGTAAAATCCTCGTCTTTTCTCGCTTCTTCGAATGTTCGACCTCATTCGAATGTTGAATCCTGAGCAATTTTTGGTCGTCAGTGAACTTGTGCGGAACGAAACATGCACAGTCCTTTCGTAAGCCCAAATCGTCAGTTAAAATGTGGTAGATCGATATTTTGGAGATACTCAACTCCGATTCCAGGAATTTTAACGATGATTTCGGTTCATATTTGATACATTTACGAAACAATTTCGATGGAGTTTTCGGTGATTCCGGATTTTGGGCGGCCCTGATGTTCATTGTTATTTATGTCCTCACAACCATTTCTGAAACATGTAAACTATTCACGAACTCTGGCACGATATAGACAGTAATCGCCATAAACTTTTTTCATCAATTCAAATGTTTCTGTAAACGTTTTACCGATTTGAAACAAAATTTGATATTAGCTCTTTGTTCGAAACTCATTTTTGTACCGATGACACAAACATACTGACACTTAGACGTAATAACTTTGCTTCCACTGAACCGAATGTCACCAACGCACTACCTCATAAAAAGATCAAACACATTTTTATGACGTCAATCTTTTTTTATTTTGCATGTATGTATGCCTCCGTAACCTAAGCTGGAGGCTCCACTCTTTTCTAGATACTTGTATTGCTGTTCATTGGAAAGATATTCAAAAGGTCAATGATATAATTAACTGTTTGAAATGCATTGACTGTGATAGTGACCATTGCGCTATCGAAATCAACGCTGCCCGTAGGAATGGCACGTTCTAAATATTTTAACTCGGCAGGCAATCTAATCCAAAGAACATTCGACTATAGAAAAACCAATTCGAAAAAATTTAAACATACCTCGAACACACAAATTCCAAAATTGATCTTCACTTGCTTAAGTTAAATAAAATTAAAATAGGTTAGCTGCTATGGAAAAAAATGTACAAAAAGTAAAGGCAAAAAGTCCTACTAATACTTTTGTAAACTTGGCTATCATAAAAACACTACTAAAAGAAAAAAGTAAAATTCTTACTAATATCAAAAAACACAACCGTCTACAAATATATATCCCTCCTAACATTCTCCAACTAGAAAAAACCAAATTAAATCTTATCAAAAAACTAATCAATGACAATATAAATATTCAATTTAATAATCAACTCGAATACACCCTTATTTCCCTTGAGAATAGCGACCCCTCAAAATTTTCAGTAATTAAACGAACATTTCTAAAAACGACAACAATACAATTAGTCACATAAACGTTCCTTTTAACTCACCAGAGATAGTTCAAAAAAATGGCCTGGATTGAAGCAATTCATTTTTCAAAACAGTGCAATCCTGACAACACGGTTCACTTACAAGTGCAATAATGCTTCAATAAATTTTTAGAAACATAAACTTTATTCGACAGCATTCGAGCAACCAAAATAAGTTGTGATGCCACCAAACAACTCAATAGTTTAACCGAAGACCAAACAGAAACTTCTTAATTCGTTTCGATAATCTCTCAAATATATTTTCCAATCTTAAAAGTTAACTATCCTCAGGCTTAGACCAAATACCTAATATCATTCTAAAAAACTTATTCCAAGAACTAGTTTCAGAATATTGCACGCTATTCAACAACATGTTAAATAATAACTACTTTCCTTCTATTTAAAAAACAGCTAAACTGATCATGATACCAAATAAGAGAAGGACAAAAACTTTTTGAAAAATATCCGACATTGGCTTGTTACCAAACATTAGCAAAGTTTTTTAGGTCGTATTTAACATAAATATAAACCGGGTCACTAAAACCAACAACTAAGTGAATTCTAAACAATTTGGTTTTAAATATAGACATTACGTAAAATTAACCTTTTGACCTCCGAAACTAACTGAAGCTGGAATAAAAAACATGTCACAGGAGCTTGCTTCTTGGACATTGAAAAATCTTTCGACCAACTGTGGATCGAACGCCTGATATTTAAACTCATTGACTATAAATTCCCGGTTCACCTCACCATTATCATTTATAACATGCTGTCAAAAAGAAAAGCGATGGTAGTTGAGCAGAAATTCACCCAAATATTAAAATTGAAAAATACACCACACATGCGCTCACGTGAGCTCCAACTCCACTCTAAAATTCACCGTCAACTGGCTGGAGCCAAAACCAATAACAACAAATGCGATTGGATCCAGTGGCAGAGAAGTAATAGCATCAGCAATATGCTAGCGCTTGGCATTGTTTAGGATGGCGGGCAGCTGATAAAAAATTAAAAAACAAATCTTAAGTAAAAAATCAGGAAAAAGAGTAAAAAATTATTACTAAAGAGCACCGCGTTAGCTTTGTGAAGAGGAACTGTTAGTCAAAAGAGAGCGTTTGTTGTTATATTGTGTTTTAGATCAAGTTTCAGTGGTGAAATCGCATTTGAGCCGCTTATGTGTTCTGTTGTGTGCAAAGCTAAGCAATGAATTGGTATGACACGCCGCAGCAGGCGTTTTGCTGTAGGGCTTACTTGGTCTATACTTGTTTGCGGTGGTGTTGCATGTAACGCTGTGGCATATTGCGCGTTGGTGTTCTTTTGGTGACTCTTTATTTTGGTTCTTTAGAAATACTTCGATGGTGGATTAAATTTTAGTTTTGTTTTAATTTGTTTCGAAATCTCTATAGCCTGCGTTTTGGCTGTTGTTGGTGGCTTCTTGATGAGCGAAACGAATGCTGTTAATATGTTAATATGACTCGCCTGGCGACGTCTAATACGCCGCGGAAACATAGTTGAGCACTTTGTATGAATAATGTACAGTGGTTTGCTTTGGTAGAAAATTGAATGCAAACATGCTTTTGAAGATGAACAAACTTTTTTGGTCGTAAAATAAGAGGTATTAAAAGGTTAACTAATCAAGGTCGTTTCTTTCTACTTGTAGTACATTTTTGAATTTATGATGATATTGTCATTAGCATCCATTTACCATCCAGACAGAACAACTGGGGATATTAGATTTTGCAGCAAACTTAATCTTAAAATAAATACTAAGAAATGCGAAAGCATTTGTTTTCGTCCACCTATAAAAAAATGCAACGCAAATATCAGAAAAAAATAGAAAAATCTAAATATAATATCGAACGAATCCAGAATCCCTATTCAAACCACTGAGAGAGTCAAATATCTCGGTATCCACCTTGATAAATTTTTATACTATAATGATCACATTAACCTCTAAGTCGAGAAGACCGCAAGAGCCTTCCTTATCTACAAAAAATGTTTTTGTCAGAACTACTGCACAAGAAAGTAAAAATATTAATGGTAAGACCGATACTCATATATCGTTGCTCAATTTGGTACAACATTTCATCCTCATATATGGAACGGCTAAGGAAGCTTGAGAGAAGAATACTACGATCATGTACTTCTTTATACATATCACAAAATAGTAACTATACTAAATACATATCGAATTCAAAGCTGTATAATACGGCGAAAGTGTCCAGAATCGATTGTCATAAATTTAATATGAAAACATATCCGGCATTGGCTATACATTGCACCCCCAGAATCTTTCCTATATCCCGACAGAAACGGCTTTATACAAAACGAAAATCACATGTCAATAATATATCACATATTCAGAAGAGCGAACTATAAAATAGTCACATCAAAAACACTTAACGGAAATAATCAAAGTTCTGATACATATAAGTATTTATTTCAACCTGCGACAAAACCGAATCCACCCTTACCATTAAAAATTCTAACCACCCTGACAAATGACCCGTAACACCAACTTACACCACCTTTCCAGTCTGACTACCTTCTTTTACTACTTTTAAACCTTTTATTATTAACAATCAGCTATTCATCGTTTTTTCCCCCTGCATCAAAGATATAAAATATTCTAATAACTTCTAATTAAAACAAAATTAATTTCATGATTTAAGGAAAAGTTAATCGGTATCAGATAATATAGGTACTTGAGAGTTCGTCTAGAGACATTGTACGACACATCATTACTATACTGATACTATTGTTTATTGTAGTGCTTAATATTATTAACAGGAAATAAATAAACAAATATAAAAAAGCAAACTTGATGCAACCCCTGCCACTGCCTACTCTCTATGGAAAGCAACAAAAAATTTATAAAGTCCACCTCTGGCACAATCATCCATTAAAATGGAAACTTACAAATGGGTTGCAACAGATCTCGAAACATTTGTTTTGATAAAATGTGACGAACAGTAGTTGAAACGTTCCCGGATGACACTGCCGTACTCACTTGATATTCAAATAAAAATTCTATTTTTTAATATAAATGATCCGTCGTTTATTTCATTATAAAGAGGAAGGTATGCCGTTAATAGTGGAAAATAACATCAGGCAAATGACCACCACGACCACGCTTACAGAACACTATCCTTTTCACGAAATTTTCCATAACCGAATTTCGAAATGGCTGCCCTATGCCCTCGATAGCCTCACAAATTCCATCTTTGACGTCTTGAATTGACCCTGGGCTGAAGAAAGTCACAAGGTGTTAAATCACAAGATCTCGATGGCCAATTGTGATCACCCCTTCTATCTCTCGGTCCGGAAACTTTTCCCGTAAAAGATCGATGGTTTCGTTGCTTGTGTGACACGTAGCACAGTATTGTTGAAAATAAACGTTGTGCAGATCAATACCATCCAATTCCGCCCATAAAAAATCGTTAATCATCTCCCGATAGCGCAATCCATTCACCAATAACACCTGTTATTGGAGAACCCTTTATAATAATCCCCCAAACTAACATCACAAAATATCTCTGCATGCATCTTGATAGCAAACTCACATGGAAGCGGAAGACTCTAGGAATAAAACTCAGAAGCCTATATTGGTTCCTACATACATCGAAATTTCCATGTTTCTCTCGAAAGTAAGCTTTCATCTTACTCAGCTATCTTGATACCGATATGGACATATTTTTTATATCACCTTTTTATATCACAAATGCACAATCATCGTGATCTCAAAGTACCCACAATAATTGAAGAAATAAGAAAATATGCCACGTCATCCAAAACACGGCTCGAAGCGCACTCAAACCCTCTTGTCACAGGAATAATTGCAAATCCCATAACCTTCACCAAACTCAAGAAAAAATCTACAAAATACCTACAGTTGCGGACAAAACTCTCCGTGCGACCCCTTTTTTCTCAATTTCTCCCGATCTAAAGCATTTAAAAGAAATGTAATGACGCAGTTTTGCAGTTTATAGTAAGTCTAATTATGTAACAAATGTAAAAAAAAAAATTATTTTCAGTATTTACTTTAAAAGTTATTCACGAAAAACCAAAAAAAGGCACTGACAAAAGTGTACATACGAATTTAGAAAATAAGAATTATCTCGGAAAACTGATTAAATTTGTGGAAATTAATATTTTCTTGGGCCACTACCAGCATCGATGACTGTTTGCAAACGTCTGGGCATTGGAGCTGCTAAGTTTTCAACCTCGTCCGCCGAGATATTTTGCCATTCCTCCAGCAAATTCTCTTTGAGGATTGGAACACTAGTAATATAGTGCTTCGGAATCTTTCTCAATAATGTTTAAGTCCGGGCTTTGTGAAGGTTAATATAGTTTCCGTGGAGCATTATACAGCAGCCAGTCCTTGACGATTTGCGTGGTATTTTGCTGGAAGATCCAGCTCGAGCCTAGGCCTAGTTTGTCCACGGTTGGCATCAGGTTTTGTTCCAAAATGGTTTTGTATAGGAAGCGATCCACATTTCCTTCAATGAAAACGAGGTTTCCAACTCCTGTGGCTCCAACTGCTACCCAAACCATGTCACTGCCACCACCATGCTTTACAGTCGGAACCAGATTCCTAGGACCCATGGTAGTGTTTGGTTTTATCGAAACTTTGGCTTTGCCGTCGTATCCAAATATATAGTATTTGGACTCATCAGTGAATAAAACTAGTTTCCAAAATTCTATTCCCTTATTAAGGTGCTTTTTTTGCAAACTCCAGTCGAAGATTTCAGTTTTTCTCGCTTATAAGGGGCTTCTTGCGAGGAGCTCTGCAGTTGTAACTTTCATTGTTAAAGTTCCTGGTTATTGTACGTGGGCGGACAACAATTTGATACCTCTCGGCTACCTCCTGGGCCAAATCAGTGGCATGTATTTTCGGATTCTGATTCACTGCTTTGCGAATAAAGGATACATCTTCTGAGCTTCTTGGCCACTACACGGCTTACTCTCCAGAGAATTGGATGTTTCAAAGTTTTTACAAAGAGTTTGTACCGTAAACTTGCTTAAATACAATAAATCAGCTATTTCACCCAAGGATTTCTTATAACTTCTGTACTCAACAACTAAGTTTCTCAAATCAGTAGAGATTTCTTTGCGGAGCGACATTATTCCGATCGTACACTTTTTTAAAAGACAGAATGCCATACATTTTAAGAAGAATGCAAAGTAGAACCACAAAATAAAACAAACGGTACCTACTTTACAGTTAAGTATTCGCAGAAAAAAAGAGCAAAAATGTCCTAATATAACGTATGTACACTTTTGTCAGTGCATTTTTTTGGTTTTTCGTAAATAACTTTTAAAGTAAATACTGAAAATATTTTTTTTTACATTTGTTATATAATGGGACTTAAAACAAAACTGCATCATTACATTCCTTTTAAATGATTTAGATTGGGAGAAATTAAGAAAAAAGGGGTCGTACGGAGAGTTTTTTCGTCAACTGTAGATGTTAATAAATTCTAAATGATTATTTATCATATGCACCACTTTATGTATTCCATAAATGTTTTTTTTTCTTCTAATGAATTAAATAGCTTCAAGTAAGAATATTGATCCATGTTTAAAAAACAGATCGCAATAAAGAAATGGACTATATATGTATATATATATATGTATATAATTATGTTTATGTTCTAATGTACCTTAGTTTCCTGTCTAAATTCCTATATTTTGAAGTACGAATGAAATGAACGAATTAAGTTAAGTAAAATAGTTACAGTTAGTTAAATGAAACTTTGGAGTTTGCTTTGTCTTTGGCGATGTCGAGCTTTACTGCAGGTCGCTTTAACACACATTGCCCCGTTTTTACTTTAGCTCTCCTTTACTTCTCCATCTTCTGCCAGAAGGATTTCGACGACTATACCTTTTAGCCAAATGGTATTATTTCCATTTTTGTCGGCAATCGGTACGATGTTGTCACGATGTACGAGGTTCTCTTGTTTAAACCATTTATTGCAACGTTAAGTGATGGTATCGTTTCACGCAACCATCGACGCTAGAATAAAATCGAAAAGATCACGCTTGAACCTAAAGTCAATTCCTTCAGAATTACAAAACTCTCAAAAAACAGATAATCTTATACAACACTGGCTTTTTTTGTTCTTATTAAGCGTTCCCATACTCCACTTATGTGATGTGCATCTGATGGATCACACTTCCAGGCTATACCTTTAGGAGCAAGTTCGCGTTTACTGTTGAAGTATTAAGATTAAGCAACTTTCCTTTTAAAAAGCTAATATCCCCACGGAAATTCGTGCCGTTATCGCTATATATAGGCCTATTTTTTCGACAAAACTTGTCAAGTGGCCTTAAATTACATGTGCTGGTAAGGCAGTGCGGCCTAATAAGCTGTAGCCATACTCGCTAGCGGCGAATCTTACTCGATAACCTGTTGCTTTCGCATGTAAATTTTTCGTCAAGTTAATCGAGCATAGAGATAGCGAGCGCGGAAATGGCGAATAGAAGAAGCCTTTTTATATTTCTAAGGATGATGGATTACTAGGTTTTGCGAATAATTATTGTGAGGGAAACTTCAATTGCCACATCACGGGAATACGATATTTTCATATATGTATGTATGTTCACACACTCGCCCAAGCTGTCGTTGTTCAGATGGCAACGAAGTAGCAGTAGTGAAGACTGTCTTAATTTTTTTCGTTCATCACTAATACATTCTTAGTTTTTTCGTAAGCAAACCTTTTAATAACTCAACATAACACAATTAAACATCTTTTCACCATATATATTTCAGCAGGGCAACCGCGGCGAGCAATGAAGTATCGCAGTAACATCTGGCAGGAGTCAATACTCCGAGAATGGACTCTTTCTATGTGTACAGCTCTTATAATAAGGCATTTCATTGTAATGCAAAAAAACAAAACGACATACAGAGATTTCACACCGAAGCTTAAATGATACATTTAAAAAGAAGCAACAATTTATTTCTAATTTTTTATATTTTAAGGTATTTACATAGTACTTTCTTGGGTATCCTTACAATATATATTTATAATTTCGTACCTTTTCCATTGGTTTTGGCATGCATTGAACTACCAGAGAATGTTAATGGAATGAGAAGGCGCAAATGTTATTGTTAAGAATTTTTAGTAAAATTTAGATTTGAAAGGTTTGTTATAAGGGATTTTAGAACACCGACTTTATAGACACCACACTGAGTTTTGCCCACACACAAATTTAAAACACCATACATCTTTCACCTCAACACAGAACACATCTCACACCTCATTTTCTTATTTTTGAAATAATAACGGATACGTACAATTTATTACACAATTTTCTTTTGATTACATTACAATAAAAGATAAATTAAAAAAAATGACTTTGGAAGGTATAAAAGCGCGGGATGTTTGTTTCTGCGACTGCGTTATGAAGCAAAGCTGTGTGATGTCTATGCATGCGACATTTTTTGAAAATTAGTTCAAGCGTTTTTTCATTACATGCTCAAATTAAATACATAGTAACTTACTTAATGAAAGTATATAACACTTTCAAATATAATACATATGTATGTGCATGTTAATAGGAATTTGCATTTCAATTTACAGTTTATGTATTCGACGGCAAATTTTTATATGATAACATACTACTTTCATATGTATGTGCACACGTGTCTACATATGCATGTATGCCGAAGTAACCTTAACTTATGTATGATAGTTACACATGTCATAGCACACACATTTCTACCTACCTACCTAGCGGTCTATCATCCTCGCAATTCGGATTCCGCAAGGCTCGCTCAACCACAGATGCTGTAGTTGCGGTTAAAAGCATTGCTCAGAAGGCAATCGAAGGAACTCGGTGGTTATACGGTAGCAAGGAATATTGCCTAATGGCAACGCTAGACGTAAAGAATGCCTTCAATACCGCGAACTGGAACCAGATTCTGATGGAGCTTGATTGCTTCCAGGTTCCAACGTATATACGAAAGATTATACTCAGTTATTTCACTGACAGAACCCTCCGCTATAATACCGATGCGGGTGTTAGGGAATATAAAATAACTGGCGGAGTTCCACAAGGCTCAGTCCTAGGCCCCTTGCTGTGGAATATTATGTATGACGGAGTCTTACGTCTCAGTTTACCCACAGGGTCCAAAATTATAGGGTTTGCTGACGATATCGCGGTTGTGGTCGTAGCTAAAGTACTACAGCAAGCAGAAGCAACCTGCAACCAGACTGTTGGCGTGGTGAAAGAATGGCTGCGCAAGAATGGTCTAACTCTTGCGGATCATAAGACGGAAGCAGTGCTCATTAGCAGCAGGAAGAAGGTGGAGTCGGCAAATATAATGGTGGACGAAAATACCATAGGATCGAAACCGTTCATTAAATACCTGGGCGTATTAATCGACCATAGGCTGAACTTCAGAGATCACCTATCATACGCAAGCAGCAAAGCGGCAGAGGCAGTAACAGCACTGACGCGCATAATGATGAACACTAGAGGCCCCAGGTAAAACCGCAGGAGACTACTTAATACCATGGTCTCATCAATTTTGCTGTATGCAGCTCCAGCATGGGCGGAAGCAACTAATTGCAGCTCATATGTGAGTTGTATGAAATCAGTGTATCGACTGAGTGCCCTCAGAGTGTGCTGCGCGTTTCGAACGGTATCAGAAGACACCAATATGGTTATTGCAGGGCTACTCCCAATAAATTTAATGGCAAAAGAGTACGCTGAAGCTTACCAAAACAAAGCTACTTCAGAACGACAGACAATACGCAAGGAAGCAAGAGAGCGTAGCTTGCGTTCATAGCACGGAAGTTGGAGTTCGTCCTTGAACGGACGCTGGACGTACCGTCTGATTCCCTTAATAGCCAAATGGGTTAGCCGTAAGCATGGACAGTTAGACTATCATCTGACCCAAATACTGACGGGACATGGGTGTTTTAAATCCTATCTAGGTTTAAGCACGAAGACGACCCGTACTGTTCTCATTGTGCACCAGCTGTAGAAGACGCAGAACATGTTTTCTTTGTCTGTCCGCGATTTGTGTTCGAAAGGGAGGAATTAAGCACTAGGGTGGGGAAGCCAATTTCGGCTGATAACCTAGTCGATATTATGTTAGAGGCAGAAGAACATTGGTCCGCTGTATGTAATATGGCAAAAATAGTAATCTCCAAACTGCGTCGCGCTGAACAACAGCGCAGATCTTCATGAAGAGGCAATAGGCCGTTCCCCTTCCTGTCAAGTGATACTTAACGGTTGACGTCGCTGAACAACACAGCGCAAATTTTCAAGAATTGGCAATAGGCCACTCCCCCTCCCACGAAGTCATGCCTACCGGTTGTCCCGCGGTGGGAGGGAAACGGAGCTGGGGTGGGTTTTTAGTGGGTGAGTCGAAAGGCAAGTCCCACACTTTTCGGCTTTCAATGCTTTGTGCCACCTCCATAAAAAAAAAAAAAAACTCATTTCTACAAGAAATCAAATATACATTCGCACAAGTGAGCGAATTTCTTCCTATCAAATGTAAAAACAATTCTGTTCTATATATTTACATACCTACTTTATGTCCTAGCAGACGTACATATACATACATATGTAAACCCACTTGTAACTACAAACATGCACTTCATACATGCATACATATGCATGCAGTTCCATTCGCTGTATTGAGAGCGGGATCTATGGTGCCACCTGTTCACTTGAGTCGACGAACGTATGCAGTTGCACTTTACAGTCATCTTCGTAGAGGAGTGGAGTGTAACAACGCGGTACCCAATTCGAGTTTACCATTTTAATGAAGAAGACGAATCCTTATATATGTGCTGTACTCCGCAAAGTTGGTGCTGTAAATGTTGTAAATATGTTTGGTGAATTATCGTTGCAGTCTACATGTGATACCTGACTACGCTCTACGACAGTACGCGTCTACGGTTCACGTGGTGACTGCATAACGGAATGTACCAGTATTACTGCTGTGCGCTTGATAAACGTTGGTTCTACGGTTTTGTTCAGGCTACTATGTAGTAGAGGAATTGCTTTGTTATTGCAGCACCCGTACAGCTCCTGACGTCATTCCTTCATCATTGCGGGACTAATACCGGTAAACATTATGGCAAAAAAAATGCAGAAAATATATACAGGCCTATCCAAACACGACGAAAGAGCACAACATATATGTATATATGTATAAGTATATTATAGCAGAAAAAAGGCGTCGTAAGGTCATTCATTGTGCGCCTGTAAGACATATTCATAAGTTCTGCAGGGGGAGTGGCAGAGAGTGAAGAGGAGTTTATAAGGTGTAGGTGTACCTGTAAACCTGTGTTACAGTTCTTCTTTGCAGAGTATTCTATTGACGGGCGTCATTCTGAAAAAAAAAATGCACGCCACTGTTGACAATTCTAATTTTGAAGTAGGAAGAGATTTCATGTCATTAAGAACCAGCATTAACACCGATACTAGTATCAGTCTTGAAATCCAACGGAGAGTCTCTCTTGACAACAAATGCTACTTTGGGCTAAGTAAACAATTGAGTAATTAAGTTCTCTCCCGACTAACAAAAATCACAATTTCTATGACACTCTTCATTCCCATCTTATTGTATGGTGTATAAGCTTGAACGATGGCAACATACCTTGGAGTGTTCGAGAGAAGGACTGTGGAAGATTTTTTGCTCGTTGGCGACGGCAAACATCGCGGACGATGGAAAAATTAGCTATATCAGCTTTACGTGACATAGATATAATACAGCGAATAAAGACTTGATCCGCTGACTAGGCCATGCATACGCCTTGAGCATACATCTTCATTTTTATGAGATTACTAGCGAAAACCCGCCCGTTCCGCTGGTCGTCTTTAAAAAAATCTAGATTAATTAATTAAATTAAGCCGAAAAATACTGTGTGTTTTTTATAAAAATTCTCGCGCATGAATAGTAAAGAAAGAAGTTTTGATTAGTAGTAGCAATTAAAAAACGTTTGATGCGATTTACTTTATTACTTTTTTATTGTAATGCTCTTTGGTATACAATATTCTTCGTTTTTCCATGCGTTGTTGAATAAATGAACAATACCGATGGCTTACCAACTCTTGAGCATGAAACATAAAGTTGGCCATGAGAAAAACATGGGTATTCTAAATCAATACCACAAATTGATAAAGTTTGGTCTTGTGACTTATTAATAGTAACCGCGAATGCAAGGCGAAAAGGAAATTGAAGACGTTTGAATTCAAACGGCATATCCGATGGTATCATTGGTATTCGCGGTATTAGTTAAAACGTCTTCAGCAGAGTATTTTCCATTCAAAATTGTTGCTTCAATGACGTTATTCATCAATCTCTTAACTGTTAATCGAGTGCCATTACATAGTCGTGGTTAATTTATGTTTCTCAACATAATAATCGGGGCTCCTATTTTCAAGTTTAGCATGTGTGGCGGTAATCCAGGTAAATCAAGGGAATTCAAAAATTCAGTGGGATAATTTACAATATCATCTTGATTTGTAACAGTGTCAACGGATCGATATGTTTGTTCTGGAATAGGTATGTTAGCCAAAATAGCCGCATTCATTTCATTGACATCTTTATTTTTTCCAGCCACGATGGCTCGTTAGTGAACTCCAATCATGATTTTTGTAATTTTGAGGCAAATTTGGGAAAATACTTTGAATTAACTGTTCTTTCGTTTGACTTATTTGACAAAAGTTTGGTTGTAAAGTTATTAAGCCAGTTAAACTATCTCATATTAGCATAACCTTTCTGCAAAAAATTAAGGAAACGATCACCAATCACGCCGGCAATGATACAATGAATTCTTCACTATAACTGACTTCAGATTAACGTTTATATAATAAGCGTATATGTAACATTTTAAAATGTTTTTAGAATTTTTTTTTAATTTTTAATAATAAGTGGTCTTCCTCTTTCTCTTCCTCTTCCTCTTCCTGTAGCTGTTCCTTTTCCTCTTCCATCTCCAGCTCCATCTCCTTTCTTTATCCCGGAAACGGGCAGTAAAAATTACTTCTCTTAAAAGCTCAGAGATCTAAACAATACTCTGTATTAAAGCACTCATCAGTAGCTTTGATTTGATACCCACAATGTAAAAACACATCCTAGGGTTACCCGGGTCCTCGTTTTGGCCCTCGGCAGCGCCACCTGGTGGCGAGTGGAATCAATAAGCATATTATACTAACCTTCACCGTGGAAAAATATATATATATACCAAATTTCATAATAATCGGCCCAGACACACACGACCAAAATGTATTCTAATGAATGCTATGTGCGGTACAAAAAATACGTGCGGCAAATAGCAAAAACACACTCACTTAACCGACGCACCGCACACACACGCGTTATTGGATTTCAACCAAACTTCACAGAAATCTTTGCCGAAGCAACACCAATAATGTGTGAAACTTTCATTGAGTTCCTTACACGCTTTGTTGAGGTTACAGCGGACAAATGCACACTTTTTTTCGGCTTAATTTTTATATATATAGACTAGCGAAAACCCGCCCGTTCCGCTGGTCGTCTTTAAAAAAAATTTAGATTAATTAATTAAATTAAGCCGAAAAATACTGTGTGTATTTTATAAAAATTCTCGCGCATGAATAGTAAAGAAAGAAGTTTTAAATAGTAGTAGCATTTAAAAAACGTTTGATGTGATTTACTTTATTACTTTTTTTATTGTAATGCTCTTTGGTGTGAAGCCAGAAATAAGAACCTGCTGCTCGGATGCGATGCCAACGCGAGGCATGCGTTGTGGGGAAGTTCCGAGACAAACGACCGAGGTGAGTCTTTATATAATTTTATTATTAATACTAACTTATCGGTATGTAACAGGGGTAACACTCCCACTTTCACCTTTCCTAGTACGGAGTACTTCAGAGGATGGGAGGAAGTGATTGATGTTACTCTACTGTCTGAAAATAGCTTAGTAAGGGTAGATAACTGGAGGGTATCCAATAAAAGGTCATTTTCTGATCATAGTTGGATCCTCTACGATTTGGATCTTGAGGTAGATCCACCCCTACCGTATCGAAATCCTTTAAGAACCAACTGGAAGAGGTTCAAAAATGTAGTAAACAAGAGGATAGGAGGGACTCCTATCCCTCAAATCACTCTCACGGAAAGCCTTGAGAGTAGGGTCATAACACTGGAAAAGGCATTTAGTAGGGCCTACAAAACGTCCTGCCCCATAAAATTTAGCAAAAAAACTCACCCTCCTTGGTGGAGCAGTGAGCTCTTAAAACTAAGGGAAAAATCTAGATCAACGTTTAACCTCAGCTACTCGACGGGAAATTGGGAATTGTACAGAGAAAGTCGGAGACAGTACAAGAAGGCAATCAGGGCCGCCAAAAAAGAGAGCTGGAGGGAATTTTGTTCGTCAATCGAATCTACTAGGGATTCTGCTAGGCTTAGCCGGGTTCTTTCCAAAGACTACTCTATGGCTTCTTGGGTCAAGAAACCTGATGGAACTTGGACTGCTACAGCAGAAGAATCGCTAGAGCTTCTGCTAAACACGCATTTTCCGGGATGCAGCGCTTACGAAAGTGAGAGGGGAAACATTAGGCGGAGCCAATATAACCCACAGCATCTTGCAAATGAAATCATCACCAAAGAAAAAGTTGCATGGGCAATCAAATCTTTCTCACCCTTTAAATCTCCGGGGCCAGATGGGATCATTCCAAAGATGTTACAGGAAACCTTGGACTGTATCCTACCATGGCTAGAGAAAATTTTTAAAGCGTGTTTAAACTTAGGCCATATTCCAGACAGCTGGAAACTAGTCAAGGTCGTCTTCATACCAAAAGTAGGTAGAAGAGGACATGAATCAGCGAAAGACTTCAGGCCAATCAGTCTCTCGTCTTTCCTGTTAAAAACTTTTGAAAGGCTTTTGGATACGCACCTCAGAAGCTCTTTGGAGAGTTCTGGTATATCAACTGCACAACACGCATACCTTAAAGGCAAATCTACGGAGACGGCGCTTCACGAGGTTATCGGAACAATAGAGGGCTCTCTAGAGAGCAAACATTATACCATGGCGGCATTCTTGGATATCGAAGGCGCCTTTAACAATGTTAGCACAGATGCCATCCAACGGGCGTTGATAGACCTGGAGGTGGACAGTTGCATTAGTAACTGGGTCATCTCCATGCTAGAAACGAGGATCATCAAAGCTAATATGGGTAATATCAACATAACCAAGAAGGTCCACGGGGGCACTCCTCAAGGGGGAGTATTATCTCCACTTCTTTGGCTATGTGTGATCAGCAAAATCTTAACAAAACTTGACGGAGGTGGGGTAAAAGTGGTGGCGTACGCTGATGATGTGGTGTTAATGGTGTCAGGACTGTGCCCAAATACGATCAGTGGGATCATCCAAAGGGCGTTAGGCGAGCTTAACTCTTGGGCCACGGGATGTGGGCTAAGTTTAAACCCGCGTAAAACAGAACTTATGCTTTTTACCACCAGATACAAGGTACCAACTTTCACCCTACCAAATATCAACGGACAAACTCTGTCACTATCAACCAGTGCAAAGTACTTAGGAGTAATTCTGGACTCCAAACTTAGCTGGAAGTTAAACGTCGAAGAACGGGTAAGGAAAGCAGAAATTGCTTTATATGCCTGCAAACGTATGCTTGGAAGAAGATGGGGTCTTCAACCGAGGCATACATTATGGTTGTATAAGGCGGTTATACGACCCATTCTATCGTATGGTTCGGTAGTTTGGTGGAAAGCTCTAGGGAGAGAGTACAATACCAAATTACTCGGCAGAATACAAAGATCAGCCTGTGCAATAACGGTCGGTGCAATCAGACCATGTCCCAGAGAGGCTCTCAATGCTCTGACACACGTTATTCCCATAGACCTACATATAAAGAAGACGGCAACCATAAGTGCATTTAGGTTAAATGAAGCGGGTCGCTGGAACGGAAAAACTTATGGTCACGCTAGTCTATTATTGCGACAAACTCAGTTAACCTCGGTGAGGACTGACTACATCGTCCCGATGGTAAAGTTCAATAGGAATTTTGCCACACTCTTTCCATCTAAAAAAGAATGGAATAAGGGATTCTCTCTAAACAACTTCGATACCACAGTCTATACAGATGGCAGTAAAATGGATTGTGGTGTTGGAGCTGGTACATATATATTCTCATAGACTTGGAATTGAAAAATCTGTGCGTCTCCCTAATACAAGCAGCGTCTTCCAAGCGGAAGTACTAGTCATTGGGGAAGCCTGTAGGTTACTAATCGCAGATTTTTCTTTTAAGGGCAATATCGCTATTCTTTCGGATAGCCAAGCCGCAATCCAGGCGCTGGACGCGACTATAACAACCTCTAAAGTGGTGGAGCAAAGTAGGAATAGCCTCACCAACTTGAGTGAAAACCATAGAGTAACCTTGATTTGGGTCCCGGGACACCGGAACATAGAAGGTAACGAAAAAGCTGATGAACTGGCAAGAGGGGGATCTGCCATGAATAGCGCTCTTGCAGTACCAGTATTCACTCCACTAGGTGCGGTCAAGAATGCAATTTCCCTAAAATACCTTCGAATTGCAGATTGTAGATGGAGAGACCAGACGAAATGCAAAATCAGCAGAACGTTATGGCCCAGCTACAACCTCAAGCAATCGTTGACATTAATAAACATGAAACGACGGGACACCTGCAGACTTACGGCAGTCATAACTGGCTTCTGGTCTATCGGAGAACAAGCCGCCAAAATGGGTATCCCTCACAATACATACTGTCATAGTTGTAAACAACCGGAGGAAAAAGAAACAATCTTCCATTTCCTCTGTGAATGCCCTGCCCTATGGAAGGACAGAATGTTAACCCTGGGCAAACCGCTGTTCGAGAGTCTCGAGCAACTGTCTGGCGTAGACGTCAACAACCTAATAAGGTTCCTAAACCGCACAGACTGGATATAGTCCTGCTGCAAATAACTGTTAAACAATTTGGTAACGAGGATGTGGCAACAAAATGGTGCGGAAGCGCTAGTTGGATTCTGGATGAATCACCACTCTAACCAACCAACCAACCAAGCTCTTTGGTATACAATATTCTTCGTTTTTCCATGCGTTGTTGAATAACTGAACAATACCGATGGCTTACCAACTCTTGAGCATGAAAGATAAAGTTGGCCATGAGAAAAACATGGGTATTCTAAATCAATACCACAAATTGATAAAGTTTTGCCTTGTGACTTATTAATAGTAATCGCGAATGCAAGGCGAACAGGAAATTGAAAACGTTTGAATTCAATCGGCATATCCGATGGTATCATTGGTATTCGCGGTATTAAAATGCCTTCACCAGAGTATGTTCCATTCAAAATTGTTGCTTCAATGACGTTATTCATCAATCTCTTAACTGTTTATCGAGTGTCATTACATAATAATCGGTGCTCCTATTTTCAAGTTAGCGTGTGTGGCGGTAATCCAGGTAAATCAAGGGAATTCAAAAATTCAGTGGGATAATTTACAATATCATCTTGATTTGTAACAGTGTCAACGGATCGATATGTTTGTTCTGGACTTGGTATGTTAGCCAAAATAGCCGCATTCATTTCATTCACATCTTTATTTTTGCCAGCCATAATGGCTCGTTCACTAAGTCAACCATGATTTTTGTAATTTTGAGGCAAATTTGGGAAAATACTTTGAATTAACTGTTCTTTCGTTTGACTTATTTTACAAAAGTTTGGTTGTAAAGTTATTAAGCCAGTTAAATTATCGACAGGAACTTTGCCATTTCCAATATCCAATAATTGCTGTGAAAATTCAGCAGCTGATGGATCATTTTGCATTAGAAGACGTACATTTGTAGTTAGTTTGAGTGTTTGAACATGTCTCCACAAATATGATGATTTCAAACATGCACCCAATTCATCTGCTACAGTTGCTCGAGGAATAACAGGCAGTGTTTGTCTAAAATTACTTGCCAGCAGAACTAAGGCACGACCAAACATTTCATTTTTACTACGTAAATCTCGTAATGTCCTATCAAGCGCTTCCAGTGACTTTGTATGTGCCATCGTGCACTCATCCCATACAATTACGTGTGCGAAAAAGCGGAGAAGGAGAAGAGAACTGTTCTATTCCCCCTCCGCTTTAACCCAGCTATGTGTTCAGGTGCAAATGACTTTTTTGCGTGAAGTCTGATATAAAATAAGTTCTATTTACTCTTCTTAAATTTATATAAACTTTTCCAGGCGAAGTAAAAAAACTGACATATACCTATTTGCTTCAGCCGTATATTTGTGAGTACACAGGTAATACGTAAATATATGAATGATATAGGTAATATCTCATATTAGCATAACCTTTCTGCAAAAAATTAAGGAAACGATCACCAATCACGCCGGCAATGATACAATGAATTTTTCACTATAACTGACTTCAGATTAACGTTTATATAATAAGCGTATATGTAACATTTTAAAATTTTTTTAGAATTTTTTTTTTTTTTAATTTTTAATAACAAGTGGTCTTCCTCTTCCTGTAGCTATTCCTTTTCCTCTCCCATCTCCAGCCCCATCTCCTTTCTTTATCCCGGAAACGGGCAGTAAAAATTACTTCACTTAAAAGCTTTCATCAACAGCTTCCATCTGATACCCATATTGTACAAACACATCCAAATAGGAAATAGCAAAAACATACTCACTTAACCGACGCACCGCACACACACGTGTTATCGGATTTCAACCAAACTTCACAGAAACCTTTGCCAAAGCAACACCAACAGTGTGTGAAACTTTCATTGTTTTCCTTACCCGCGTTGCTGAGATTACCGGAGAGAAATGCACACTTTTTTTCGGCTTAATTTTTATATATATAGATTTATTTAGTCGGAAATTTCTTCTCGCGAAAATCGTGTTTCACTACTAATACTGATTGGAAAATTATCTATTCCGTAAAACGTCTTTTGTTTATTTAAATATATAATCGTACACCTCTGAAAACAACGCATTTAATACTTTAAATGATTAATAATTTTCCAGATACGAAGGAAATAAAATCAAATCAATAATCATACAAATTGAAATACTTTACTTTGTATTGTTCAATGATGTAATAAAACCATTTAGCAGCATCCTTGCTTGCTTGAGAAATATATAAACTTGCGCTTTCTAATCACACGATTATGTATAATTGCTAAAAAAAAAGCAGTAGGTTACTGTTTAAATATTTTACTTTGCCTTAAGGTATGCGCTTATCTATCTTCCACTTACGTATTCGAGAATTTTCACAAAGTTACTGTGAAATGAGTTTACGTGTAAAATAAAGGTTCCAATCTTGAAAACACCAACACTTAGAGATAAGTAAACTTAAAAACTATTCCATACATTTAAATCAATGAACGGTCACGGCTAAGCATATTGCGCTGAAAATAACTCAATATTGTACGGCTTCAATTGCAATGAAACAATGCCAGTGAATATTCAGGTAAATGTAGAAAAGCTTACACGTCGCTTTTAACCCTTAGCAGTTAAATGTATAGCGGCCGTCGTAGCGGAAGAGTTTGCGGGTGACTACCATTCGGAACTCGGAGAACGTAGGTTCGAATCTCCGTGAAACAAAGAGTGTACGCGCCAATTATATATATTCCCTTCGTATATATGTATATTATATATACATATATATATACATATGTATATCTATGTATATATATAGGGTGAACGATATGAAGTGTTACCTATTCAAAACACCATACCATTTTTGTATGAAAGAACGATGCACAAAATCGGTCAAAATTGGCCTGACTGGGGATTGTAAAAGATCATCATTTTCTGACAGCTTTGACCTCGCTGAATCGAAAAATGACACTTAGAATGTTGTAAACCCTGGGGAAAGTGTTGAAAAACCACCCTCATCCCTTAATCTCAAAATATGAATATAAACTGTAAAACATTTTAATACAAAAATAGCACGAGTTTTATTCTCATATATTATTTAATTTTATAAGCAATTATAAGTAAAAAGATGTAAAATCAGATACACCCTTATCAGTTTTAAAAAACCACCCCTTTGCACCCTTACATTGAGTGAAGTAATTATCTATTGTTTTAATCATTTTTTTCATCCCAAGATTATTTTTTCTCTCAAGCGAGCTGATAATTACCCAATAGAATTTTAATACCCCCTGGTATTTTTGAAACCACCCCTATTATATCCTTCTTACAAAATACAATCAAAAGTGTTCAAAAAGCCGAAAGTTGTTTCTTTTTCTAATTCATATAATCTTTGTCCTATATGAATGTTAAAAAGACTCTTGTAAACTTCAAAATCCCCACACTAAAAAAACTCACCCCCTTTACACCCTTTATATAAAAATAAATCATTAAAATTCCCAAAAAAGCGTAAGAAATCTATTCTTTTTTGCTTTCGTTACTTGCTTCTTGACCTTACTATATTTCAAAAACATTCTAATCAATTTAAGGAGGATTTGACGACATTCAAAAACCTGGAATACATGAAAATGTTGTATTCCCACCCGGGATACAGTCTGATGAATCAGATACGTCAGATGAATCACAAGAAGAAGAAGAATGAATACGCTACATCTAATTTACAGCTTCGGAGGATGAATTAGAAGTGATCATCTTGCCTTGACTGGCTGGATGTCACTAGCCAAACCCTCTACTAAATGGATATGACCTTCTAGCCTTCACTGGCTAGATATTCCTAACCTAACATTCACTTGTTCGACATTACTATCTTGCCATCATTGGTTGGATTCTTGAAGTCTAGTACTACTTGATTGGACGCAAAACTCTTGCCTTGACTGTCTGGATATCCCTAGTCTAATCTTCACTGAATGAACATAATCTTCTTCCCTTCGCTTAACACTATTTTTTTATCAGTATATAAGTTTTGACTATTACTTATTTTTTAAGGGATGTAAAAAAGGTTGTTTTTTAAGCCATCAGGTGCTCCTTAAATTGATTAGAATGTTTTTGAAATAAGGTCAAGAAGCAAGTAACGAAAGCAAAAAAGAATAGATTTCTTACGCTTTTTTGGGAATTTTAATGATTTATTTTTATATAAAGGGTGTAAAGGGGGTGAGTTTTTTTAGTGTGGGGATTTTGAAGTTTACTAGAGCCTTTTTAACATTCATATAGGACAAAGATTATATGAATTAGAAAAAGAAACAACTTTCGGCTTTTTGAACACTTTTGATTGTATTTTGTAAGAAGGATATAATAGGGGTGGTTTCAAAAATACCAGGGGGTATTAAAATTCTATTGGGTAATTATCAGCTCGCTTGAGAGAAAAAATAATCTTGGGATGAAAAAAATGATTAAAACAATAGATAATTACTTCACTCAATGTAAGGGTGCAAAGGGGTGGTTTTTTAAAACTGATAAGGGTGTATCTGATTTTACATCTTTTTACTTATAATTGCTTATAAAATTAAATAATATATGAGAATAAAACTCGTGCTATTTTTGTATTAAAATGTTTTACAGTTTATATTCATATTTTGAGATTAAGGGATGAGGGTGGTTTTTCAACACTTTCCCTAGGGTTTACAACATTCTAAGTGTCATTTTTCGATTCAGCGAGGTCAAAGCTGTCAGAAAATGATGATCTTTTACAATCCCCAGTCAGGCCAATTTTGACCGATTTTGTGCATCGTTCTTTGTTTTTATTGATTTCAAAGACAAAATTGTTCAAAAATGATTACAGTTTTAACATACTATATATTCACTTTAGCTCGATATGACCACCTATTGCCTTGACTATAGCCTTCAAACGGTCAAAAAATTCGAATGTGATCTTGAGGTATTTTGGCCCATTCTCGTATAATCGCTTTTTTCAGCGCATCCATACTGGCGTATTTTTTAGCTCGCCAAAATGGACCAGATGGAATAGTCCATGGGATTTGCGTCTGGCGAATTCGAAAGCCATTGTGTAGACGAAATGAAGTGTGGAACATGATTTTTTAACCATTCTTGGTTCACACGAACTTTATGAGACGCCAAGTCCTGTTGGAACGTTCATGGTCTACGACCGAAATGTTTGCGTGTCCACGGCTCTAAAGAAGCTTCTAAAACATTTTCCCGATTGTAAGTCGCATTCACTTTGACACCAGCCTCGATAAAAACGATTGGAGAGCGTCCATCAGTGGTCACTGCGGCCCAAATCATTACCTGCGATGGGAAATTGCTTGAAGTGTTCATACGTAGGCTCAAATTCTCGTATGAGCGTTCGGTCAAGTAAACACGATCGCCTTGAGTGTTTATGAACTGCTCAATTGCGAAATTTTTTTCATCAGAAAACACAATGTTAGGAAATTCGCCACGTTCGTGCAAGCGCAACAACACCTTTGCTCTTACGCACCGAACTTTTTTTTGCTGGGGTGAAAGATCGTGTGCTTTTTGGAACTTGTAAGGCTTGACCTCGAGCTGATTTTTCAATATGCGTCGAATGCTGTCTTGCCATATTTTCAGTTCTTTGGCCATTTTTCTTCCACTTCGACGTGGATTTTGTTCAAGTCGAGCCTTCACTTTCGGAACCGTTTCTGGCGTTGTTGAGGTTTTTTTGGTCCACCTCCATAGCGTTTTGCAATGCTACCAGTATCATTGTAACGTTTTATAGTGCGATATACAAACATTTTATTCACTTTGAGGTGACTGCGCTCACGAACAATGGCTGGCTGTGATTTCCCAGCCAAATATAACGCAACCACACTATTACGTTTGAATTCCATCACAGAAAAAAAAATTCAACAAAACTGAGAGTCAAATGCTTTTGATGGCTTGTAAACGATATATTGAACTGTCATTAGAACAATTTTGATGTTGATGTCATGAGCTGTAGCCGTAGCCGAATGGGTTGGTGCGTGATTATCATTCGGAATTCACAGAGAGAACGGTGTGTTCGAATCTCGGTGAAACACCTAAATTAAGAAAAACATTTTTCTAATAGCGGTCGCCCCTCGGCAGGCAATGGGAAACCTCCGAGTGTATTTCTGCCATGAAAAAGCTCCTCATAAAAATATCTGCAATTCGGAGTCGGCTTGAAACTGTAGGTCCTTCCATTTGTGGAACAACATCAACACGCACACCACAAATAGGAGGAGGAGCTCGGCCAAACACCCAAAAAGGGTGTACGCTCCAATTATATATATATATATGTTATGAGCAGTTTTACAGATGCAAGCAGTGTGAAGTTGGTAACACTTCATATCGTTCACCCTGTATATATATTTATGTATATAAAGTTGAATATATAGAGAATAAAACAAATTGAATTAGTACCGCTTTTGTATGTTTCAAAACAGCGGCGGAAATTTGGGAGGTGGCTTGGATTTATGGTTTTGGGTCCGGACCTAAAATTTCACGAGATGTTGCTATATTTGATTTTTGCGGGTTTCAAATTACTTACTTAAGCTCCCAGTTAGTGAAAGCTATTAACCCGTTACGTGAGATCACTAGAAAAAGTTATTAATCCATCTTATCCGTTTCTGTTTTCAATGTAGTACAGACTTAGCTTCTAAATCATTCGATTTTAAATGCCCCAGATTTCGTTCTCGTAATAATCTTATTGACCGTACGTATTTTATTCTAATTTATAGCGATGTGTATAAAGTATTTTAGTTGTACATGGTTAGTTGGCCTCAAGCTCAAAATATCAAATTATAGGAATCTGTTTTTTAAGATAATAACAAACGACATATTCGAGAAGCTCGAGCTATTTACAAAAGCATTCACGTCATTTAAAGGGTCTTTCAAAAGACGCGTCTTGGAATAAAACATGTACAAATTTAGATTATTCCAGGCTCCACTATTTTTAGTCAAAGTACGGCTCTTAACAGTATCTTATATACATATGTGAAAAATTACATCATTTAAATGCCCGCCCTGAGCATGTCTATAGTAAAATCAGCCTAACAGTCGTGTTGATTAGAAGTTAGACGATTTCTCATATGCTGCCTGTTAGATGTCTTTATAGAGTAAGAAAGATTTGATAACCACAAATATAAGTTACAATGTATAAAAAGTTATAATATGTGTAAAAAACTACTGGGGTGTTAAACATAGAGTTGTATGTGAGCGTTTGAATTGCTTTGCATTTTCTAACACCTTCCCTCAAAGAATTTCAATTGCCGCATAGATTATTGTCAGCCTCTTTCATTCTCAAGTAATGTTTCTAAGTACATATATACGTTTGCTTGCATGAATGTGAAACTTTAAGTATTTAATTAGGTAAATTGTAGTTTGTTTTTTTTTTCTTTTTTTTGGTGGGTAGGGCTCAGAAGAAGAAAAAACGAGAGGCCGAAATACGTGAGTGCCAGGAGCTAGCGATGCTGGCCAATAGGAACAACGCTCGAAAATTCTACCAAAAAGTTCGGCGGCTTACAGAAGGTTTTAAGACCGGGGCGTTTTCCTGTAAAAACAAAGACGGCGATCTGGTGACTGACATCCACAGCAATCATAAATTATGGAGGGAACACTTCTCGAACCTATTAAAGAGTGATAGCTGCGCATTTCACCGAGAATGTGAAGATCCCGATACCCCAACAACAACAAAGCCGCGGGCGCCGACGGACTGCCGGCTGAGCTATTCAAACATGGCGGTGAGGAGCTGGTAAGGTGCATGCATCAGCTCCTATGCAAAATATGGTCGGATAAAAGCATGCCTGCCGATTGGAATTTAAGTGTGCTCTGCCCAATCCATAAGAAGGGCGATCCTGCAATTTGTGCCAATTACCGCGGGACTAGTCTTCTAAATATCGCCTATAAGGTTCTAGCGAGCGTATTGTGTGAAAGGCTGAAGCCCACCGTCAACCAACTGATTGGACCTTATCAGTGTGGCTTCAGACCTGGAAAGTCTACCATCGACCAAATATTCACAATACGCCAAATCTTGGAAAAGACCCATGAAAGGAGAATCGACACACACCATCTTTTCGTCGACTTCAAAGCTGCATTCGACAGTACGGAAAGGAGTTACCTGTATGCCGCGATGTCTGAATTTGGTATCCCCGCAAAACTAATACGGCTATGTAAGATGACGTTGCTCAACACTAACAGCGCCGTCAGAATTGGGAATGACCTCTCCGAGCCGTTTGATACCAAACGAGGTTTCAGACAGGGTGACTCCCTGTCGTGTGACTTCTTTTACCTGATGTTGTAAAGAATCGTACGAGCCGCAGAACTTAGCTGGCGATGATATTGACATCGTCGGCCTTAACAACCGCGCTGTTAGTTCTGCCGCCGGTTAGCACGAGAAAGAAACGACTGGCGCGCTTTGTTAAACTCGGCCAAAATCGCGTAAGCGGTTATAGCGCGAATTAAGAAGAAGAAGATGTAGGGTTCAAATGCCTTCGTACTTACAGCGACCGTCGTCTACTGCGTCGTGTGGTGTGGCTACTAAAACGATCCCTCCCCCCTTCTGGAGAGACACCCTGCCCCAAAACTGGGAGGGCCCAGAATGGCGTCCATAAAGGACCAATTCTATTCACCCACGTCTGGGTACTCCATATTTGTAGCCAGCTTTCATGCTATAGGCTCGTCTTCTTGTGTCTCTATCTGTGCGGCTTCGCTTTGTTGCACTGTGTCGAGGTCGTAGTACGTTCTCGATGTATTTCTTTACCGTGTTCCAGTTGTCCCCGCGTTCGAGCATTTTGCTGATTATGTTGCTCGGTGCGATGTCGCCGATCTTCTCTCTCAGAGCATTTCTCTCCGCCAGCCATCTGTCACAACTAAAAAACGTGTGTTCAGCGTCATCGCTCGGTGCTTCGCAGTATATGCACTCGGAATCGGTTACCTTGCCCATACGGTATAGGTAACTCCGGAAGTAACCGTCCCGAGAGGAACTGGGTTAAGAAGTAGTTCACTTCTCCGAAGCTCCTTTGGACCCATTTGTCAATTGATGGAATAAGTGTCGCCGTCCATCTGCCACTTGGTTCAGTGTCCCATCAGCTTTGCCACCGCAGCATGGTTTGGCGTCTCCGTTCTGGGAAGCTAGTGATTACGTGTTTCTTCTTGGAGTCCCACGCATCCATTCGTTCCGGGACCATGAGGTCGATGGGTATCTGACCGCTGATCACGAAAATTGCCGCTCCTGAGACAGTGCAATAGCCTGAGGCAACTCTGAGTGCCGCTGTTCGGTGCACAGCCTCCAGTGCTTTGCGCTTGGCTTTGCAATTTAGCACAATTCCCCATACTTCGCTACCGTACAGGAGAATTGAGCTTATGGCCGCCATAATTAGCTTTCTTTTACTCTGTGTTGGCCCACCGATGTTTGCCATTAATTTACTTAGCATACCCGTGACCTTTGCTGCTTTGGTAGCCGCATGCCGTATCTGGGCCCAGAAAGGAAGCCTGCAGTCAAGTTGAATACCTAAGTATTTTACTACTTTTTGGGTCACTAAGGACGTGTCGCCTATTTGCATGCTGACCTCGAGTGGCATGTGACCTCGTGTCATAACGATGACCTCGGTTTTATGTTTGGCGAGTTCCAGGCCGTGGCCCTCAAGCATAATTGGGTTCTTATCATGACTTGGTTCAGCTTCCTTCTAACGTCCTCAGTGTCCCGAGCTGGTATGATCACCGCTATATCGTCCGCGTATCCCACTAGGTATGTATCTTCTGGCATTTCTATGCTCAATATCTCATCGTAGCTCAGATTTCATAGATCGGGGCCGAGTATAGATCCTTGAGCTGCGCCAGACATTATTGCTTTTGTTTTCTGACCATCTGGTGTGTCGTACAGCAGTTCGCGCTCGATCAAGTAGCGTTGGAGAATCCTTATCAGGTCTGCAGGTATTCGAAACCTTTCTCGTAGTGCATTTATAATGTCTGTCCATCGTGGGCTGTTAAAGGCATTTTGCACATCAAGCATAGCCAAGACGGCGATGCAAGTCTACGCTGTATGAGTTTCTCAAACAATTTCCCGGCGCTGTCCAGCATGCAAAGCCGACGCCAAGCTGACGGTTGCGCTGGGTCGCCCTTACCCTTACTGATCAACATCAGTTTCTGTATTTTCCACAGCTTAGGGAAAATGCTTTGCATGCATGCATTGTTAACGTCGAGCATCACATCTGGTCGGCTGTCAGCCACAAGTTTGAGTGCTTCAGCTGGGATGCCATCTGGGCCTGGAGCTTTGTTTCTTTTGAGGCTTCTTGCAGCGGTTTTAAGCTCTTCCTCGGTGAAGGGTGGGAGCATCTCGTCACCTTGGGGGTCTCAGTTCCCGTACAACATAGGGTGCATGGGGAACAGTCTGTCCACTATTTTGCTGATAGCATCGCTGTCCAAATGTACGGCTGTGGAGTTGGCGTTTAGCTTCCCCGTTACAATTTTATAGCCCAGACCCCAAGGGTTGCTATTTAGATCCCTTCGAAGTTCTTCCCATTTTGTCTTCTTATTTGCGATGATTGCTTGCTTCAGCGCTTTTCGGGATTGTCTGAAATCAGCAGCTTCCGCCTCTGCTTCTCGATTTCGTCTGGCTCTGGTGTACCTTCTTCTATTACGGAAGCAGGTTCTTCTGAGATTCTGCGATTTCTGGGGGTGCCGATGCGTCACAGCTTTTGGCAATGCGCTGCATCATGTCGCTTGCAAGCGAGCCAGCGTCACCCCTTATGTGCGGCATGGAATTTGCATCAAAGTGAGCAAGAAACGCTTCAGTGCTCACTCCGGCCATGTTCCATTTGCGAGCGCCCTTTGTTATACTATAGGTGTTGGGGTAGGGCCAGTTTTCGTACTGATCCGGAATGTGATATGCTGATGGTCACTTCCAGTATATTCTTCCAGAACTTCCCACCCGTTGATTGCTCCAGCCAGACTCTCAGTCACTAGGGTGATATCGGTCGTGGTGTGTTCACAACCTGGTCTCCTAAAAGTTGTGGGGCTTCCTGTGTTTGCCACTACAAGCCCAGTCTGGCAGCCATGTCTAGTACATGGCATCCCCGTGTGTTCGTAGTAGGGGCGCCCCCCTCGACAGCCTTGGTGTTGACGTCTCCGGCTACGATGAAGGGGCCACCTATTTTGCGAACCTTACCCTCAATTAGGTCCAGTTTCGTTCTAAACTGTTCAATACTGTCGCTGGGGGTAAGGTAGTAGCTAAGCATTGTGAAGCGTTTATTTTGATCGTATGTATGTGTAGCAACGGCCGGCTCCGTGATGTGTGACCGTGACTGCGCTATCGCTTGGTACCCAGAGTGCGGCGTTTCCTGTTTCGTCTTCGAACCAGGTTCCCTTGGCAATCCGTCCGTACTGCTCGCTGATGATGACCGCATCTAGCTCCCTCTCGATAGCTATTTTTCGAGCAGAGCGCCTGCTGTACGACTTCTATGTATATTTGCCTGGAGTACCTACTCTCATCACTTCTTAGCTAGAGGGCATCTCCTTGACCCTGATAAGTGGTCAGTGCGGTCGCGTTTCACGTCTACGCAGTGAACGCAATTGGGGGCTGCTTTGCAGTCTTTTATTTTATGCCCTGGTTTCCCGCATCTGATAAACGTATCCCTTCTATCAGGGCCACTGCAGTTTGCTTGTGTGTGCCCTATCCCAAGGCAGCGATAGCATCTCTTAATTTGTTCGCATGGACGCATCTTTGCTCGGATCCATCCGATTTTTATATCGCCGATCTCTATTAGCTTAGGGACCCCTTCTGCAGATAGCGTGAGGAAAGCACGTACTTGCTCTCCCGCATTCGGCGCCGTTATCCTCGTCTGTATTTGTTCCTCTTGATTGGAAACTACTGGCTGCTGTTTCTCCTCCCCCTTGGCCGTAGAGGGTTCGAGATCTCGTGCCTCAATCATGGCGCTCGGTTTTAACTCCGCGATGGAAGCCGTATCCTGCACAGTGCTTTTCAGCTGATTCACGAACTCTGTCGTGACTTTCTGTCCCCTACCAAACTTCAAAAGTATGGCCGCAGCCTTCGTTTTCCTGACGGACCTTACTTTGACTGACTCATGTCGTAGTCTTCGCGCGCAACTCCTTCAGCACATTTGCATAGCCCTGGCCTTCTGCGGGTTTTATCCCAACAGCTTCTGGCTTTGCGTGTTGTGTTCGCGGCTTGCTCCTTTTGCTTGACTCGTTTACCTTATCCTTTGGCTTCTTTTGGTTGATCTTCTTGGTAACTGTCTGCCAGCCTTCATCCGTTTTCTCAGGGTGTCCTTTTTTGTTCTCTGTGGGTCCATTTGCCCTGCCTTACAGTTCTCAGGGGCAGCCGGGCTGGTTGCCAGTCGCTTCGGGCTCGTTGTCGCAGAGGTGGGAGTATCTGTTATCCCAGTGTTCTTACGGGGGTTCGAGAGCGGCCTTCCGTCTTTTGCTGCCTTCCACGAACGTCTGTAATTCAGCGTTACATCTAGCAGCTCAACCATTTTGGACACTCCAGCTTTGACTTCATTGCTAGAGTTCTTTTGACGTCTGAACGCTTGCTGCATAGACTTTACCACCCACTTACATTGGGAGATCGTATCTTCCTCCATACGCCTCATATTTTTTATTAGCTCGAGCCGAGGAGACATTTCAATAGCGTCGATTGACGCGCTCTCTTTTGTGTGGATCATTTCTGTATTGTCATTCGCTGGAATGGGAGTAACGAGTCGTTAAGCCCCTGCAAGAGTGCTGGTGGGCGTATACTGCGCTGATTGTAGCCCTCCAATGGCAGTATTGGAGGCATTCTTCATCGGAAAGCTTATGTTACTGTCCCCGTTGCCGTTTGCGGGGCTATCAGCTTTGACATTTTTGAATGCAGTGCGGGCTTGTCCAGCTGCTTTAAAGATTGGTGCGATCTTTGCCGGCGGTGATCTTAGTAGTAGACTACTTTTCCTGAAGACCGCTCTTGAATCCAAATTATCTTCTCGACTATCTCTAATTACTTCATCTGTTTTTTGCTCGGTGGTTTGATTTCTACTTGTATTCATTTTCAAACTCTTTTGAGTCCCAACTTCCGCTATCCTTACACGAAAGTGCAGTTTCCCTAAGTGTCCCCATGGTTATCTATGCGAGCAGGGAGGCCATGCGGCGGTTGACTCTACGATTCATGTGCAATAGAGTTCAGAGCCAGGACAGGAACTAGTCAGGATTTCTCAACTGAGCCTGCACCACCAACTTAATGGTGACGTGTAAGAAACGTACCCGAAGGCTTGCCAGAGTTTTAACGGGACGGAGGCGATTGTAGCATTAGCCTATCAGCCATTTCGGTGAGGTGTCACCCTCCTGTACTGAGGTGATAGAATACTACTTTCACCAGCCCATAGACTTCCTAATCTAATAATATTTTCCAGTATACCGTATTCAGGATCTTACTGGTCTCGATCCTGATGTGCTTTGAAGCCCTGCCGCTGAAGGTACTCGGCGTCCATGAAGCTTTCGAGCCGAACCCCTGACTCTCCTGTCGGATTTAAGTCGCCTCTTACGACAGGCATACCTTACCGCGGATGTATTCTATCCCCCAACCCGCTGGGTAAAGGTAAATTGTAAGTAAGTGTATTATCAAAATTATTTGAAATATTAGATATTAAGTGTATTATCAAAATTATTTTAAAATATACACATAAAAAATTAACTTAATTAACTTTATAAACCATTCATTCACATCAATGGTTAATACTCAACAATATATTTTACTTTTTAAATTACTATGTATATTCATATACTACTAAGTGTTGAATACATCCGACAACCGCAATCCATATTTATGTGAAAAAATCTTGACCTGCCTCATAACACAGCTCATATGCAAATCTACATATTAAAAGTTGAAGAGTAAATAGACAAACATATGCAAAGAAATTTCTTACATATGCAAAAGAACTCGTCTAAACCGTATTGGTTTTTTTTGTTTGTTTGTTTTTATGGAGGTGGCCCAAAGAATTGAAAGCCGAAAAGTGTGGGACTTGCCTTTCGGCTCACCCACTAAATACCCACCCCAACTCTGCTACAGCGGACCAATGTTCTACTGACTCAGTCATAATCAGCCGTAATTGGCTTTCCCACACTAGTGCTTACCTTCTCCCTTTCGAACGCAACTCGCGGGCAGACAAACAAAACAGTACGTCGTCTTCGTGCTTAAGCCTATACAAATGGGATTTAAAGCACCCATGTCCTGTCAGTATTTGGGTTAGATAGTAGTCTAACTGTCCATGTTTACGGTTAACCCATTTGGAAATTATGGTACCTGCTGATACCGCATCGAATACTTTCAGAGCCAGAGCGTTTGTATCCATTCAGACGACGTGACCCAGCCAACGTAGTCGCTGGGTCTTTATTCGCCGCGTTATGTCTATGTCGTCGTAAAGCTCTTACAGCTCATCGTTCCATCGTCTGCGATATTCGCCGTTGCCAACGTGCAAGGGTCCAAAAATCTTCCGCAGAATCTCTCTCTCAAACACTCCAAGCGTCGCTTCATCGGATGTTGTCATCGTCCATACTTCTGCGCCATACGTTAGGACGGGCATGATGAGAGTCTTGTAGAGTGCTAGTTTTGTTCGTCGAGAGAGAACTTTACTAATCAATTGCCTAAAACTTTTAATTTGTTTACCGCTGTCATTATTCCAATCCACAATGGCAGTTGGCAGTATTGTATTACTTCGTGCACCTGTGATGCCATTGTTGCTGTTACTTCAGTCTCTTCCGTAGTTTGTAGTTTTGTTATGCGTATTCATGTTGTATGGGCCCCAACTTCTAAGTCGTTATCCATATTCCGATGCGTAGTCACCATTGACGATTCCATGATTATCTTTCCTTAAAGGAGCTTAACTTCAGAGCCAAATCAGTGTTAACTAGGAATATTAGATTTCGACTTGCGCCGACACTTAATGGCGGGGGGCTACTGTCGTTGTTGATGGTTTAGCTGCCGCACCTAACATGGTAGACAGACGCTGACCAGGAAGCCGTCCGTTATGGAGCCGTCACGCCTGGTTTTTTGTGCTACTCATCGTGCCTACATATGATGAGAGGGACACCTATTTCTAAGAAGCGGTGTCTTCTCGCCACTGTCACAAGAACTTCATCAGATTTATGCTGGCTTTTAAAGCGCATCCTCCGCTCCTGATCGCTCAAGTGTCGGGGGTTACTTATTCGTTTAAATTTATTTCGCAACTGGCCTCCTACTACAGGCTTTCCGGCTATTGCAACCTGCCGATCCCCATGGTAGCTTAGAGCCCAGCTTAGCAGTCCGATCCTTAAAGAGCGTGGACCTGCGTGTCGTCTAAACCGTATGCGTTTATATAAGTTAATAATTACAATATTCATTTTAATAAAGTTCAATACACCTTGTCGCAATTCAATTGCTGACACATCAATTGCTGACACAGTTCCGCTTGTTCCAAATTTAATTATTTACCTTTCTTACAATATTGACTCAAAGTGCTGACGACCTCAAATAAGCTCACGTTGCATTCAACGTGATGATTGCTTTTCGATAGTTAATATAAAGTAGCTAGTAAAAAAACAATGTAAGTAGTAATTAAGCAAAAGTCCGATTAAGAAGACATAGTCTTCCGGCAATAATTTATTTAATAATAAAAAAGTATATGATAAAAGATATAGAGGACATAGTCCTCTCTTTTTAAAATAAAATAAAAAGTATTTTATTAATTGGCGCCCGAGCAGGGACCGGTTTTAAAGTTCGCGAGTGAAGTGTTGTGCAAAAAAGAGTGCAATCACAAGGACGCGAATCGTGAGCCGGTGCAGCGTTGGAATCCGATAGGAAAGGAACGCTCGGTTCCAATAGTGCGACTTGGAGGTGCCCCAGTAGCAGAAATCAACAAAGAGGAGTCGCAGCTCACCGCCGGGAAGTGTTAGAGTAAGAATATTAATATTAAGTAATATTAAGAATTTAAAAAAAAATGTCCGAAAACTTTTGAGTGTAATAAGAGAATACAAAGTTGAATATTACTATTAAATGAGAATTATTAAATAAATTATAGAGTAAATACAATGTTGAATATTACTGTTAAATAAGAATTATTAAAAAAATTATTGGAAAAATACAAAGTTGAATATTACTATTAAATTAGAGCTACTAAAAAAAATTATTGAGAATGTGCAAAGTCGAATATTACTATTAAATAAGAATTATTAAAAAAATTTGTGAAAAATACAAAGTTGAATATTATTATAAAAGTCTAACTAAAACCAAAAATACAAAATACATTGATGAAATACATTATTGAAATACATTATTGAATTACTTAAAAAACCCAAAAATATAAAAAGAATTATAGAGAAAAATTATATAAATAATCTGGCTTGTACAGCCAATAAAATAATATAATTCAAGCTGCGACTCACCACCTTCGGGGGGAACCTCCAGCTTATAACAAAGAACATTCTCTGCGATTCACCACCCAAGGGACCCTCCAGAGAATTATAAAATAAAAAAACAATTATAGAACTATTCTATATAAACGCAGTGCGTGCTTATAAATGAAAAACTGAAAAAAGACTACCGTAGGAGTGTATGTGACAGAAGGTTTAAATAAACAATTGAAAAATTAAAAAGAACTTAAAAACCAAATAACTATGTTATGAAAAACTTCTTGGAAGAAAAATCAACTTAAAAAAAACAACGCCAACAACAACAACAACACCAAGAACAACAACACCAACCACCAGCAGCAGCACAACATCAATAATGTCATCGGCAGTTCTAATTATTTTATTGTATTTTACCTTTGTAAAAACTGAAGTTCAAATTTTCGATTACACTTCTTCGTATGTCATGACAATTATTAGAGGTACAGCGAAAATTCAGCAAGGAAGTTTTAATATTTTACAATCAATAGATCTAGCACAGTACGCAATATCCATATCCAATACCCACACATTTATCCAACAAAACATCCCAAATCACCATAACCTGTATCCCATCCTTATCCACGAATTAAGCCTTACCGAAAATATTTTAGAAAATATAACACCCTCTATAAAAAATAAGAGAGCAATAAATGCCAGATCACGACGACTTTGAAATAATAGCTAGTAATATAAATGATCTAAACAAAAATAATAATAAACAAGTGTACGTAAATGAAGTTTTTAATAAAAGATTAAAAAATCTAACAGATATAGTAAATCAAATTTCTAATGTAATAAAAAAAGATGTATTATTAGAAACGAAATAGTTATAAATCTACAAAACAGAGCAGTGGTCGCCAACCTTTTCAATGTGTTGAGCGACTTTCAAGATTTTGAAATAAACAGCGAGGTACTTGCACAAGCCAACATAAATTAAATAATACACAGTTATATTCGACATACAATACATGTATTTATTTTACTAATATACGTTCTATATATAATAAATTTATGACTTATAGTGCTTATACTTATGCATAACTACATCCATGTTCACACCTATCAATCGTAACAAAATTTTTTGCAGTCATAATGGCAAATCACAAGCGACTTAAAAAAACAACAAAACAGTAATAGTACATCACTACATATTATAAAACAAAGCCGCTTTTTCTGTCCCTATGTCCACGTAATCGCTTAAATCTTTAAAACTACGCAACGGATTTTGATGCGGTTTTTTTTTAAAGATAGATTGATTGAAGAGGAAGGTTTATATCTATATAATGTGAAGAAATATATAAAGGGGGCGTGGCAATCGGTCAAAATGTGGCAAAAAAACATAATTTTTTTGTTTTCACGGCCATAAATCATAAACGAATCAACCAATTAAAATGAAACTTTCTTGAAGTTTAACTTTGAAATATTTACTTTCGTTCTGCATCAAAAAAAAATTGATATATTTGTTATTTAACCAAAATTGTTTAAACAAAAGCAGCTCTTTTTTCAAAAAAAGCTGTTTGTGTGTTTGTTCGCTGTCAACCGAATGAAGCAACAGGCGTTAAGCGAGAATCTCACCACACCTCATTAATGTTGAATTACATCGTATGGTGACGTATGTATGTATGTATTTACGAATCGCTCGCATTATTTCATTTCGGACGTATGTACATATGTATCTATGTATGTACTGAATTCCATGTAATTATATGCACATACAATTTTACAGCGAAATAAAACGCTATTTTCACGTTCTATATTAGTAATTCCCACATAATTAACACGTTCCCTGTCTGCTGAGCCACATATGGTTCAGGAAACGTGCGCCTGATAAGCACTGATACGTTCCTGAGCCATATGTGCGTCAGGGGGTATATAAACCACATGTGTTTCATGAACGTGCAGAAGCAAAAATGTCCCTCTACGCTCATGGACCATATGTGTTTCAGGTAGAAATACCCTACATCCGTTTTTTTTTAATTATTAGTATTATATAAAGCTATGACTACAAAAAAACTAATTATTCAAAAAACGCTGTTGGACGTGTCGGTCAATTTTGCATTTTTGTATTGGGACAGGGAACGTGTTAAAATACAGTTTTTGAATAGTTTTTATTGATTCGGAGCGCGTTTAGTTTGCTATCCATTCCATACAATATCATTTTTTGTCATTTACTTTTTACGACAACTAATAGCTTATTTTCGAAGTGATTTCAGCAAATAGGTACATCATTAATCCTTAACCAATTAAATACCTTAAATACATTGTTGTTTTAATATAGATCTATGTATATGACTCTTTACAGCATATAATTGAAAAAAATATTTTTCAAGATATTACATCAGCAATTATCTTTTGTTTCTAAATGGTAAGTATTTACATATTTTTAACTGCGGCACATACTAATAATATGACAATTTGTGGATAGGTAATCATACATATAGAAATGAGTAAATTTTCACAAAAATTATAAAGTCATGGCTGGAAGACGTCGTCGTTCGAACATAGGTCGTAGTACAGTGGATGCCAGAAGACTACGTTCAGCAAGAGATGAAAAATCGTCAACGGAACGTGAGGCTCGCCGCAGTCAGATGCGGGATAGATATAGAGCTGAGAGAGAGAGGGAATCTTCAGTAGAGCGTCAGGTTCGTTGCAGCCGGGATCGAGATAGGCATACGGTTCAGTGGGACAGAGAATCGTCAGCAGAGCGTGAGGCTCGACTCAGTCAGCTTCGGGATAGATATAGAGCTCAGAGAGAGGGAGAATCTTCAAGAGAGCTTGAGCTTCGCCGCACCCGAGATAAGGACAGACATCGAATAAAGAGAGCCAGAGAATCATCAGCACGAGTTACTAATTCATGGGTGAGTAAAGAAAATTCGGCCATGAATTATGATCCTTCGATTTCTTACAAGGACGACCGAATAGTATCAATAGGTACTATGTCAGTAGTGTGTGAACATTGCTTCGCATTGAAATTCAAGGACGAATCGAAAGGTATGTGTTGTTTACAAGAAAAAGTCAAATTAGAAGAAATTCTCCCTCCACCTGAACCACTTCACTCTCTTCTTACGGGTGATCATCAGAAATCTAATCATTTCATGCGCTATATACGCCATTACAATAACGCATTTCAAATGACCTCTTTTAAGAGTAAGCAAGTCGTTGAGCGTGGCTTCATGCCTACATTTAAAATTCAAGGGCACTTAGCTGGCAGCTTGCTACCACTTCGACCCGATGATCACAAATTCCTGCAAATATATTTTATTGCAGATCCAGATACACAAGCATCTACGAGGTGTTCAAATGTTGCACGGCCAATTGATAGAGATTTGATTAGATCTCTCCAAGATATGTTACATTCTCATAATTGCTACATACAATCTTTCAAAACTGCGATTGAGAGTGTTCCAGCAGATACTCCTGACTTTAATGTCGTAATCCATGCAAATAAAGTTCCTGTTGGAGAACACAGAGGACGATACAATGCGCCTTCCACGAGTGAAGTAGCAGTGGTGATAGCCGGACAGCAATTTGACAAAAGAGATATTGTATTGCATAGTCGTGATGATAATTTGCAAAAAATTTCAGAGTTACACAGATCTTATGACAGCTTACAATATCCTTTGATGCTATGTCGTGGAGAAAATGGTTATGCTATTAATATTTCTCAAGTTGACCCAATCGGTGGTACACCTCTGCGTAAAACAGTGTCATGTATGAACTACTATTGCTACCGTATAATGACAAGATGTAATGATTTCAACACTTTGCTTAGATATGGAATGTTAACAAACCAATACTTGGTAGATCAATAAGCTAAAATTGAATCTGAGAGATTGGCCTACATCCGTAATAATCAAACTAAATTGAGAGCCGAAAATTACGTTCATCTTCAGGATGCTTTACAGGCGAATGAACACCACAACGGCATTGGGCAGTTGGTTATACTACCTTCATCATTCACAGGTGGACCTCGATATTTACACGAAAAATCGCAAGACGCCATGGCTTACGTCAGAAAGTACGGCAAACCTGATTTATTTATAACTGCAACATGTAACCCAAATTGGTCGGAAATCAGAGAAAATATTAACACCAATTCACCACAAGACAGATACGATATAGTTAACAGAGTCTTCCATTTAAAAGTACAGAAAATTCTGCACCTCATTAACAAGTCTCATATATTCGGTCCGCCGCACTGTCATATGTACACAATAGAATGGCAGAAGCGTGGCTTGCCACATGTACACCTGCTGGTGTGGTTAGTGAACAAAATTAGACCAAACCAAATTGACAGGGTTATTTCAGCTGAATTACCGGATAAAGATGAAGATCCTATCCTATACGAAATCGTAAAGAAACATATGGTAACGGCCCTTGCGGGACTTTAAACCCGAATTCTCCATGTATGCGAGATTCTAAATGCACCAAAAAATTTCCGAAGTTGTTCCAAACTCAAACAATTACTAGCGATGATGGATACCCCAAATATCGTCGACGATCGCCAGAAGGGGGTGGGCAAATTGCTACCGTCCGAAACATTGATATTGACAACCGATGGATCGTTCCCTATAATCCGCTCCTTTTGAAAATTTTTGATGCCCACATCAACGTGGAGTTGTGCAATTCAATAAAGTCAATCCAATATGTTACTAAGTGCATTATTAAAGGCAGTGATCAAGCCACTTTCAGCATACAATCACCAAATGAAGTGGAAATATATCAGTCTGGACGTAACATCTGCAGCTCTGAAGCTGTATGGAGGATTTTATCATTCGAAGTGCACGACCGGTCTCCCACAATTGTCCACCTTGCAGTTCATTTAGAAAATGGACAAAGGGTATATTTTACTGAGAACAATATACAAGAAGTTATTAATAACCCGCCGGATACAACATTGACAGCATTCTTCAAGTTATGTGCTCAAGATGATTTCGCGAAAACACTGACATATGACAGAGTTCCAAGTTACTATACATGGAACCAGAGTTCTAAAGCTTTTCAACGGCGAAAAAAAGGTACTGCGGTTGATGGTTTCCCCGGAGTAAAAAAAACGGATGCTCTTGGCAGAGTCTATGTGATTCATCCCAACAACAGCGAATGCTTTTATCTGAGAATGTTACTTCATATTGTAAAAGGCCCGACATCCTTTGCTCACCTAAGAACTTTACAAGGTGTTGTTTACAATACTTATCAAGCAGCATGCAAAGCTATGGGGTTCTTGGAAGACGATTCTCACTGGGAAAATACATTATCAGAAGCAGCTGTTTGTAGTTCAGCTACATCATTAAGATATTTATTTGCCGTCATAGTAGTGTTTTGTCAAGTAACTGATTCTGTTAGTCTATGGAATAAATTTCAAGAAAATATGGCCAGTGATATTCTGATTCGGCGACGGCAAGAGTCAAACTCTGTTGATGTACAATATGACCAAAACATATTTGACGAAGCATTATTTGAATTAAACAAAATAGTGCAATTACTTTCGGGTAAAACGATCAAGGATTTTGGGCTGCCGATGCCAGCTAATACTACTAACTCTGATTTAACTAATAGTGCCGAGTACACAAGAGAAACATCATACGATCAAACGAGACTTTTACAAAATATAGCTCAAGATGAGCCACGATTAAACATCGATCAGAAAAAAGTATTCACTGCATTACTATCAACAATTGATAACAATGAAGGGAAATTGTTTTTCCTTGATGCCCCAGGAGGCACAGGAAAAACATTTTTAATCAATCTGCTTTTAAAAAAAGTGAGATCTACCGGAAAAATTGCGTTAGCTGTTGCGTCATCCGGCATTGCCGCTACTCTTTTGGAAGGAGGCCGAACCGCACACTCTACATTCAAGCTCCCGCTGAAAATCGCAACCGATGATGATAACAGCGTCTGTAGTGTTTCTAGACAGAGCAATACAGGAAAATTGATGCGTGACTGCTCATTAATAGTCTGGGACGAAGCTACCATGTCAAACAAGACGTCTGTGGAAGCACTGGATAGGACAATGCGCGATTTGCGCAACAAAAATTCACCTATGGGTGGATGTACAATTCTGTTCTCAAGAGATTTCCGTCAAATCCTACCAGTTGTGACTCGAGGAACACGTGCTGACGAAATAAATGCATCGCTAAAAAGATCCCACCTTTGGTCGCATGTCAATAAATTAGATCTTAAAACTAATATGAGGGTTTCGTCATCTTCACGTGAGAACAGGCTATTTCCAGAGATGCTACTAAAAGTTGGCAATGGAGAATTAATACAAAGTGAGGGAAGGATTAACCTAGAAAACCTTTGTGTTTTGATAGACAACATCCAAGAGTTAGTCAACAATGTCTATCCTGACATTGATAACATAAGTTATAAGACAATATCTTGGTTTAAAGAAAGAGCTATTCTGTCACCAACTAACGAACAAGTAGATAAAGTAAATAACTTGATTATTTCAAAGATTGATGCGCCGACGAAAATATACTACTCGGTCGATACTGTTCTCGATTTGGAAGAAGCTGTTCAATTTCCTACAGAATTTCTAAGTTCTTTGAACCCGTCTGGACTCCCTCCTCACAAAATGGAGCTGAAAATAGGTTGTCCTGTTATTTTATTAAGAAGCCTAAGTCCACCTAAACTTTGCAATGGCACGCGTTTGCTGGTAAAATCACTGAAAACTTTCATAATAGAGTGCACAATACTCACAGGATGTGGTACCGGAGAAGATGTATTGATTCCCCGAATCCCTCTGATACCATCGGATCTACCATTCCAATTTAAACGCTTACAATTTCCGGTAAAGACATCTTTTGCAATGACCATTAATAAATCTCAGGGTCAAACCTTCAACGTTGCAGGCTTAGATTTGAGTGTTGACTGTTTTTCACATGGCCAACTGTATGTCGCTCTTTCAAGAGTAACCTCTAGAGAAAACATGTTTGTATTGTCTAATGACAAGAAGGCTATGAACGTTGTATATAAAGACATTCTGTAATATAGTAATTGTTGTAAAAATAAAATAAACACATATGTAAAAATGCAAAAAGTTAATATGCAAAAATGTAGGGTATGAATTTAGATATCCCAAAGATAGCAGGAAATCTTCATGCTATAAAAAAAGGGGAATTGTTTTACTCCAAATTTAACGCGTGCGGGCCACGGGCAGTAATGAATAAGCCACAACTACTGGATCGATTTTAATAATTTTTTCAGTGAGTGACATAGGGTATATATTTTATACCCGTGCGAAGCTGGGCGGGTTGCTAGTATTATATAAAGCTATGACTACAAAAAAACTAATTATTCAAAAAACGCTGTTGGACGTGTCGGTCAATTTTGCATTTTTGTATTGGGACAGGGAACGTGTTAAAATACAGTTTTTGAATAGTTTTTATTGATTCGGAGCGCGTTTAGTTTGCTATCGATTCCATACAATAACATTTTACTTAATAGCTTATTTTCGAAGTGATTTCAGCAAATAGGTACATCATTAATCCTTAACCAATTAAATACCTTAAATACATTGTTGTTTTAATATAGATCTATGTATATGACTCTTTACAGCATATAATTGAAAAAAATATTTTTCAAGATATTACATCAGTAATTATCTTTTGTTTCTAAATGGTAAGTATTTATATATTTTTAACTGCGGCACATACTAATAATATGACAATTTGTGGATAGGTAATCATACATATAGAACTGAGTAAATTTTCACAAAAATTATAAAGTCATGGCTGGAAGACGTCGTCGTTCGAACATAGGTCGTAGTACAGTGGATGCCAGAAGACTACGTTCAGCAAGAGATGAAAAATCGTCAACGGAACGTGAGGCTCGCCGCAGTCAGATGCGGGATAGATATAGAGCTGAGAGAGAGAGGGAATCTTCAGTAGAGCGTCAGGTTCGCTGCAGCCGGGATCGAGATAGGCATACGGTTCAGAGGGACAGAGAATCATCAGCAGAGCGTGAGGCTCGACTCAGTCAGCTTCGGGATAGATATAGAGCTCAGAGAGAGGGAGAATCTTCAAGAGAGCGTGAGCTTCGCCGCACCCGACTTAAGGACAGACATCGAATAAAGAGAGCCAGAGAATCATCAGCACGAGTTACTAATTCATGGGTGAGTAAAGAAAATTCGGCCATGAATTATGATCCTTCGATTTCTTACAAGGACGACCGAATAGTATCGATAGGTACTATGTCAGTAGTGTGTGAACATTGCTTCGCATTGAAATTCAAGGACGAATCGAAAGGTATGTGTTGTTTACAAGAAAAAGTCAAATTAGAAGAAATTCTCCCTCCACCTGAACCACTTCACTCTCTTCTTACGGGTGATCATCAGAAATCTAATCATTTCATGCGCTATATACGCCATTACAATAACGCATTTCAAATGACCTCTTTTAAGAGTAAGCAAGTCGTTGAGCGTGGCTTCATGCCTACATTTAAAATTCAAGGGCACTTAGCTGGCAGCTTGCTACCACTTCGACCCGATGATCACAAATTCCTGCAAATATATTTTATTGCAGATCCAGATACACAAGCATCTACGAGGTGTTCAAGTGTTGCACGGCCAATTGATAGAGATTTGATTAGATCTCTCCAAGATATGTTACATTCTCATAATTGCTACATACAGTCTTTCAAAACTGCGATTGAGAGTGTTCCAGCAGATACTCCTGACTTTAATGTCGTAATCCATGCAAATAAAGTTCCTGTTGGAGAACACAGAGGACGATACAATGCGCCTTCCACGACTGAAGTAGCAGTGGTGATAGCCGGACAGCAATTTGACAAAAGAGATATTGTATTGCATAGTCGTGATGATAATTTGCAAAAAATTTCAGAGTTACACAGATCTTATGACAGCTTACAATATCCTTTGATGCTATGTCGTGGAGAAAATGGTTATGCTATTAATATTTCTCAAGTTGACCCAATCGGTGGTACACCTCTGCGTAAAACAGTGTCATGTATGAACTACTATTGCTACCGTATAATGACAAGACGTAATGATTTCAACACTTTGCTTAGATATGGAATGTTAACAAACCAATACTTGGTAGATCAATATGCTAAAATTGAATCTGAAAGATTGGCCTACATCCGTAATAATCAAACTAAATTGAGAGCCGAAAATTACGTTCATCTTCAGGATGCTTTACAGGCGAATGAACACCACAACGGCATTGGGCAGTTGGTTATACTACCTTCATCATTCACAGGTGGACCTCGATATTTACACGAAAAATCGCAAGACGCCATGGCTTACGTCAGAAAGTACGGCAAACCTGATTTATTTATAACTGCAACATGTAACCCAAATTGGTCGGAAATCAGAGAAAATATTAACACCAATTCACCACAAGACAGATACGATATAGTTAACAGAGTCTTCCATTTAAAAGTACAGAAAATTCTGCACCTCATTAACAAGTCTTATATATTCGGTCCGTCGCACTGTCATATGTACACAATAGAATGGCAGAAGCGTGGCTTGCCACATACCTGCTGGTGTGGTTAGTGAACAAAATTAGACCAAACCAAATTGACAGGGTTATTTCAGCTGAATTACCGGATAAAGATGAAGATCCTATCCTATACGAAATCGTAAAGAAACATATGGTACACGGCCTTTGCGGGACTTTAAACCCGAATTCTCCATGTATGCGAGATTCTAAATGCACCAAAAAATTTCCGAAGTTGTTCCAAACTCAAACAATTACTAGCGATGATGGATACCCCAAATATCGTCGACGATCGCCAGAAGGGGTGGGCAAATTGCTACCGTCCGAAACATTGATATTGACAACCGATGGATCGTTCCCTATAATCCGCTCCTTTTGAAAATTTTTGATGCCCACATCAACGTGGAGTTGTGCAATTCAATAAAGTCAATCCAATATGTTACTAAGTACATTAATAAAGGCAGTGATCAAGCCACTTTCAGCATACAATCACCAAATGAAGTGGAAATATATCAGTCTGGACGTTACATCTGCATCTCTGAAGCTGTATGGAGGATTTTATCATTCGAAGTGCACGACCGGTCTCCCACAATTGTCCACCTTGCAGTTCATTTAGAAAATGGACAAAGGGTATATTTTACTGAGAACAATATACAAGAAGTTATTAATAACCCGCCGGATACAACATTGACAGCATTCTTCAAGTTATGTGCTCAAGATGATTTCGCGAAAACACTGACATATGACAGAGTTCCAAGTTACTATACATGGAACCAGAGTTCTAAAGCTTTTCAACGGCGAAAAAAAGGTACTGCGGTTGATGGTTTCCCCGGAGTAAAAAAAACCGATGCTCTTGGCAGAGTCTATGTGATTCATCCCAACAACAGCGAATGCTTTTATCTGAGAATGTTACTTCATATTGTAAAAGGCCCGACATCCTTTGCTCACCTAAGAACTTTACAAGGTGTTGTTTACAATACTTATCAAGCAGCATGCAAAGCTATGGGGTTCTTGGAAGACGATTCTCACTGGGAAAATACATTATCAGAAGCAGCTGTTTGTAGTTCAGCTACATCATTAAGATATTTATTTGCCATCATAGTAGTGTTTTGTCAAGTAACTGATTCTGTTAGTCTATGGAATAAATTTCAAGAAAATATGGCCAGTGATATTCTGATTCGGCGACGGCAAGAGTCAAACTCTGTTGATGTACAATATGACCAAAACATATTTGACGAAGCATTATTTTAATTAAACAAAATAGTGCAATTACTTTCGGGTAAAACGATCAAGGATTTTGGGCTGCCGATGCCAGCTAATACTACTAACTCTGATTTAACTAATAGTGCCGAGTACACAAGAGAAACATCATACGATCAAACGAGACTTTTACAAAATATAGCTCAAGATGAGCCACGATTAAACATCGATCAGAAAAAAGTATTCACTGCATTACTATCAACAATTGATAACAATGAAGGGAAATTGTTTTTCCTTGATGCCCCAGGAGGCACAAGAAAAACATTTTTAATCAATCTGCTTTTAAAAAAAGTGAGATCTACCGGAAAAATTGCGTTAGCTGTTGCGTCATCCGGCATTGCCGCTACTCTTTTGGAAGGAGGCCGAACCGCACACTCTACATTCAAGCTCCCGCTGAAAATCGCAACCGATGATGATAACAGCGTCTGTAGTGTTTCTAGACAGAGCAATACAGGAAAATTGATGCGTGACTGCTCATTAATAGTCTGGGACGAAGCTACCATGTCAAACAAGACGTCTGTGGAAGCACTGGATAGGACAATGCGCGATTTGCGCAACAAAAATTCACCTATGGGTGGATGTACAATTCTGTTCTCAAGAGATTTCCGTCAAATCCTACCAGTTGTGACTCGAGGAACACGTGCTGACGAAATAAATGCATCGCTAAAAAGATCCCACCTTTGGTCGCATGTCAATAAATTAGATCTTAAAACTAATATGAGGGTTTCGTCATCTTCACGTGAGAACAGGCTATTTCCAGAGATGCTACTAAAAGTTGGCAATGGAGAATTAATACAAAGTGAGGGAAGGATTAACCTAGAAAACCTTTGTGTTTTGATAGACAACATCCAAGAGTTAGTCAACAATGTCTATCCTGACATTGATAACATAAGTTATAAGACAATATCTTGGTTTAAAGAAAGAGCTATTCTGTCACCAACTAACGAACAAGTAGATAAAGTAAATAACTTGATTATTTCAAAGATTGATGCGCCGACGAAAATATACTACTCGGTCGATACTGTTCTCGATTTGGAAGAAGCTGTTCAATTTCCTACAGAATTTCTAAATTCTTTGAACCCGTCTGGACTCCCTCCTCACAAAATGGAGCTGAAAATAGGTTGTCCTGTTATTTTATTAAGAAACCTAAGTCCACCTAAACTTTGCAATGGCACGCGTTTGCTGGTAAAATCACTGAAAACTTTCATAATAGAGTGCACAATACTCACAGGATGTGGTACCGGAGAAGATGTATTGATTCCCCGAATCCCTCTGATACCATCGGATCTACCATTCCAATTTAAACGCTTACAATTTCCGGTAAAGACATCTTTTGCAATGACCATTAATAAATCTCAGGGTCAAACCTTCAACGTTGCAGGCTTAGATTTGAGTGTTGACTGTTTTTCACATGGCCAACTGTATGTCGCTCTTTCAAGAGTAACCTCTAGAGAAAACATGTTTGTATTGTCTAATGACAAGAAGGCTATGAACGTTGTATATAAAGACATTCTGTAATATAGTAATTGTTGTAAAAATAAAATAAACACATATGTAAAAATGCAAAAAGTTAATATGCAAAAATGTAGGGTATGAATTTAGATATCCCAAAGATAGCAGGAAATCTTCATGCTATAAAAAAAGGGTAATTGTTTTACTCCAAATTTAACGCGTGCGGGCCACGGGCAGTAATGAATAAGCCACAACTACTGGATCGATTTTAATAATTTTTTCAGTGAGTGACATAGGGTATATATTTTATACCCGTGCGAAGCTGGGCGGGTTGCTAGTTATTATATAAATCAAATATGGGCAGATAAAAAGAGCATATTTAATGAGAAGGTTGACATTCTGACTCATCAATAATTTTTTTAATATTTGCAGTATAATTTGATACAGTCATTCGAATACAGTTATCCAAATGTATATCTGTAAGCTGATTGCGGTATTTATTTTTAATAAATTTCATATTGGAAAAAGAAGATTCACACAAATAAGGTGAACTGAATAACGCTTTCACTTTCAACGCAACACGACATAAAACTGAATACTTATCTTTACTTACTAAAGTCCATATACATTTTGTATTTGAACCTAAAGATTTTAAAGTCAAGTCACTTTGAAAAGCAATCAGTTCCATTTCTGTCACAGCAATGTCTTCGCCAAAGTTGTTCATAACACAAGTTGCAAACTGTTGTATATCAATGTCCATGAAGGGTGAAACAACAAATTGCGTCACTAAAGCAATTTTGCTGAAATCCTTGAAACGATTTTTTCCTTCAAGTTAGAAACTATTTCCATATGATATTTACTGTCATAGGGCTCTAATAGATTTTTGGATATATTTGCGGAAAGAATAGGAAAATGCTTAGTATCGCGGTTTTTTAGGTTTTGTTCGCAAAATTTAAGTTTTGTAATAAATGCATTTATGTCAGAAATCATTTCCGCTAATTCTTTATCCCTGCCTTAAAGCTGCAAGTTAAGCTCATTTCATTTCTCTGTAATGTCCACAAGAAAACCAAAATCTCTGAGCCAAGTCGAATTTTCCAGTTCAGGAATCGGTTCATCGCGTTCTTTGAAAAATTGGAGTATAGCAGGCAGGACATCATTGAAACGTTTGAGCACTCGTCCTCTGCTTAACCATCGCAATTCAGAGTGAAGAAGTAGCTCTCCGTATAGACAGTCAATTTCATCAGCCAAGGTTTTAAATAATCTTCTTTGTAACGCTTGAGCTCTAATCTTGTTCACAATTTTCACCACCAGTTTCATAACGTTGTTCAAGTTTAGAAAATTTCCACATAATGCTTGCTGATGTATAATACAGTGGTAACTAAGAAATTGTGGAAAACTTTCATCCTTATGACATAGCGCCACGAGCCCCTTATCACAACCCACCATAGCTGGAGCACCGTCAGTTGTCAGGCCTACCATTTTTGATATTGGAATTTTCTCAGAAGAGATGAGATCTTTTTAATTGAGAAAACAGCTCTAGCCCAGTAGTATGTCCTTTGAGTGGAATAAACTTCAAAAGATCTTCTTTAATTGTAAAATCACTAAAAGCCATCCTGACAAATATGGCCATCTGTGAGGTGTCAACTACATCTGTTGATTCATCCAGTTGCTGTGAAAAATAAATACAGTTATCTAAGTCACTTCTTAACTGTAAAAAAATATCATTGCTCATTACTTCTACTCGCCTCATCACTGTATTAGCAGAAAGTTGCATAGATTTTATAGCAGACACCATTTCGTCTTTATTTCTAAAGTTGGCGAATAAAGAATCTGCAGCTTCCTAAATGCTTGTTTTATGATTTCCCCGTCTTCATAAGGTTTTTTCTTTTGTGCAATTATCTGGGAAACACGATAAGATGCTTCAGTTGCAGCCTTATTTTGGTCGACTGTTTTCAAAAATATTGACTGTTGTCCAATTAACTGGATTTTTAAACGTTTCAGTTTTTCTTTTCTGGTGGCAGAATTTAACGGGAATGCCTTCTCAAAATTCGAATGTACAGTTTTATGATGCCTCTCAATATTTCCTTTTTTAGGAACTGACACAGATGTATTACATAACAAACAAACACTTTTGCCTTTAACTTCTGCGAAGAAGTATTGTTCTTCCCATTCCGAATGGAAATGGTATGTCTTCGCCTTCTTACTACTGCTTGCCATAATGTTTCGAACTCTAACCCAACCGCTGCACGGGGAACGTTGATAATGCCGTTCAGTATTAAACTAATGTGACTGTTTGATTGAATAAAACTCGGCTTATAGTTATCAATCAACTGTTTGACTGCTTCTTTGTATTTAGGATCCACATCTACCTCATTGCTGCTATGAATATTTAAAACATTGTAACTAGTTTCTCCTGCATTTGTGTCATCTTGTGATCGTGAGAAATTATACCCCTTGACATTTAGTATTACCAAAAACTTTTTCAGAAAATCGTACCCTACAATTGCGTCTACATTTATTTTGCTATCTTTTACAACCAAAAACGTATGTTGTGTACTCAACTCGTCAACAACGACTTGTATTGTAAATTCTCCTAACACATCGGCGGCGACGTTGCCTAAGCCATACAGTCTAGCAAAACTTTTTCGCAGCTCACAATTGCTACATATTTGGTCATATACACTCTTACGCATTAGCGAAACGTCTGCTCCAGTGTCCACCAAACAAGACACATTGTTGTTATTGATTTTCAGCTGTTTCATGCGTTTTTCGTCGAATACTACGTTTACAACGTTTTGCTTCGTGGTGGTGCACTGCTTAGCCATATGGCCAGCGCCATTACATTTAAAGCATTTCGTGTCTTCTTTGCACTCAGCCCTCTTGTGCTGTGTCGACCCGCAATTAAAACAATGTTAATTTTTACGCTCGCCGTCATTACTACTTTTATCCACTTCTTTGCGACTGCTTGCTATCTGCCGACGTTTATTTGCTTCGCTGTGTTTTGCCAAAGGCTCCACCAACTTATATAATGGATACTTTTGTTCGTTGCGGAACTCAACACCATCAGCTATGTACGTTATAATTGACTGCTCATCAACCTTACCTAGTGCTGCTATTTTCCGCATTTGTAACACGTATTCATGGAAGTTTTCTGTTGCTTGTTTTCGACGTTGAATTAATAGCTTATGTAACTCTGCGCTACTTAGTGGTTTGTCAAATTCCTCTATCAACGCTTCACACAACGAGTTATAGTTGGAGACTGTAATTGTTTCCAACAACAAAGCTGCAGTGCCCTTCATTTTTTTTCGCGCATTGACATACTTCTGTTTTGCTGTCAACTCATAAGCCTCAGCATTCTCGTCAAAATTAGATATCCATTGCCGAATTGGAATAGATACCCCGTCAAAATTAGGTACGACTTTTGCGAATGCATCAATAGTGACATTAAATTTACTGTCATCGTTTTGGTTCATTTTCTCGATAAATGTTTTAAAGAAAATTTCCATTTTATCATCTATTTTGGGTAACACGTGACTTTTCTCGCTGATCTGCTGCTGTTCGTGTGTAGTAACTGGGCTGTTCGTTGCTTCGCCTTCTCTGCCTGCTTCGACTGCGTTTCGTTCAGCTGGATGTTCTGCCTTTACGTTTTCTTTTGTGTTTGTTTCAATGTCGGTCTGCTTGATTTTTTCGCCCTCACTGTCGCCCGTTGTACCACTTCCACTGACTACTGTTTTTACTCTGCTGACGTTTGTTTCTGCTGCTTGCTGCTTATTGGAAGTTTTTGCTATGTTCTGCGTTTCTCTGCTGCTTGACGGATTTCTGATTTCTTTGCCCGAGCGTAGCATTCCGATTTGGAATGCAAAAAATGTTATGCGATCGGTTGAGCCCCCATGTAAACTTGAATAGTCTTTATTATTGCAAAATAGTAATTAAATATTAAGAAAATGTATTACAAAGTTAATTTGAAAATGAAGGTAAAAAATGACTACTGTTACTGCTGAGGTTACGCTGACGACCGACTCTTTTCTTCTTCGTACAGGGGTGTTAAATACGATTCAGGGCTGCCATCTTACATGTATGTATATATGCAGAATATATGAATACATATGTTGGGACAATGTATGTACGTAGATGTTTCTATTCTGAGAAAAACAATGCATATTCGCATGTACATATGTATGTACATATTACCGCACACACTCACTTTAAGTATCTACATGCGTATGTTTCCAAAACTAAAATTGTAATGGTGCTCATTTTCACCAACGTAAACGTACGCCCGTGTCAGCTGGCACGATGAACCTAGTGAGAGCCCCATGTAAATGAATTCTCATCACCGCTCCGTTCCGTAGTATCGTAGATGGTTGACGTGGAGTTTTGGATTGCTTCCGTAGAATCGTGTCAGCTGACTGCTCTCTCACCACACAGTGTTGTCAAACAGTACATTTGTAAACCACTTACAAAATAAACTTACAAAAATTTTAATTTTTATTAAATTAACTTAAAGCAATGTTGAATAAGGTTAATTATAGATAAATGAGATATTATACAATGAAAAATTTTAACTGTTAACGCGGCTGTCAATGTCAACATTGTGTACAACCAAACACACAAGCCAATCTATTGTGTAAACATGTAAATAAAAGAACGCAGCTCTTTTCTATGGGATAAGTTTATCTCAATTTTGTGCATCCTACAATTAGTGACATATAATAAATAGGTAAACAGGAGGCTGATTTATAAAATTGTTTGACTTAACGCCTTCGTTAATGTGTAATCAAAATATTTTACAATTGTGTACTGGGATAAGCTTTCATATGAGCCTTAATTTAACTGTAAATTTAAGGTACCGTTATCCACGCTTTGCTTTGTCTTTGATCCCAACGAAATTTATGTCACAAAAGTTAGTATACAGCAAACGATTGTTCAGTTAGCATAACATTTATTTTTCCGTATTGATTAAAAAAGTTAAAACTATTAAAAGGAAATAGGTAAAGAGAGTATAAAAATTTAGGGAAGTACGTTTTGTATTAATTTTTGCGACATTTTTAATAATGACACCAAGAGGAAAAGAGCTTTCTGATGACTTAATAAAACTGATTATAAAATAAGAGCAAGGGACATAAATCATTGCGAGAAATCGGTCGTTTGATAGATAAAAGTTTTGCTACAGTTTAAAAGATTGTGAATAAATATAAAAGTGCGGGATGCACCACTAATAAAGAGCGTTGTGGGCGTCCGCCGCTCTTAAGTCCCAGAGAAAAAAGCTTAGTCGTACGGAAAATCAGGACAAGCCCCAAAATAAGTGCCCCAAATTGAAATCTGAAGTTGAAAATGACACTGGAAAACAATTTACCACCCAAACTATTCGCAGGGTTTTGCATAGTGCTGGTTATCATGGGCGCAATGTTAGGAAAAAGCCCTTCTTTAGTACTGTCAATCGGAGTAAACGGATTTCATTCGCAAAAGATCATGAAAAATATGACCAAACGTTTTGGAACCAAGTCATATTTTCTGATGAGTGTAAGTTCAGTATCTGTGAATCTGATGGCCGTGAAAAAGTTTGGAGAAAAGTTAACGCGGAATTGGATCCAAACAATATGACAGCACTGTTCCGCATGTAGGGAGCTCTGTGATGGTTTGGGGATGTATGGCTGCAAACAGGGTTGGAAACTTGGTATTTATCGAAAATATTATGGACCGACATGGGTATTTAAATATTTTGAAAAATGTAAAGGAAAAATTTAAAAGGTAGCGCTACGAAATTGTGCCTTGGAGGAACGTTTATCGGAAACAGCTGAAAACTCCGCCACAGTCCCCGGACACCAACCCAATCGAACATTTATGGGAACATTTAACACGTTCCCTGTCCGCTGAGCCACATATGGTTCAGTAAACGTGCGCCTGATAAGCACTGATACGTTCCTGAGCCATATGTGCGTCAGGTGGTATATGAACTACATGTGTTTCATGAACGTGCAGAAGCAAAAATGTCCCTCTACGCCCATGGACCATATGTGTTTCAGGTAGAAATACCCTACATCCGTGTTTTGTTTTTTAATTATTATTATTACTAAAGCTGTCCTATGACTACAAAAAAACAAATTATTCAAAAAACCCTGTTGGACTTGTCGGTCAATTTTGCATTTTTGTATTGGGACAGGGAACGTGTTAAAGCGGCAAATACGTAAACATCCGATTAGAAATAAGAAACAACTGAAAAACATCCTTCAAGAGGAATGGAATAAAATACCGCCAGCTGTAACTGAAAACTTGCTGAAATCAATGCCATCACTACTTAAAGCGATTGTAAAGTCTAATAGTTAACCTACCAAATACAAGGATTTGATTTTAATTATGTTTTTGATTTTAGAAATTAATAATATGATGAACTGTATACTTTCTTTTGGGACATGAATTTTTATAAAGCTTTAATTTTTTTCCTTTTTAAAATTTTGTCATTATTTGGATTAAATATGATTTTTGTATATCATTCATGTAAATAAAACACAATTTTGTCATAACTTAGGTTGTTTGAAGGAAAATTGAAAACGTGTCCGGTGTATACTTACTTCTGTTGCTAACTGTATGTGCAACGGAAATGGACTGCGATACGATGGTGAGTGCGAGCACCATAGGCCTAGCGCCTACAAGAACAAAATTCTTTCGGACGCGCAGCCGTAGCGGCCATGATTATTTTGTAGCGACGGCGCTGAATAGTTTGAAATATTGTAAAGCACAACAAAAACAAATTCATTGAAAAATTCGAGCTCATATTTCTACGAGCAAAGTATTGTCATTCATAAAACGACCCGCCCATACGCCAATTTTTCTTAACGATGACGAAATCCCTTAACTAAGATTGAAGAAATCACAGACGAAAATTCGAAAGTAGACAGTACTGAAATATTTTTTATAGAAATATATACCAATATTTGGTGAATCGTGCATTTCTGTCATATCAGCGGACAATGTATGCATATAAAAAATAACTGTGACCATCTTCTTGTCCGTCAGTGAGAAGATGGGATATGTATATCAAAAAGTACCGGGAAGGTGATGTTGACTGTTTTCTTTGATTGCCAAGGCGTAGTGCACCATTAGTACCTTCCATCGGGCCAGGCAGTCAATAAAGAATATTATACATCCGTTTTGAAGCGTTTAAGAGATGCTGTACGTCGCAAACGGCCGGAAATCTGGGCAAACTGTTCTTGGATTTTGCATGATGATAACGCGCCATCGCACTGAGCCGGAATTGTGCTGGATTATTTGACCAAACACCAACCAAATTCCATCGTGCAAGCACCGTATTCACCTGATATTGCCCCGTGCGACTTCCTTTTGTTTACCAAGTTAAAGTTACCACTTCGTGGAAGGAGATTTCAGTCGATAGAGGAGATCAAATAGAATGCGACGAAGGAGCTGAAGGCCATCCCTTCTGCGGCCTACCAGGGGTGCATGGAGGACTGGGTTAACCGTTGGCACATATGTATGTGTTGTTTGAAGGAGATAAAATAAATTTGCCTAAAATTTTACCGTTTGCTTTAATTTCAACATTCCCGGTACTTTCTGCTCATAGGGTATACGTACAGGGTTGCCCCAATCGACGAGGCTTGAATTTTATATGGGAATAAATGCAAATCGATGCGGTTAATTCGTTGTAAAGTGGTCCGAGCAATGCCTAACTGCTGAGAACGGCGATTTTGGGATATCCTTGGCGATGCCTTGGTCGGTTTTGATTTGGCCTCTTTGGATTAAAAAGAGCATCACCAGTCGAAAACCTTTCGTACAAACGTTTAATGGTGTTCTTAGAAGGCGCACTTTTCACATTATTTAATTTTTTATAGGCACGTAGAGTTTTCACAATCGACTTCTTTTGTTGAATGTAAGTTTCAATAATTTGGGAGCGCTCGCGTGGCGTGTACTGTAAAAATCTGTTTGGGCTGACGCTTCCAACGCGGTATGTCATTGAGCGATCTGACGTCTCTGTCAAAATATACAGGGTTGCCAGATGGGTTCGTCGAATATTGGCAACCCTGTAAATGTATGTGAATATACACACATATGCGGCTTTGCGCGCAGAAAAATGTGATTTGCTGGAATTTCTCAAGGAACCTAACTCGCATTCAAAGGCGCTCGAGGCTGTCGAGCAGTGAGAAGACATATTTACATACATATAAGGGTGCATACATATATACGGAGTCACGGCCACCGACATGACAAAAATTCAATATGTATCAAATATTGGCAAATAATTCTACGCGAAATATTCCAATATTGACTATTTTCGAATGGTCGAGAAAATTTGCATATGGGCGGCTTGTTTTATGAATGAAAGTACTTTGCTCTTAGATATACGAGCTCTAATTTTCGAATGAATTTTTTGTTTTTGTACCACATAATATTCCAAATTATTCAGCGCCGTCGCGACTGAAAGAATCCTGGCCGCTGCGACTGCGTTTACGAGTGTATTTCGTTTTTGTAGTCGCTAGGCTTAGATTTTGGGTTTGGACGGCATACGCATATTGAGGCATGAAGTGAGTGCGCTGTTTTTGTTGTGTTTTAGAACATTTTAAAATTCGTGTTGGCAAAGCGGCCATGGCGTTTTGCTTGCTGCTGCTTTTGCGTCAATCAAGATATTTTTTTTTGTAGGTACAATATTCGGAATATCGACAGGTGGATGACAAAAGTACACGGACGCGAGAAGGGAGCGCTGTGCTCGCTCACATACATAAGTATGTGCATGGATATAGTTATATATGAATACAATTATTTTGTAGGAAGATTAGAAGGCAAGTAGGTATATGCAAATGTATGTATACTAGGACATAAAGTGGGTATTCATGTATACATACACACCTACATAGGTTTTAGAGCAGAATTGTTTTTGCACTTGTTAGGAAGAAACTCGCTCACTTGTGCATATTTATATATGACTTCTTGTGATGTGCTTTGACATGTGTAAATATAATATATAAGTCAAGGTTATTTGGGCATACACGTATGTGTACGAGTACATATAAAAGGAATATGATGTTCTTGTGCTTGTGCATTATTGCTTTTCATATACAAATGTACATACATACATTTGTAATATGCTGTCGAATACATAAACTATAAATTGACATACAATATAAAATAAGTGTTGATTTATCTTAAACCTTTTTTTTTTTGAGAATGCAAATACCTCCTATTGACATGTACATATTATATAGTCATATACCATCATTTATGTATATAGTATGTATATATTTAGTATACGTTCATTTATGTGTGCATGTAAATAAAAACTTTATGAATTACTTTCAGAACTTTATTAAAATTTATTCGCGTCGCGCGCTTGCATATGTACGTAGACATCACAAAATCTTGGTTCACAACTCAGTCGCAGAAATAAACGCACTGCGTATTTATCCTCGCCACATAACACGACATCAATACTCAGAGCCAAATAAATTTTTTTTTTGTTTTTTTCCTTAAATTAAAAAAAAAAAATTCTGTAAGAAATTTTTATGTATGCGCTTATCATTTCAAAAATAGCAAATTAGTAAAAAACAAAGCAGTCGCAGAAATAAATGCGGCAATTTTTTTTTTTTAATTATAATTTTTTTTATGTAATCGAAAAAAAAAATTGTAATAAATTTTACGTATTCGCTTATTATTTCAAAAATAAGAAAGTAGTAAAAATTGAATTGGTTTAATGTCGAGGTGAAAGATATGTTGTGTGTTGAGCTGACAGATGTGTGGTGTTTTCAATTTTTGTGGTTTAAAACTCAGTGTGGTGTCTATAAAGTCGGTGTTCTAAAATTCCTTACTACAAACCTTTCAAATCTCAATTGTACTAAAAATAGTTAAGAATAACATTTGCGCCTTCTCATCCCATTAACATTATCTGCTATGAATCTACAAATTAGTACTCAAAAAAAGCTCATTTAATATTTGCGCCTTCTCATCTCATTAACATTCTCTGATATTAGGGAGTATAGAAAAAGTGCGAAAATTTCGTTTACAAAAAATACATCTGATGATAACGAAACCCTCAGTTTCTTCTTTTTTTAAATATATTTAATATATGTTTATGCATTATTTCCTTAAAGTTGTTGTTTGAAATAAAACTCATAGCCCTTTATTGCATTAAATCATTTATAGGACATTCAATTAATTTTGAAAAAAGCAATATTTTCGTAGGAAATTCACACAAAATATCATATTGATAAAAAATTTCCATTAATCAAGACTAAAAAAAAAATTATCAATTAAAATGTATCAATATACAAATATTTTTTCACTCATTCGAATGCATTTCATTAAATATCTTGAAACAAGAAATATATGACTTACACCACTTTCATAATTATGGACACGTATTGTAAATTTGGAGATATGATCTGTAAATATTTTGAAAAACCCGTGCAAAAGATTTATTCAAAATATTTATAAATTCCTAAATGGTGGTACTAAAATATAATTTTTAAATAGGACATAATGATGACCCTATATACAGCTATGTAATCCCAAAGAAGCAACGAGCTGTTGCGTGGGAGGCTGTTTTGAAGAAAAGGGTCACACATTGTACGCCTTTCCTCGAGTCGAATAGGCTCGAAAGAGTTGGGCCCTGGCTTGCAACGTACAACCAGCAGACACAGATAGGCTATATGTTTGTAAGCAAGTATCTAGATTTAAAGTTTTAGATGGGGCTATTCCTTCCTTAAGATTAGAGTCAGTTAATAGAAGTCGCTCCTCTAGTACTGGCTGTTTTATAGGAGCGACCAAATTAAATTAAACAAAATAATTGAAGAACTAGAAGCAGAAAATGAGCAACTGCAGCAAAAATATAAATATTTGTGTGTTTTGTTTTTCGTTATTTTGTCGAAACAACTAGCAAATGCAGCCTTCAGACATTAATTAAGTCCATTGTACTCCACTTGGATTTCCTCTTAACTTTCTTTAAATCTACCCGATCTCCGAAGGAATCTGAGTAGATATTGTGGTGCCAAGGAGCCAAGATGGTCACTTCTTAACACATCAGTGCCAAAGACCTCGAACCTGATTCGAGCGAGGGCGGGGCAGACGCACAGGAACAGGTCTGCCGTCTCATCCTTCTCTTCACAAGCTGGGCAGAGTACACTATCTGAGATGCCCAACCTTTCCATGTGCTTCGCCCACAGAAAGTGGCCAACAAGCCATCTGCACTCCCTTCTGCTTATTGGCAGAAGGGTTTGCGACAGTCGATCGGACATGACAGGTAACATCCATTTAGTCCATCTGTAGCCTCTCTTAGCCTGCCAAGCTCGCTTTTGGGCGGTAGTTACACATTTGCTAACCGTGGCTTTCATGGCCGCTGATGGAAGTGGCGAAACGCCCATCTTACCTAAGGAGTCAGAGGTCTCGTCACCCGCGATACCCACGTGTCCCGGGACCCATGTTGGGATCAGGCTATTATATCTACCGACATAGTTCAGCCTGAATTTACAGGACTCGGCTACCCCTGATGTGGTTAGGGGCTGTCTAAGGCCATAAGAGCAGCTTGGCTGTCGCTGCAGACACATATAGATCTGCCTTGCCATCGGTTTTCCACAACAAAGTTCATCGCTTCCTGAACTGCATACACCTCCGCTTGAAACACAGATGCATGCATTCCAAGAGCAAAGTGCAGTTTTTTCCCCCTGGATTCCACGTAGACCCCAGAGCCGGAGCCATGCTCGGTCCTGGAGCCATCCGTAAAAATGCGAAAGCAGTGTTTGCCGGGCTAAATTTCTGAGTTTGACCACAACTGAGCCTCTGGCAGCACTGCGCTGTATCTCTTTTCAAGTACGAATCTTGATGGCAGGGAGTTAAGGGGCATGGAAAGAATCGTTGGATCGACGTCCATGCCTTCTCTGTTTTCCAATGCCGGACAGGGGCCCTACCAGCTTCCGTTGTGTTTCATCCTGCAGATTGCCTACAAGGCCTCTTCTTGGATGAAAGCATCATGTGGTGGCAAACCAATCAGAGCATCTAATGCCGGGCCTGAAATAGTCGGAAAAGCTCCGGTGCAACAGATGGCCACAGTGCGTTGTAGTCTCGATAAGGTGCTCCTGGCTCCCACGAGAGAGAGTCTACTCTTCCAGACCACTGATGCATAGGTGATAATAGATGTTATCATAGCCGTGTAGATCCATAGGACCTTGATTGGAGAAAGACCTCACGTTTTCCCAAAGACACTTTTGCACTGCCAGAAAGCTGTCAGAGCTTTGGATGTCTTTGTTTCAACCTGTGATTTCCATAGGAGCTTACTATCGAGGATTACTCCAAGATATTTAATTTCCTTGAATAGCTGGATTGTGACTCCTTTAAGCTTAGGCAGAACGAGTCCATCAAGCTTCCTCCTTCTGGTGAAGAGGACAATACCAGTCCTGGTGGGATTGCCGATAGTCCATTCGCACAGCACCAAGTGTCAATCAGATCCAGAGTTTCCGCACTTTCCTGAAGATGTTCATAAGCGCTGGCCTGCAGAATTTTTCACTTTGATAGGCATGCTGAAATGGAGACAGAGGGTGAGCCTGCAGCAACTTCTGACGTATGCGCAATTGCACCAGTCGTTCGAGACTTTTCAGCATGAAAGAGGTCATGCTGATAGGTCTAAAGCTTTTAAGGCTCGTGTAGTCGTCTCTTCCAACCTTTGGGATGAAAGCTCCCCTCACCATGCTCCAAGAGCATGGTATGTAGGCCAGTGCCAGGCATGCAGAGAAGATTTTCTTAAGGACTGCTGTCACGGACTCTGCGCCCCCCTTCAGCATGGCAAGATATATACCATCTGGTCCGGGCGACTTGTAGCCGCCAAAAGATTTGATTGTAAATCGAATGGCGGCCTCATTCACCACAGATCTGGCAACGAACCAATCATGCCGAGAAGGTGTAGCAGCTGTGACAACCGCCTCTATCAATAAGGGATGTTGCCGGCTGACGCTTATCTGATTTCCAGGAAAGTGAGATTCCATCAGCAAGCTGAGTGTCTCACTTTGCCGCTCCGTGCAGGAGCCATCAGATTTCCCAAGTGACCCCAGCTTTGCAGTTGGGTCCCTTGTGAGGATCCTAACCAATCTCGCCGTGTCATTCAGAGATTCGATACCGCTGCAGAATCCCCTCTATCAAGCTCTTTTCGATTCCCGAATAAGCCTCTTGTAGTTCTTCTGAACATCACGCTATCGCTTCCAGTCCTCAGCAAGGTTAGTCTTGAGGGCCCGGTTTAGAAGCTTTCTCGACTCATGCCTCAACATTTGGAGCTCTCGATTCCACCATGGAACGGAAGACCGGTTAGGAATAGGCCGAATTGGACAGGCTGACTCAAAACATTCAGTTAGGGCAGCGTTGAGTTTCTCAACCGCCGCCTCAATGGCCTGTTCTTTTCGTAGTCTTAGTGGCGCAACGTCAAGGTCCCCCAACGCCCCTCTAAACTTCTGCCAGTCTGTAGGGTTTCTAGAGGGCAATGGCATTTGTGCCTCCTCGCCCCACTGAAACTCAATGTACCTGTGGTCCGAACACGAATGTTCGGCAAGGACTCTCCCGTTCTTGATAGACCACCCAAGCTTTGATAAGGTGAGATCAATCACCTCTTGCCTTCTGGCTGTTAAAACGTGGGCTGTGAGCCCTTGTTATGTACGTCTAGGCAAGGGGACGCGATAAATTCGAATAGTCGAGAGCCCCGTCCGTTGCACTTCCTGCTGCCCCAGATTGTATGCTGGGCATTAGCATCGCAACATACGATGAGGCCCAGATTGCGCTGCTCACAGAATATCACGAGACTAGTGGCCTTTCCGGGTGATGGCCCTTCCAGAGCATCGTAAGGAAAATAAGCAGATGCAATCACGGACTTCGACCATCCGCGTCTACCTCTATAACACACCTCAGCCGCTACCAGGTTTTGGCAACAGAATTGCTCAAGACCCGTCACAGTGAGATGGGATGATACTATAAGACCGGTCCTAGGTCTACTAGAACTCCTGTCATATAATAACGTGGCCCCTTTCAACGCGCTTAAGCCACAGAGGCGGCCCCTAAAGACCCACGGCTCTTGCACTGTTATTATGTGGGGTAATGTGTGCAGCTGGGTAAGCCTTACACTTAGTAATGCAGTAGCGGCTTTGGAATGCTACAAGTTAATCTGCGTCACCGTCAAGGGACGGTAGCTACAGAAACCGTCCGAGCCAATCATTTGGGGGAAGACGTAAAAATTGACGGTCCCAAAGAAGAGACTCACACAGTTCCCGTACCGTGAGCTCATGACATCAACAATGACCTTATCCATTCGCACCACAAGAACAACCCCTTCCTTTCCTTCCCGGTCTTTGCTCTTGGTGTGCGAAAGGACTCACCAAAGCCTCGTGCTGATGCCCGGATTCTGGACACGTAGACAGGATAGGACATCCACCGTAGACAGGTCTGGATCCGGAATATAGCAGCTGCCTTTCCTGAGGGGTACACTCTCTTCGCTATAGACTGCGAAGCGAGTGGTCGCCATGGGGGGCCCGTTATTGACCACGGTCCTGATCCACTCGAAGTCGGTCAGAGACGCGCACGTCACCCTTATGGTGCCGTCCTTTGTGTCATATCTCCTCGCGTTGGCTTCAGGACCGGAGGCAATAACCTGACGCATCAGCCGACTTTTGTAGTATTTTATTTCCGCATCTTCATCCGTCAACTGATGGTCAGGCCCTAGTTTACCAATCACAGCTACAGGTCGTGGGCCAGCAGCCTTCTCGCTATAGGATGGCTTGGCCGCACCCTCGGATGTGCTTGGGTGAAGGTCCAGCTCCCCATCCTCCCCTGTCGAAAATTTCGCCGGGCAGACAGCTGTGCTGGACTTTTTGTCGAGGCGCCGATAGGGACGTTTCTCAGCAGATCCTTTTGGCGCCACATTGACTGGCGCCAAGACCGCGGTCATACCTTGCGGGCTCCTGGCTCGGCCATTGGCACCAGCTGCAAGGCAGGGAGGTGTACTGGTCTCAGCCCCCGTCCTTCTCCGCTTACCTCGAGAGCGAGACAGCTTGGGAGCGCCCGTGCCTACCGAGGATTCGGTAGCTTCCGTGGGTGTCACTTCCGGTTTTTTGTTCGGGACTCCTCCCTTGCCAGTTTGGTTTGCGTATGGCACCCTCATTCTATGCCAACTTTGAGTCATCATACGAGTGTTGAACCAAGCCCATCAGGGAAGGCCACTCGTGTGATGTCAGGGCTTCAATATCCACCACCTGGGACGCGCCCGAGGGGAGATCAGGCAACTCCCCACGGGTATTATAACGTGTGTCCCCACGCAGGTGCAGCATACATTACAATGGATAGGGTAACTTTTGCCAGTAGTAGCATTCTATTCTGACTGGGCCCGCTTATGTTAGCCATTATTCGAGATAGCGCCGTATTTAGCCGTGCTGCTCTCTCACTCGATTTTTCAATGTGCGTTTTAAAGTTTAAGCGTGCATCAATCATGACTCCCAAGTATTTGAAGTACGGGTGGGTGTTGATGGTATGCCCGTCTATGCTTAGTGGTATGTTCTCAATTTGTTTTCTATCATACTTGTGATCAAAACTGCTTCATTTTTTTGGCCTGCAAGCTGTAGGTTTGACGATGTAAGCCAGTTTTTTAGTTTGCAAACTGCCGCACTACATAAAGTCTTCATTTATGGAAACTCTTTTGCCACTATTCCCAACGCAATATCATCCGCGTAACCGATTAATTGGACTGCTTTTGGTACTGGGATGCGGAGGATTCCGTCGTAAAGCACATTCCACGATAGAGGGCCCAGCCTTGGTGGTGCTCACCCTCAAAAACATTTTTGATACGTCTCCGTGAAGGGTTATGCGTCTTAATTCAGTGCGAGTTTAAGAGCTCTGTTAGGTATTCTATCTAGTCCTGGCGCTTTAGCGTTTCCAAAACGACCCAAGGCTGTATTTACCTCTGTTTCCGTGACTGTAGGTATATCTGATGCGGCTCCTGGTTGTCGGTGTTCTTGCTCATCTTCTTGTCTTGGGAAAGGGGTTTCCACAACCTTTTTTAAGATAACAGGGCAAGTCGGCGCTTTTCCTTTGCATCCACTAATCTTAGACATCACCAACTTATACGCTCCTACCCACGGATTTTCATCAGCTTTGGCACACAGTTCTTTGAAGCAGGAAGCCGTGCTTTTTTTAATCGCATTATTGAGAGCTTTGCGTTTCATTTTGAAAATTTCCCGCCACTTTTCTTTTTCACTTGTTCCTCTGCTTCTTTTGTATTGACGTCTGGCTTTGTGGCAAGCGCTCCTGAGTTCAGCTATATCGCTGTTCCACCAGTATGCCGGTTTCTGCACGTAAGTGTGTTTTTTCCTGATCATTGCAGTATCACAGACTTTGGTCAGGCGTGTTACCTGTAGTTGAGCTTGCTCATTCGCGTCGTTTATATTAGTTGGATGAGCGTTTAGCATAAGCTTAAAAATCTCGTCGTCCATGGTTTCGATCTTCCACTCTTTTGTCTGGGCGTTTTTAGCAGGCTTGTTTTTCCTTTACTTTGCTTCGGATTTATTGCTCCGATCATTATGGCCAAGTGGTCGCTGTGGGTATAAATGTCGCAAATTTGTCATTTCGTCCTTACAGCTAGAGATCTGCTTATAAAAGCTATGTCACAATAAGGGAGCCACGACCATTCTTATCGAAAGTGTTCTTTCTTCCAGTATTTAATAACACAACGTCAAGTAAGGAGAAAGCTTTGAGCAGTGCTTTCCCTCGCTGATTTGTACACTTCCTTCCCCATTCGAAGTACCATGCGTTAAAGTCTTCAGCTTTTGAATTTGGCGTTGTTGTCAAGGCTTCTCTGACCAGTTCGAAGGATCTTTTCAAATGCTGCTTGAGATAGGCTCGGCGGTATATAAAGGCTATATATATGTACACCAGAAATTTTTGCTCTAGTGTAGCTGGTTTTGTCTCACGAAACCCACGTTCCAGCGTCTGGCTTGTTGTATTGCTCACATATTACCGCCACGTCTGCGTCCTGTTCGTACATCGTTTGCGTTAGAAGACCTTGCGCTTCCTGCAGTGGTTTAAATTTATTTGGATCACTCTGATTTTCTTTTTGTTTTGCATGCTGTCTGGTAAATTGGGCATTTTTTACTACCCATTTGGTGCTTGGAGTTAAACCGTCCGCCTTTATTCCACACAATACAAAAGGGTTCCCTTTCACAGTTTTTTGCGATGTGACCCTTTACACCGGGGGGTTAGATGGGAAAGTGATGCGAACAATATAGCCACTCCTCTCCAAATGGCAACCTCTACCCACTGTCCAGGACCTGATGCCCTGGACTTGGTACTCCCTGTTTTCGCTAACGAGGCTCTGTTGACCGGTGACAAGGCGGTATAACCTTGTCAGCAATTTAAGCTAAGGTGTCGAGGTACCCGTGCCGAGAGCTGCATGGCTGGTAGTGTCTAAATAACCAGTCTTTAACGGTCCCCTCCGATGCCCAGGCAAGGTCGGTTGTATGAAGTGCCTTACCACGGTATGTTGGCTCTGTGCTGGCGGACCACCCCTTCCGTGCCTACTCGTGGGACCAAAAAGCGTATGCAATCCAAAACAAAAGAAGAAGTTAAGGAGTTAACAGAGAGTGTGCTGGGCACGCTTGCAAAGATTGCCAAGAATGAACAAGCCGGTAAAGCGCACGAGCGGGACGTTGAGGACCGTGTGAAGTACGAGGCCGCGATCAGAGAGTACAGGGCCGCGACCGCAGCAAAATTAAACCAGCCACAACCACAACCACAACAACAGCCTAAATCGGCACGAAGCTCGGCTAAACGTAACCGCTCACAGGATGTGAGTGGACGTGAGGCCAAAAGGAGCAAATACTCCTCAACCCAGGGGGCTGAGGGCCCTTCAACCAGTGCGGCATCATCTCCAAGTTGCCCTCGTGGACGCAAAACCAATAGTGGAAGGGTGATGTTACCCCTTTGGGATGCTTTTGAGGGACGGCTATCGAGTATGGTCGTCAGACACCTCATAGACAAACAAGGGTCAGCACCTCTCTTCGACTCGGGTGAAATCTGTCAAGGGTCTAGGGTTATAAAATGTGCTAATCAGCACTCGAAAGAGTTTCTGGAGAAGAGCCTCGCTACGGTTAGAAACGCCTGTTAAGGCTAAAGCTAAAGCTCATCCCTGCCTCAGAAACTCCCAGGCGACCACGAGCTAGAATCTGGTTGCCGAAAATGGAGTTGGACAGTTCGGAAATTGTCCAGTGTCTCAAGCTACAGAACCCTGAGGTTCCTATGGATGACTGGTCTGTCATCAAAGTAGAAGAACCTCAGCAGCATAGCTCAGCCGTATTACTGCTGATTAACAACGAGTCGCTGGAGGCATTCGGAAAACAGCAGTTCAAACTTCACTTAGAGGGGTCCTATCAGACTGCCTTCAAAGTGGCCTGTCCAGTATCCTTTAGCAAGAAAGACTTTCCTCCCTGGTGGAGCAAGACGCTGACCGACTTGAAAGAGAAGGTTAGGAGAGTCTTCAACAAATGCTACCAAAAAAGGAACTTTCAAGATTACCGGGAAATTTGAAAGACTATAAGAAAGCCATTAGAGATGCGAAGCGCAACTCTTGTAAAGAGTACTGCGAATCCATCGAATCCCTAAAAGACTCGGCCAGACTCAGCAGGATCCTAACCAAGGACCACTCCTGTAAAACTCTTGTCAAAAGAGAGAACGGGGAGTGGGCTGAATCTGCGGGCGAATCCTTAATCCTGATGCCCATTTCTCGGAAAACTCTATTGCTCCAGTCTGTAACGAAGACGCGAACCTGCAGGAGGGGTTACCTGCGATGTCCCTGACACCGGTCCTATCCGTCAACAGAATAAACTGGGCAACCGTGAGTTTTTCCCTTTTCAAATCTCCAGGCATCGATGGTATCATGCCAGTAATGCTTCAGAAGACTAAAACCGTGGTGGTTCCCGTTCTTCAAAAGATCTTATCGGCGTGTATCTCGCTGAACCACGTTCCTGCTAGCTGGAAGAAAACCAAAGTGGTCTTCATTCTTAAGGCAGGAAGGAGGGGCCACGTCACTTCAGACCTATAAGTCTTACCTCCTTTATTCTCAAGGTGTTTGAAAGAGTGATCGACTGTCACATCCGAGAGCACTGTGAAACCAGACTTTCTCCAGCCCAACACGCTTACCTGAAAGGGAAATCTACCGAGTCAGCCTTACATGAGGTAGTAGGGACTGTAGAGAAATCTCTGGAGGGAAAATAATTCACTTTGACAGCTTTTATAGACATAGAGTGCGCCTTTAATAATATTACGGCGGAGTCAATTGTCACGGCTATAAATAGGCTAGGGGTGGAAGGACCTATCTACCTCTGGATCTCGTCCCTGCTTGGTGGTAGGGAAATAAATGCAGTGGCAGGAGCGGCTAAAATCACCAGATTCGTACATAGGGGCACACCGCAGGGCGGCGTCCTCTCGCCTCTCCTTTGGCTAGTAGCTGTAGATAAAGCCTTAACTCGCTTAAACAGGGATGGGGTAAAGGTCGTAGCATATGCCGATGACTTGGTCCTGATGGTCTCAGGTCCCTTCCCATCAGTAATGGCAGACATTTTGGAAGGTGCACTGGCTACAATCAGCAGATGGGCCGCCAGTAGCGGTCGCAGAGTCAAATCCGACAAAACGGAGTTGATGCTATCCACCAGAAAATACAAGCCTCCACCTTTTAAGCTTCCTAGACTTAACAACCACTGTCTTACACTTTCATCGGAAGTCAAGTATCTTGGTGTAATACTTGACCCCAAGCTCCAATGGAAGCTGCACATAGAAAATTGAGTTAAGAAGGCCAATATAGCCTTCTGTAAATCTGTGTTCGGCAAAAAATGGGGTCTCAAGCCATGTACGTGTCGTACATTGGATGTACAACTTAGTGGTTCTCCCAATTTTGACATACGGTTGCCTAGTTTGGTGGGTAGCTCTTCAGAAGGGCTACAACTCTACTAAACTAGAGAGAGTCCAGAGAACTGCATGTGTGGGCATCACTGGTGCCTGTAGAACATGTCCCACGGCTGCGCTCAACGTTATTCTCCACTTAATTCCTGTGGATCTGCAGGTTAAATCCATTGCTGCTCAGATTGCTATTAGGCTGAAGGAGCTTGGTCTTTGGAGACAACTTCCTGTACGACATAGCAGCATCTTGAAGCAGATCTGCCCTCCCTTCTCTGATATTCGCACCGACCTCTCCATCCGCAAACTGTGCTTTGAGGGTTGTGCTAGGGCTATCTTTCCGAGCAGGCAAGATTGGAAAGAGGGGAGACTTGGTGCGGATATAGATGCCTCTGTTTTCACTGACGGATCCAAAATGGAGTCTGGAGCGGGAGCGGGGGTCTACTCTAAATCAGCCAGCATTTCGGTCTCCTTTAAACTGCCGGAGACAAACAGCGTCTTTCAAGCAGAGGTCTTCGCGATCCTGCAGGCATGCAAAATGCTTCGGGATCGCTATTGGGAGGGAGACATTAATATTTTTTCCGATAGCCAAGCTGCAATCAAGGCACTGTCGTCGCCGTATTGCAGCTCTCTTCTCGTGAACTCCTGTAAGGAGGAACTAAAACGTCTCGAACGTGCAGGAAACATTTCCCTCATCTGGGTTCCTGGGCACAGGAATAGAGAGGGAAATGAAATTGCCGATGAGCTTGCCAGGAAGGGGGCGGCAAAACCGGATCCAGCTACCCCCTTCTCAGACATCGGTATCCCCTTGACCGTCGTTAAAGGGAAACTACACAACTTCTTTCTTAGAAAAGCGCAAGACAGATGGAGGTCTGTCTCATATTGTGCCATTTCAAAAGCACTATGGCCTCAATACGATATAAACAGAACGCTTAAGGTGATGGGAACCCCCCGCCATTCAATTTCCAAACTCATTGCGGTGATCACTGGTCACTGGGTGATCGGCACTCATGCGGAGAAGCTTGGAATTCCGTACAACCCCCATTGCAGAAGCTGTGGGGATCTTGCAGAGAAAGAGACTGTGGAACACTTTCTCTGCAAATGTCCGGCTCTGGCGGCTAGGCGCTTGAGATTCCTCAGCGTCTCCTTTGGGGATGATTTTATGAAATTCTCCAGCCTAGATCACTTTTCTCTCCTCCGCTACATCAACAGCACTGGATGGCTGTAGACGGTTTTATCTCCTCCCTTAATCCTTTCACAGTTAGTGGTCCACATTATGGTATCAAAACGGCACGTAAGAGCTACTTGTAGTGTACCTGGGGTACTCTTGCCATCTTACCTACCTACCTACCTACCTTTCACACCACATTTCATACAGCACTCACTCCTGTCTTCAGAATTTGTACATTTAGTTGCTGTATGTACGTATTCTAGGCATCTATAACACTTCGTGAGGTTCAATTTTTCACGAATATTGCAGACAACCCATCCAACCTTAATCTTTTCTGCGCTCAATAAGTACCCTGCTTCTAGCGCTGGCAGGCTGATAGCGGTCGTTTGGGTACCTTCATATGCCGGTCTTAAATTTTTAATTGAGCTTTCGCAGAAGTTACTTAGTTCCTTGACTTGTGACCGTATGGCATCGACTATATAATCCTTCGTAGTTATTTCGTCAAGGTCCCGTATTTCTAGTGACAGTTCATGTGTTAGCGCTTTTATTTCCGCCCAGTAACTTAGCAATCCCTTCTTTATAATCTCGGGCACGCCCTGTCTGTGCTGTTATAAGTTGCAGCAGTATTTTTTCGCTACGCTGCTGGAGACCATCATCTTTTTTGACCGCCTTCAATATGTTGCTATATGACATGTTGCCAGTTTTCGTGATAGCTATGGCATCAGGTGGCGGAGTGGGTTTCGTTTTCTTCTCGTTTTTCTTTTTGTTCTGCACTATGATACTAATAATCATATGTATATGCATGTAAATAAAATACAATTTTTTTATATTATTGACATTTCTCTTTATTATGATAATATTGGTATGGCCCAATTACGTATGGAACAAAGTATCGGCCAAATGGCCGCCGCCTCCATCCGATGGTCCAAATTTTCGATGACGCTGATGCAACCTTTAGTTCTTGAATTTTTGCTGGCTTATCGACGTACACCTTTTCTTTCAAATAATCCCAAAGAAAGAAGTCCAACGGTGTCAAATCACATGATCTTGGCGGCCAATTGACATCGCCTAGACGTGAAATTATTCGGTCATCAAATTTTTCGCGCAAAAGAGTCATTGTTTTGTTAGCTGTGTGACAAGTGGCACCGTCCTGTTGAAACCACATATCGTCGACATCCATATCTTCCAATTCGGGCCATAAAAAGTTCGTTATCATCTCATGATAGCGAACACTATTCACAGTAACTGCCTGACCGGCCTCATTTTGGAAAAAATACGACCCAATAATGCCGCCTTCCCATAAACAGCACCAAACAGTCACTCTTTGTGGGTCCATTGGGTTTTCGGCAATCACTCTTGGATTATCATTCGCCCAAATGCGGCAATTCTGCTTATTGACGAATCCACTGAGTTAAAAATGTGCCTCATCACTGAAGATGATTTTCTTCACGAAGTGCGCGATATGCATTTGGATTTGAACGCCCGTTTTCATAATAAGCCTGAATAGCTTTAACGCGTTGCTCGAGTATGTATTTTTCCATCGTTCAAATTGAGTTAGTCTGAAATTGAAAAATCTGAAATGAAATGCAGAAGAAACTGGACGTTAAGGTGTGGTTTACATTCAACATCGGCCTTTGAAATTTAACCACTCTTTACATATAACCGTATACACTGGGCACTCACTTTATTCACATGGCGCTGAACAGTTTCAAAACCAAATGATAAGTTCGAGCTCATATTTCTATGAGCAAAGTACTTTTATTCAAATATTTCTCAACGATGCCAGTTTTTCTCAACGATGACAAAAATTTACTTCTAAGATTGAAGAAAACATTAAAATAGCCAAACTGGAATAATACATAGGTGTATACAGAAATATTTGCCAATATTTGGTAAATCTCGCATTTTTATCATATCGAATGTTCGCGCCTCCGTATATATGTTTGCCCCCATACATATGTAAATATGTCTTCTAAATGCTCGACAGTCGCACTTGCTGTGCGTCTAGTGCGCGCATGAGCGTACAGTAAAATGCTGAATGCAACAACAAGTAGCTAGTAAAAAAGTTCTGTCCAAGCCATTTCGATGCTAGAAGAAAATTTCAAAACAATTATTTAATGTTCTCTGATAGTAGGTAAATAATTAATTAGTAAGTTACTTTGCGTATGTAGTTCTCCAATTAATAAAATGTGCACAAAAACATATGCATATATCCGCAAGGTTAGAAACTTACTCTGAAACAAGAGTGCGGCTTATTTGGACGTTACTTTACATACATTCAACCTTCGGATAAGGTCCAAAGCAGAGAATGTTAATAGAGTGAGAAGGCGCAAATGTAAAACGAGCTTTTTTTTTAGTTCAGAATTGAAGATTCGTTGTAAGGGATTTCAGATTTTTACTTTCCACACTAGTAGAGGATTTCAGATATTTACCACGCTTGTAGAGGATTTTAGATTTTTTACTGTTTTCACAACTCTAGTAGTGGAAGGAGATTTCAGTACACTAGTAAGAGATTTCGTCGTATTTCATGCTCACAGCGACGCGAATGAATTTGCTATTGAGAAAGCCCCTAAAGTCGACGGGATGATTCGAATGGTTTTTATGACGCGTATTTAATTCAGGTTGAATTCCTGAAGAGCCATATTTTTTCCTTTCATTATTTCTATTTTACGATTCAAACCAGCAAAGTTTGGCACATTTTTTAGTTTATTTTAATTATAATTGCTTTAAAATAGTGTTTTAGCTTTTTTTGTATGTTATATTTAGAAATTTCTTTTCGGTATAAAATAGTTCATACTGGATACTGATTTTTATATATATATTATATATAAATCAATCAAAAAGGAAATATGTACATATAAATATGCAGATGTTTGAGGTCTTTAGTCAAATCTAAACTATATTGATGAGAAACTATAATATCCGTCCAGAGAGCCAAAGGCGCATACACACATACAAGCTTTCAACGAACGCAGTGAAAAGATGGGATATGTAAGGTGTTTTTCAATAGTTGCGCTTCAACTTTTTTCCGATAGGGAGGGCGAACCACGCAATATTTTTTATTTTTCGTTTGTCATTTGTAAACTTCATTAGTATACATTTCATCATTGAACGCTACTCACTTGAGCAACGCTTGCAAATCATTGAATTTTATTATAAAAATGCGTCTTCTGTTAAGAAAGTTTAAAGTCGAAAAATCATCTTCAGTGATGAAGCTCACTTTTGGCTCAATGGCTTTGTCAACAAGCAAAATATGCGTTACTGGGCAGAAAGCAATCCACACGCGATTCATGAGGCACCGTTGCATCCCAAAAAAATCACTGTTTGGTGCGGTTTACATGCCGGCGGCGTAATTGGCCCATATTTTTTCGTTGACGAGAACGATCGCCACGTTACTGTGAATGGAAATCGATACCGCGACATGATAAACGATTATTTTTGGCCGCAATTGAATGGTATGGACTTAGACGACATGTGGTTTCAACAGGACGGGGCCACAAGCCACACAGCACGCGCTACAATTGATTTGTTGAAGAGTAAGTTCGATGAGCGCATTATTTCCAGAAATGGACCGGTCGAATGTCCGCCGCGCTCGTGTGATTTGACGCCTCTAGACTATTTTCTTTGGGGCTATGTGAAGTCATTGGTCTACAGTAACAAGCCGGCGACGATTTGTGAGCTCAGAGCCAATATTGAACGCGAAATTGCTGGAATTTCGGCCGATTTATGCAAAAGAGTGGTCGAAAATTGGGTTCAACGATTGGACTTCGTAAAACGTGCACGCGATGGTCATGCAAAAGAAATCGAATTTCATACTTAAATGTACATATATGTTCAAACTCGATAATAAAAAAAAAATAGTTAAAAAAGTCAAACCGTTTGTGTTGTATTCAAAAAAAAGTTGAAGCGCTCTTACTAAAAAACGCTTTACAAACGTACATGTACATATCTATGTGCAAACTCGTATAAACCATATGCGGTTTTGGGCACAGAAAAATGTGATTCGCTGAAATTGCGCAAGGAATCTAAAACGCATTCAAAGGCACAGCATTGTACCAAAAATATACACACAGCTGCGGCTGTCGCGCAGTGAGAAGACATATTTACATACATATATGGGTGCATAAATATGTACGAGCCGCGACCATTTGACACAACAAAAATTCGAGATCTAGCAAATATTGGCAAATAATTCTACGCAGAATATCCCAATATTGACTATTTTCGAATGGTCGAAAATTTGCATATGGGCGGCTCGTTTTATGAATGAAAGTATTTTGGTCCTAGAAATATGAGCACAAACTTATGAATGAATTTACTTTTGTTGTGATATACAGTGGCCAACAGAAGTCTACATACCCCATTCCCTTTCGTTGTTTACGAAGTACAAGCACTTTGCTTAAAAATGTGTTTATGCAATTTCATTTGAAATCTTTTTCTAATCAACTTAACCAAAACAAATCCTTTCTTTAAACTGAAACACCACAGTTATGCTAAAAAACTCAAAAACAGCGATGACAAAAGTGTATATATAGAACCGGTTTCCTAGCTTGTACTCTCATATCCAATGTTGTGATAACGGTAAAATACTGTTTGTCTATTTCTTTCCTTTTCTTATGTTTGTTGCTTTGCTAATATTGATTTTAGTTGCAATTTGAATACTTAAGCATCTACAATGGCTCCTCGAAAATAAATATCAGTTGACGTTAGAAATTTAGTTATTCAGCACAGGAAAGAAAAAAATCACATGGCGAAATTTCAAAAATCTTAAACTTAATTCGTGCAACAGTCCAGACCATTGTAAAAAAAATCATATGGCGAAATTTGAAAATCTTAAACTTAATTCGTGCAACAGTTCAGACCATTGTAAAAAACTTTAAAAATAGTGGTTCCACCGAAAATAAGCTGCGCAGTGGCCGCCCGAGCAAACTATCTCGCAGAGACGTCAGCTTGATTCTAAAATAAGTGGACTAAAATCCAAAAGTTTCTGCTCTGGAATTGGCCGAGGATATAGCAAGCTCATCCAACAAGTGTGTTCATCAAAGAACAGTTCAAAGAGCTCTGAACAAAAACGGGTTTCATAGTAGAACACCACGAAAAAAGCCTTTTATTTCTGAAAAATCCCGTAAACTTCGCCTGGAGTTCGCCAAAGCACACAGGGAAAAGGTGATGGATTTTTGGCAAAACGTTTTGGTAGCGATGGAAGAGCAAAAGTGTGGTGGCGGCAATGTAATGGTTTGCGGAGCTGTTGCTGCATCTGGAGTTAGAAGATTAGTATTTATTGCATGTCATATGGCGGCCGCCAGAGCCGAATGGGTTGGTGCATGATTACCATTCGGAATTCACAGATAGAACGTTGGTTCGAATCTCGGTGAAAGCAAAATTAATAAAAACATTTTTCTAATAACGCTCGCTCCTCGGTAGGCAATGGCAAACCTCCGAGTATATTTCTGCCATGAAAAAGCTCTTCATAAAAATATCTGCCGTTCGGAGTCGGCTTGAAATTGTATGTCCCTCCATTTGTGGAACAACATCAACACGCACGACACAAATAGGAGGAGGAGCTCGGCTAAACACCCAAAAAGGGTGTACGCGCCAATTATCTTAATATATATAAATTACGTGTCACGTTGTTTGTCCGCGATGGACTCCCACACTACTTAACCGATTTTAATCAAATTTGCACACTGTGTGCAGTTTGATCCAACTTGAAAGATAGGATTAGCTCTAAACGATGCTAACAGATGGCGGCATCTGTTGACTGGATTGAGTAAGTATTTAATTATCTGCTAGCTCTAAACGATTCTAACAGATGGCGGTATCTGTTGACTGTATTGAGTAAGTATTTAATAGATGACGCTGTGTTAAAAATTCCAACGTTTCACATAAGCTACAATTCAATGGCATAACCACCACGTGTTGCTGAGGCTAAAGTATAAATCAAATCTAATTCTTAGTGAACGCAATCAGTGAAACTCCGTTGTTCTTACTTTTTCAATTTCTGGTGTTAGCATAGCCGGCCACGTGTTGTTTAGACTGAAGTATAAATTAAATTCATATAATAGTAAAAATAATACAGTGGAATTATTATTGCTTTTCTATGGTTAGTGCTTCAATGTTCAAAAATCTTTACTTAAATTATATACATGTACAGTTATACGAGTATTATTATATTTGATATGAATCAAATCACACTGTATGTATGTATGTCCTGAGGTAGTAAGGCTCCAGGATCTGAATGAATCTGGTTATCTATCAATTTATTATCGGGTTGCTTCTCATATGATTGATTTGTTATATTGTTAATGGTAAATCGATTGACAAAAATTTATTCACCATTCCGCAGATAATTTAACGGAGATTTATAATAACAGTGCCTTCTCGAAAAGTTAATTGATATATAGGGTTATTCAATAGGTGCGCTTCAACTTTTTTCCAATAGGGAGGGCGAACGACGCAATATTTTTTATTTTTCGCTTGTCATTTGTAAACGATTGCAAATCGTGCAAATTTTTTATGAAAATAATCGTTCTGTTGCTGCTACTTTAAGAGCATTACGGCCATTTTACGGTCCATTTAACAAGCTGTCCCGTTTTGGGGTTATGTGAAGTCATTGGTCTACAGTAACAAGCCGGCGACGATTTGTGAGCTCAGAGCCAATATTGAACGCGAAATTGCTGGAATTTTGGCCGATTTATGCAAAAGAGTGGTCGAAAATTGGGTTCAACGATTGGACTTCGTTAAACGTGCACGCGGTGGTCATGCAAAAGAAATCGAATTTCATACTTAAATGTATATGTTCAAACTCGATAATAAAAAAAAAGTTAGTTAAAAAAGTCAAACCGTTTGTGTTTTATTCAAAAAAGTTCAAAAGTTGAAGCGCTCTTACTGAAAACCCCTATATATATGAAAAATTCGTACAAAGCTCCTCAAACTTTTTCAATAATTTTATTTTTTATTATTTTTATTCAACCTCTATTGAAAATTATTTTACACTCCCTATTTCAATGTGCTATACTAGCACGGTTTTTAGTTTTTTTTCTTTTTTGATATTTGAATGTTTTAATTATTATTTGCAGTCTAATGCCACCTAAAAAATCTAACCTCAACAACGCGCTGAGCAGAGAAGCACGACGCAAACGTGCTGAAAGAGCTCATCAATCGGCAGCACAAATTGCAACAAGAAATGCAGCTCAAAGTATCAGGACAGCAGAGGGTCGTGCACAAGAATCTCAAGAACAGCATGACAAACGTCTGCGACACACTATTACAAGAACAAGAGCGGCACGAGAACGAAACATAGCTACAGCACGAGTACTAGAACGACAGAGACAGCGGACCAGCCGATCATTAGCACGTGCATCATTTGTTCGTCTTGCTTTCGAATATGCACCAGATATTAACTACTCTGCGTATTAAAAAATTGCTATCGGTGCAATGGATAAAGTATGTCAATATTGTCAGGCAATGAAATTTAAGAATGAATCACCCGGCATGTGTTATTCTATTTGTGTTAGCTAAAGACAGGTTAACCAAAAATATTGTACACCGATTAGTGCTAAATTAAATTGAATTCAAAGTATTTATAATTCAAAATAATAACAATTAAACCTACCTCATTTATAAGTTTAAGTATTACGTGTTACTTACTAACAACTTTGTAATATACTTATTTGTTACTAACTTGAATACAAAAAATAACAATAACCGGAGAGGATGGGTATCCAGTTTATCGTAGGCGCGATACAGAAAATGGCGGTCGGAGCACTACGTTACAACTCAAGGGCAACATGGTGACGATAGATAATAGGTGGATTGTTCCATACTCCCCGCTACTATGTAAGACTTTTAATGCTGATATAAACGTGGAGTATTGCCACTCTGTCCAAGCGATTAAATATATATGTAAATATATAAATAAAGGTTCGGATCAGGCAACTTTTAGCCTTAGAAACCCACATGATGAGGTCGAAAACTATTTAAATGGAAGGTACATAAGCACATCTGAAGCTGTCTGGCGCTTATTTGAATTTCCTATTCACGAGCGGCATCCTACTGTAGTGCATTTGGCCGTTCATCTAGAGAACGGTCAAAGGGTGTATTTTACTCCAGGGACAGCTCATCGAATTGTCCAAAACCCACGCAATACCACATTACTGGCATTTTTTTCTCTCTGTAATGAAGATGAATTTGCGAAAACTCTTCTGTATCATGAAGTCCCGCAATACTATACATGGGCAAATAATAAATTCACTAGAAGGATGCGTGGTGAAGATGTAGTTGGACATCCGGGGATAAAAAAAGATGCCGCTTTAGGTAGAGTCTACGGGATACATCCATCCCAATCAGAGTGTTTTTATCTTAGGATTCTACTGCACCACGTACGCGGTCCGACCTCATTTGCATACCTTAAAACTGTAAACGGTATTGTCAAAGAGACGTATCAAGCAGCATGCCGTGACCGAGGTTTACTTGAAAACGATGACCATTGGGGAAACACTTTAAGCGAAGCTTCGTTGTCACAGTGTCCAAAAAAACTAAGGGAGTTGTTTGTAGTCATACTTTTATTTTGTCAACCATCGGAACCATTGAAGTTATGGGATACTTTCAAAGATCAGTTCTGTGAAGATATTAGACATCGGATCAGACAACAGAATCAGGATAACACTTTACCCTTCACTGAAGTTTATAATGAAGGATTAATTGAAATTGAAAACAAACTTATAGAATTAAATGACAAAAATTTAAGTGATTTTGGATTACCTTCTCCCGTTCGTACCCAGAATAATACTATTGACACAATGGTACAACAGTATAACAGAAATGATCTAACAGCGTTTGTTAATGACAATGTGCCCAAATTAGTACCGGATCAAAGACATGCTTATGAGACTATTGTGGACAGCGTGATCAATAACATGGGGAGATTATTTTTTTTGGACGCACCAGGGGGCACTGGAAAGACTTTTCTTGCAAATTTGATACTTGCTAAGATACGGCAATCAGGGAAGATAGCGATTGCAGTTGCTTCGTCAGGAATTGCTGCAACTCTCTTGAACGAAGGAAAAACTGCTCACTCTACGTTTAAACTCCCGCTATCCGTATCTTTAGATCAACGGTCTACATGCTCTATTCGGAAAAATGGGCCTCTTGGTAAGTTGCTGCAAGACGCGTCGTTGGTAATATGGGATGAATGCACCATGAGTCATAGATCTCATGTGGAGGCCGTGGACCGTACTTTAAGAGACCTCCGAAGCTCTGCTGATGTCATGGGTGGTATCACTTTTGTATTTGCTGGAGATTTCCAACAAACGCTTCCAGTCGTCAACAGAGGTACGCGAGCAGATATTATGAAAGCATGTTTAAAATCATCTCACCTTTGGACATCTGTACAACATTTGAATTCGCGCACCAATATGAGAGCTCATCTACATGGAAATATGCATAGCAACTTTCCACAACAGCTTCTGAAACTTGGAGAAGGAATTTTTCCATCTTTAAATTTGGGCACCGATTATGCGGTTACTTTGGATGAGTCTCTAGGCCAAATAGTCCATAATTTAGATAGTCTGATAGATGCTATATATCCTGACATCGAAAACTTAGATCAAAATGATTTTCGTTGGCTGTGTGGTAGAGCAATAGTTTCTCCCAGGAATGAAACAGTCAACGAAATAAACAATTTAATTATGCAGAAAGTACCGGGTGAAGTTAAGTGCTATAAATCCATAGACACCGTCACTAACATCGAGGACGCAGTGCACTACCCCCAGGAATTTTTAAATTCCCTGAACCCCGCTGGGCTACCACCTCATGAACTATCGTTAAAAGTTGGCACGCCGATAATGCTTCTCAGAAATTTGAGCCCCCCAACATGTGCAATGGTACGAGACTTCTTATCAAGGAGCTAAAAGATAATTTAATAGTAGCGAAGATTATCACCGGCCCTGCAGCTGGTGAATTAGCTCATATACCAAGAATACCCATGATCCCTACTGATTTGCCAATACCTTTCAAAAGGCTCCAATTTCCAGTAAAAATTTCTTTCGCACTAACGATAAACAAATCACAAGGCCAAACATTCAAATTAGTAGGAATTGATTTACGAAAAGAATGTTTTACGCATGGGCAACTTTACGTTGCCCTATCACGGGTCGGGGCTCCCGACCATCAGTATATTTTGTTAGCTGAAAATAATTTAACGTCAAATGTTGTTTATAGAGAAGCTCTACAATAATTTAGTTATGTATCCTAAAACAACAGGTTGCACTGCGGGACTGCAGGCAGAAGTGAACACTTTTGCCGGGAGCAAGACTTAGTTAGCGCTTTGCGGGCAGTCCTTTAGTTAGTTCTAATAGAGATATATTTAGTATCGGCTGTGCACCCGTGCGAAGCCGGGGCGGGTCGCTAGTATACATATATGCTGACTCAAGTAGGAGAGAGCCAGATGTCGAACGTTGCCGAACGCGTGGGTCTCTTTGTCGTTCGTTAGGCGCTCCCGCTTGCAGTTCAAGCAAGGTAACGCCGCATTTTTTGATGCGTGCAGCTGGCTACATCGGATTATAAGACGTTCTCACATCGAAATCCGATTTCAAGCGCTTCAGTACTCAAAGAACGACTAATAGAAGCTTGAAACAATATAACTTCTGCAGAGTTAACAAATTTAGTCACCTCAATGCCACGACGGCTTCAAGCTGTATTTGATGCTAATGGTGGACCAACTAAACACTAAGAAGCAATATTACTTAGAGTTAAGTGAAGTTTTTCACACTGGCGTAAGATATTTGTGTACTGTATGTAGACTTTTGTCAACGTCAGTTTCAGGTGTTTTTGCCATAGCTTTGCTATTTTATGTTAATGTATGGATTTTTTAAGTTTATAATGATTAGAAAAAGCTTTCAAATAAAACTGTGTAAACACATTTTTCAGAAAAGTGTTTGAAATTTCAATCCAGTGGAAATCGGGGGTGTATGTAGACTTTTGTCGGCTAAAAGTATCTTGGCCGCCGTGACTGCGTATACGAATGTATTTAACATTTCAGTTTTGGGCCACATACGTAGGTTGAGGCATGAATTCGAAATTTTTTCGAAATTCAATATTTCAAAAAGTGCATTTTTTTTTTTAACTTCTTCCAAATCAAGAGGACACCTCAAACTTCAATTGAGCTGAATGGCCAGTAGCTAAAATGAGTTGGTTTTGAATAATGAATTGATTAAAACACCTTTTTCGCCCTTTTTGTTTTTTTGAAAAATAAAAAATTTTGAAATCCTTTTTTGCAATTGTTTCTACATGAAGTCGCTCGCGTCAGTAATGGCGATAATTTTGAACTCAAAATCATTAAAATCGGCTAATTTTTGACTAAGTTATGAGCAATTAAAAAAAAATGTTCTATTATATTTGCTTTCCATTTCAATTCAACCGGGCTATTTTTTTGTTCGCCCGAAAAAAATTTTCTTCACGATTTATCGGCAATTTTGTTTCTCATTATTTTGACCAGAGAGCAACATATTTGAGTTACATCGAAATCGAAGAGCATGCCCCGAATAGCCCGGTTGAATTGAAATGGAAAGCATCGTATACGAGTATGTACCTATTTGCAGTCACAAATAAAATAAAGATTTAAAATAAACAAACACTTATTTTATGTTGTATTTCAATTTATAGTTTGTATATTCGACGGCTTATTACATATGTATGTATATACAGTTTGACAAGAATATCTTTGCAAAGTGAAGAAAAATTTAAAATTTTAGCTTTGATCGAGAATTCCAACAGCAATTAAAAAAGCAAATAAAAAATGTATACACACATTCCATTACTGTACCCTTTTACGACTATTAGGCGCCAACAGTTTTAAATAAACACACACATTACAAAAACAACAACAAAAAAGATGTTTACTCTATTTAAAAAATGTAAAAAAAATCTTAGCATAACTGATGAAAACAACAAAACATCCAGGCCTTTGGGGTTAATATTTTGTATGCCCTCCTTAGGTACCAATTAAGGCTTGAAGACGATTTCTCATTGATTTAATTAGTTTCGGAATATCATTTTTCAATGGTATTTTTCCCCACTTTTCTCTGATGAATCTTATTAATTCAGTTTTATTAGTTGGTGATCTTTTTTCTACTTTTTTTTTTAAATGAACCCACAAATTTTCGGGACTTTGGGCGGGAGTATCAATAACTTTGGTGCAGTTGTAGAGTAACCAGGACCTGCATAAATAATATTTATGCTTGGGATCATTATCTCGATAGTATATGTATTTAAATTAGTTCGAATTTTCCGGGCCAACAAAGCCGAATTTTCTAACACTGGAAGTCAATTCGTTTTTTAAAATATCAAGATATACTTCCTTGGCCATTATTTTGTCCACAATTTTGTTTTCACCCACTCTTTTTGTTGATATACAACCCCAAACCATTACTGCGGTTTTCCAAACTTTACGGTAGGGATAATATTTTTGTTTTGCAGTGCTGTGAGAGGCTTACGCCAAACTCTCGGTGGTCCATCATGGTAGTAGAGCATCATTTTTCTCTCATCTGAGAAAATAACGTCATCCCAGAACTCTGTGGGAAGTGATATGTGCTCGGTAGCAAATCGCAATCTTTAATCAGCGTTATGTACTGATAACAGGGGTTTTTTCCTAACCACTCTTGAAGAATATTTGTGTTTTTGCCAAAAAAACCCAAATGAATGAAACTCGCAGAAAATAACTGAATTTTTTGTTGTTTTCATCAGTTATGTAAAGATTTTTTTGACACTTTTTAAATAGAATAAACATCTTTTTTGTTGTTGTTTTTGTATTGTGTGTTTATTTAATAACTCTTGGCGCCTAATAGTCGTAGACAAGTACAGTAATGGAATGTGTGTATAAATTTTTTGTTTGCTTTTTTATTTGTTGTTGGAATTCTCGATCAAAGCTAAAATTTTAAATTTTTCTTCACTATGCAAAGATATTCTTGACAAACTGTATGTATAGTGGTCACACAATTTATTCGTACACTCTGCGTAGTACGTAAACAAATTTAGCTTTGCGCAAAACATTTGCTGTGACAATATACATATTTCTTTTGGGTCACTGTTAGAATGTTACATTCGTTATGAATTGCCGGAAACAACACTCCCATTATTTAAACTCACACCGAATAGTTCCAAGGAAAGCAGGCAGACGTAGCAAAATGCTGCAAAACATTTATTCGTACACTTTCAGCTCATGATATTGTTGCTGCAAAAGTAACAGCAAAAATCGTTTGTGTTTTTACTAATATTGCTGAAAACGAAAGAAGATTGGTTTTTCTTAGTTTTTATGGCCCTCCAAAAATTTGGCAAAAAGATATTACAGAACTGAATGAAAAAAATCTTACTCCTAGCGTTAAGTATGGAGGAGGAAATGCAATGGCTTGGGGGAGCACAGCTGCATTTTGAGTAGGAAAGACATATGTAAAGGGTGGCGCAAAATTAATCGGGTGGCGCAAAATTAACCATCAACTTTTTACTACAAAAAAAAAATATTTTGAATGACGGAAATCTTTATATTGACCCTTACGTGCTCCATTGCTTGTCTGTTTGTATGCAGCAGCTGTCTAGCTCACAAGTGTCAAATATGATTGCCGTAGGACGATATTTGCAAATATTATAAATCTTTCCATAATTGATTAATTTTGCGCCACCTTTTACATATGTATATATACCTACTTGCCTTCTCAACTACCTACAAAATAATTGTATGCATACGTAACTACATACATACATGATCGTTCATACACACATCCATAAGCGGGCGAGCACAGCGCTGTTTTCTTGGTTCAGTGTACTTTTGTCTTCCGCCAGACGATATTCCGAATATTGTACTTACAAAAACAAAATAGCTTCATAGCCGAAAAAGCAGTATCATTCGCTGCGCGATGGCCGTTTTGCCACACGAATTCTAAAATGTTCTAAAACAAAAGAAAAGCACAGGGCACTCACTTCATGCCTCAACATCCCAATGACATCTAAAGCTCAAATTTTAAAATACAAAAACCAAATACATTAGTAGACGTAGTCACAGCGGCAATGATTCTTCTAGTCGCGACGCTCTGAACAGTATCAAATTTGCATATCACAACAAAAGCAAATTCATTAATAAGTTCGAGCTCTAAGAGGAAAGAACTTGCACTCGTAAAACGAACGCACTGGACCCGCTTGAGCCGCCCATATGCCAATTTTTCTCAACGATGACACAAATTTGCATCTAAAATTGAAGAAATCAAATCAAAATAGTCAATACTGGAATATTTCTTACAGAAATATTTGTCAATATTTGGTGAATATTGAATTTTTGTCATTGTCGAGTGGCCGCGGTTCCGTATATATGTATGTACCCTTATATGTACGTATGTAAATATGTATGTCTTCTAACTGCTCGACTGCCGGAGCTGCTGTGCGTACAGTAAGATACACAAAACAGCAACAAGTAACGGACATTTCGAAAGATAAGAGCGGAGTGGAACGATGCGAGCGTCACCAAATATGCATGCAGAGGTACTCCGCAAAGTGAGGTATTATCGCCGCTATTATGGTTACGTGTAGCAAATGAACTGCTCAAGAAACTTGATGGAGGGGCCCCAAAACTAGTGGCATATGCAGAGGACATAGCTATAGTAGTTACGAGAACGTACCTGGACACCATCAGTAATGTGATTAATAACACACTTAAAGGGGTACACCAATGGACATCTCGCGAAGGACTAGGGATAAACGCCGGAAAACGGACATGGTACTTTTTACAAGGAAGTACAAGGTCCCAATGTGGAACCTTCCGAAGCTAGGTAACAACGAACTACTTCTCAAAAATAATCCGAGGTACCTCGGAGTAATACCAGTAAATTGCTGTGGAAGCACACTGTTGAGGAATGGATGAAAAAGGCCAGTAATGCGTTGTACGCATGTAAAAGAATGCTGGACGTTACTTGGGGTCTATCACCCTCTCTGATGCATTGGTGCTACACGGCAGTAGTTAGACCGATATTGCTGTATGGGGCCCTAGTATGGTGGACTGCGACAAGAAAACTGACATACTTCATGCCACTGGAAAGGATTCAGCGACTCGCTGCTCTGTGCCTAACAGGAGCGATGAAAACCATTCCAACAGCGGCGCTGGAAATGGTACTCAGCATGCCACCTATCGATCTTATGGCAGAAAACTTGGCAGCAAAATCCGCGAGGAGATTAGTGGCTGCTGGAGTATTCACCTGTAGAACCTTCGGACACAGCTCAATAGGATAGTGGAATTCAGGTTCCACAGACTCCGTACTTTAATTGGGAGAGAAGGTTTCGTACTACAATTGAAGAGGGATGGCACAAAAGCATGAAGCCTGGCCAAAAAACTTTTCAAGTCTATACAGACGGCTATAAAACTTTAAACGGAGTGGGAACGGGCATTCACTGCTTAAACCTAGGAATAAGTAGCAGTATTTGATTTGTTATTATATCAAATTTTGTTTTGAAATCTGTAAAACGATTACCGAAATACTTGAATTGATGAAAAAAGTTTATGGCGATGATTGTGTATCTCGTGCCAGAGTTCATGATTGTTTTATACATTTCAGAAATGCTTGTGAGGACATAAATGACAATGAACATCGGGCCGCCCGAAATCAGTAATCACCTAAAACTCCATAGAAATTATTCGTAAATTTATCAAAAATGAACAGAAATCATAGTTGAAATTCCGGGAATTGGAGTTGAATAACTCCTAAACATCGATTTATCGTATTGTAACTGATCATTTGGGCTAAAAAGTATATACACGTTTCATTTCACCCAAGTTAAGTGAGGACCACAAAATTGCTTAAAATTCAACATTCGAAAGACCTCATTATAGAGGCGAAAAAAGACGAAAACTTCCTTCACAACATTATAACTGGTGGTGAAACGTGGTGTTTCCAACATGAAAGTGAAACTAAGTGGAAGTGCCAAATGGAAGTCCCCGGACGAGCCACCACCAAAAAAATCGCGTTTGTAGAAGTCAAAAATCAAGTCGATGCTCATTTCTTTTTACGATTCCAAGAGAATTGTCCCCAAGGAATTCGTGCCAATGGGCCAAACCGTCATTGTGATTTTCTATTTGGGCGTTTTGAAGTGTTTGTTGCATCGCATTTGTCGAATTCGCCCTAAATACCGCGAAGGAGGAAGCTGGCGCTTATTGCATGATAATGCACCATCTCATCGATCCACACATGTGACTGATTTGTTGACTAAAAATCGTATTTTACCCATCAATCACTCGCCGTATTTGCCTGATATGGCTCCTTGTGACTTCCACCTATTCGGAAAATTGCATTAGGCCATGAAAGAAAATCGTTTTGCATCCGTAGAGGCCATCCAAAAGGCTTGTACCGACATCCTCAAGGACATTCCGGTCAATGACCTGAAACACTCTTTCGACAAGCTTTGAGATCACACAAAATAGTGCATCGAGGGGTGTATTTTGAATAAATAAACTCGAAGTTATCAGAACAAAGCTTTTGCCGTTTCTATTTTAGCTCAGCCTTGTTTATTTTGGACTTCACCTTGTATATACTTAATATGTTTAGCGATGTTACAGATTTTAGAGTAGACGCTGGGTTCGCCAAGCCAAAGGGTTTTAGCCTTAATATCTGCAAAATTAAACATTCGTGAAGAAGTGTTGCACTGATGTTAATCTGGAGCAGAAAGGACAGGAAGCAGGAGAACCTCCAGTGAGTAAATGCTAATGCATTACGTTGGTGTGGCCAATCCTCAAGCGGGTAAAAATTCCCAATTGATTACGGGTGGTATTACTGGGGTTTACTACCTTGCTGCGATCTGGGTGATACTTTTATACTTGTGAATGAAACTGCGCGATCAATCAATTTATTAGCCAGTATGAATTATTTTTTACAAAAGAGAAATTTCTAATTTGAATTGTAAGAAAAAAAAACGAGCGTGACACTTTAGAACTTAAAACTGAATTAAATACGCGCCATAAAAACCATCCGAATAATTCCGTCGACTTTAGCTTCTGTGCCACAAATTAATTACTTGCGCGGATTTCTCAACCGCAAATTCATTCGCTTCGCTGTGAGCATGAAAAAAGTCGAATCCCTTACTAGCGTGTTGAACCCTTTACTACTGTGGTGAAAAATTATCTGAAATCTCCTACTAGCATGGTAAAAACAGAAAACAATCTGAAATCCTCTACAAGCGTGGTTAAAATCTGAAATCCTCTACTAGTGTGGTAAGTACAAATCTGAGATCCCTTACAACTTAGTACTGGGAAAAAAGTTATTTAACATTTGTGCCTTCTTATTCCATTAACATTTTTCGTTTTAACCTCATACTCGTAGATACATATAACCGCACACACTTGGCAGTCACTTTATTTAAGTGAAACTTCTTAGAGTAAATGGAGAGTAAAATTTCAAGGCCATGCAATGTTTTGGGCATTTTAGTTCCGCGAGAGAGAAAAAAGATATAACGTAGAGGGAAATGAAGAGAGAGCTATATCTAATATATATCTTAGACACTCTTTAGACTATTTTTCCTGAGTATTTCCTTGCGGTTGCAAATTTCTAGTGAGAAATAACACTGCCTACTTTTTGGCGCTGGTTGGTTGGTGCAAACTTGTAGGAAATATATTTTTGGTGCCTACCTTTTTTCGTTATATTTCTTTGGTGCCTACTGTTTGGAACATTTGTTGGTCCCACTTTTTTTGGCGCTTTTTTTTTTGGTGCCTTATTCTTGGCGCTTATTTCCGTTTCCTGGCTAGTGCTTGTGAAAACTATAAGGTGTTATCCATTCCGGCGTGGGATTTATTGGTAATGCCTTGCAGTAATTTGTGCCGTTGCTGCAGTCTTGGAATCGCTGTGCTTGTGCGGGTGATAAACGCTCGGAGTAGTGCGCGTTGTTACCACGGTTTGTCTCCGTTTTTTTGTAAATTTTGTCCATTTGTGTTCTCTGCAAATGTGTGAATTTATTTAGATATATATTCTTTCTCTCTCTTTCTCATTCTAACTCCCTCTTTCTTTGTCTGCCTTGAAAGTTTCACTTCTGTTATGTGTACTACGATACACGCACTTTTTTTCCTCTAAATGCGTATGTCGCCCAAAGCTAGCATTCTATGCCTAGCGACTCCAAGAACAAAATACATTCATAGACGTAGTGGCCATGATTCTAGGCGCCATGGCGGTGAACAGTGTCAACTATTGTAGAGCATAATAAAAACAAATTCATTGATAAATTCGAGCTCATATTTCTAGAAGCAAAGTACCTTCATTCACAAAACGAGCCGCCCATATTCCAATTTTTCTCAACGATGACAAAAATTTACTTCTGAGGTTCAAGAAATCAAATCAAAATAGTCAATACTGGAATATTTCTTAAAGAAATATTTGCCAATATTTGGTGAATGGGGCCGTTCAAGTATTACGTAAGCACTATGGAAGGGTGGGGGGGTCTTTGTTTTGCTTATTTTGGATGACATGGAGGGTAGGGGAGTCTAGATGATGATTACGTCATCAGTAGTTATTTAGTTATTTACACGAATGGCAACCCTCACATTATCTATGCTTGAAAACGAAACGCATTTTCGGGGATTCCCGCAAATATACAGGCATACGCGATTCGGGAAATTACCGCGCGCTGTTCACTTGTCTAAATTTCTTCTGTTAGTGTATTGTTTTGTTCGGATACAACGCAACTCTACATTTGTGTTACCGTTGATTCCATTAGCCAAAGTTTAACGTTTAAATAAGATGTCGTTTCAAATAGACAAATCCAAGTTATACCAAAAATTGTTTGAAAGTTTTAAAAAATCTCATACAAGTACGACAGTACAAAATGTACAAAAGTTAGTTAACGAAGTGTGGCGAAATTATAAATTACAAGCAAAGTCCGACAAGGAACTAGATATCATTGTATCTAAGAGAATTGAAGAAGAATTGCAAGCGGCGACTAAGAATAAATCCAATCTACTACATTTTTTTTCCAAGGTGAGTGACGAAATCATTTTAGGTACCTATGAGTACTAAAAATATTAAAAATTTATGCGAATTTTGCAATTTCCCTCTGGGGGAAGTTGATACACGTAAATGACGGGCTATGGCTTTAAATAATCTTTAAATGAAGTTTTTATTGCATACTTTGTATTTACTTATGTAGCTTAATAAGATAATCTTTAGCAGAACCAATAGAAAGTTTGTACTTTTACTTTGTACTGTAAACCTACAGAAAAAACACAAATTATACAGCCAGCTTCAAATATTAAAAAACAGGAAGAAGAGAAATGTGAAAATAATGAAAATGCAGATAAACAGAGAGCAAAACCTTCTCAGGAAGCTATGAAAAATAAGATTGCTCTACTCGAAAAAAATCTGAACGCTTTGTATTCTACCAGAGATACTATGCCAAGCCGTGCTGAAGTTGATAAACAGATCATTAAGTTGCGTGAGGAAATAAAAACAGCCAAAAATTGTTTAACCAGGAAGATTCAAAACGCAGTTGCCCAGAAGAAACACAGGGATGGTATGAAAAGAAAGTTAGATGATATTTGTCATGAAAATCCAGAAATAAAAAAAAGACTATCTCTGAGGGATTCAGTCGGACGTCCTAATCTTGAAAGCAATCAACCATCACTATTGAAAACAATTGCGGATATAGCTTTATTTGGGAGTGCAGCAGATGTTAGAAGACGAACGGAATCTATTCGCAGCGTAAAAACTCTTGATGAACTCACACAAGAATTACGTAAAATAGGATTTGACATTAGTCGCAGTGGGACATATCTTCGTTTGATTCCCAGAAAGTCTAATTCTGCAGAAGGGCGAAGACATGTATCGACAGTCCCTGTTAAGCTCATTCGGGCTCAAACTGATCACCACAAGAGCCACTTAGATATGAAGTTCGCTGAAACATCAATCCATTATTTAGAGAACATAGCATCCATACTTGGACCAGATTAAGTATTTTTCATATCTCAAGATGATAAAGCTCGAGTCCCTATTGGCGTAACTGCGGCAAATAAGCAAGCACCTCTTCTAATGCACATGGAATATAGAATGAAACTACCTGACCACGATTGGGTAATCGCTGAGCGTCATAAATTAATACCATCTGTTTACGCTGGTATCAAAATCACTTCCAGCATGCTAGGGCAACCGCAAACCGTTGGATATTCTGGACCAACATACATCGCTATTCGAAGTGGAAAGCATAGTTCATCTACTGCTAATACTCATGCTCAGGATTTCGAGACCCTTCTCGAACTTGAAGAGCTTCGACCATTAGCTAAAACTGACCATGGACTAGTAAAACCTGTGGTAATCATGACGGTTGATGGTGGACCAGATGAAAATCCGCGTTATGAAAAAGTCATAAGGTTTGCTATACAACACTTTAAGCGACATGATCTCGATGCATTGTTTTTAGCTACCAATGCTCCTGGAAGAAGTGCGTACAACAGAGTAGAGCGCAGAATGGCTCCTCTTAGTCGGGAACTGGCTGGTTTAATATTGCCTCATGACCATTTTGGGTCTCATTTGGATGAACGTGGCGTTACAGTTGATGAACATTTAGAAAGATCTAATTTCGAATTTGCAGGAAATGTATTAGCTGAAGTATGGAGTTCAATGGAAATTGATGGCTATAGTGTTACTGCAGGTCAACAAGATGTTCCTAATTTTCCAGACATTAAATGGTATTCAGAACATGTGCGTGAAAGCCAATACTTGCTTCAAATTGTAAAATGTAGAAATACAGAATGCTGTCGTCCAAGAAGTGGCCTATTCAGATTACTAGATAACAGGTTTCTTCCACCACCTGTAAAAGTAAAACAAACAGTTGATGACTTGGTTTTGGATGAAGGAGGGCAATTTCTTGATCTTCCATTCAATTTAGCTCTACGCTTAAGTGCTTCACTCAAAGATTTCCTGCAAATGCCCTACGATTATTTTTGTCCGACGGTAAAATTTAGGCTATCAAGTCGAACATGCAAAACGTGTGGTCTTTATCATGCTTCCATCAAGTCACTAAATCGTCACATCGAGAAGATCCATAAAAAAGGAAACACGCACACTGATAGGAAAGTTAGACCTGTAAGAGTCGCTGCTCGTCGTGCTAATGAACTGATGTGCATTATTCAAAATTTAGAGCACCATGATGTTGAATGGCTCGATGAGAACGACGTAGATATTCCAAAATCGGATGAAAGTGAGCAGATGCACAACACTGAACAGCAATCCAAGCAATCCAATGTTATCGAAAACTTAGAATCATGGATTCGGGTTTCATGGGCTGAAGACTGTTAATTTGAATTTAAAATAATAATGAAATAATATAATATGTACCAAAAATTTAAAATAAGTTTGTCATGTTCGTAAGATTATAATATTTTTATCCCTTACTCTATGTTGAATACTGTATCAGTAAAATCTAATCTCTATTCTAAATCTATTTTCTTATTTTTAAAATTATAATTATAACATTATAATTATAATATAAAAAAAAAATACATTGTTTAATTGAAAAATGTTTACGTAAACATGGGGGGAGGGGGTAAAAGTTTTGCTTACTTTTGCTGACAAGAGGGATGGGGGGTAAATAATTGTAATAAATCTGCTTACGTAATACTTGAACGGCCCCAATAGTGAATTTTTGTCATGTCGAATGGTTGCTGCTCCGTATATATGTTTGCACACATATATGTATATAAATACACATATGCCTTCTAAATGTAAAATGAGCGTACAGTAAGATGCAGAAAACAGCAACAAGTAGCTTGTAAAACAGTTGTGTCCCGGATATTTCGATACTAGGAAATCATTTCGAAACAATTATTTTATGTTCTCTAATAGTAGGTAGCTTTTGTGAGCTGTGCAGCGCTGTCCATAACAACAGGGGCTAAGCCGCAAATTGTTAAAATAATATTTTTCAGTCAATACGCCGTACAGTGGTTTCTGGGTGGAAAAAATTCCAAATGATGAAAATTAACAAAAATATTTTTAAAAATTTTTTCTGAATAGCTAATTTAATGAGGTTTCTGAAAAAAAGAAATTCATTTATTTATATGATATGTGCTGTGCAGGGAAAATCGCCAAAGTTGTACTATTGCTGGCAGCAGGTTTTTCTGAATATTTTTCATAAAAGGTTGATTAATAAGTTCCTTAACTGGATGAACAATATTTAAAATCTTTTATGATTTTTATATTAGGTATGGATAGTACCTTAGATAGAATATATAATATCGTTCCTCCAGTTATCATGGTCTTAGTAGAACATAAATCAGTTAATCGAAAGAAAATATGTAAAAGAGTATGCGATTAGGAGGTCTATAAAAAAAGCTCCACTCTTCTCCAAGCTGAGTACTATATTTTAGTATTAAGTACATTCTGCGCAATCAGATAGATGTAAAATCAGCTGCCACCAGCTGCCACCTTGGCCATTTGAGGTCTTTAAATGTTCGTATTAGCTCAAAATCTTGATGAAATCAATTGTGTTATGTACTGTGTAAAAGCACTTGTTGATGAAATACAAATACTGGTCGAAGTAGCATTTGGAATAATAAAAAAATGTTTTTGAGAATAAAGTCAAGGAGTTGAAATAAATGTCATTAAAAAGTGTAGCCACCGGCGAATCGCAGCGTTATCTTGGAGAGTTCGACAAATATAATTTAGCTGCCTTTATTCGAAATTAGCAAGAAAACATTCTTCTAATTGCATTTGCTTAATTTCATATTTCATTTAAATAATTTGTTTTACAAGTATATTGTGTACTGGTTAATGAATAAATATTTTCTATCTTATCAAAGTTTCAACCCTGACATTAATTTTTAGCGTTTTAGACAACATTTTGTAATGGGTTCAGTCTCTGATTAATGCAGTTGGATTTACTTTGATGCCATCTTTTTTTGTGTAAGTTCATTGACATACTGCACTTACTAGGAAAATACTCGCTCCTTCTTACAAACCAAACATTCCGTAGATTCTATACGAGTATACTTATTTAAATAATTAGAATTTATTGAATTACTTTATTGAAATGGAAAATTTTTCGATTTCCTATAAAATTTTGTATAAAAAGATCATTGATAATAATCGCGATCTTGATAAATTACAGTTATTCTTTAAAAATACTTACCCTAACGTCAGCGATTCTCAAATTCAAAAAGTTTTATTTCAAATAAAACAGCGATTTTTACCACACTTCAATAAAAAATGGAATACTTGTAGCAGGACAAAAGCCAAATTTGAAGCTAAGTATAGTAGTTGGCTTGAAGGAATTTTTCACTTCAATTTAGATGTAGAGTGTGCTTCTGTTTAAAAAAAAATTACAAAAAGAGTCGGTAGACCTCAAAAAAAGTTTGAGAATTGCTGTACGCGTGCTAAACGATATAAAATGAGTCAAGTTCGTTCATTATATTCCGATGAGCAAATTAAAAGTGCTGCTAAATCACGCACAAAGGCTCCAAAAATGCACCATATCGACGCTGACAAAGCACTTGCTATATTTATACAAACGGAAATGTCGAAATACCAATACCAAGTTTTGAGACAAGGTTTAAAAAAAGAGGGCCACGACATTCTTCCTCCTTATAGTAAGATTTTGGATGCGAAGAAAAGGTGTTATCCTGAAAGCATGACAATTACGGATACTTCAGCGTCTATTGATTTACAAGAACTTATAGACCACACAGCAAAGCGGCTGCTTCATTCGATGACTGAGGATGAAATCGCTGCAATTGACGATGAATCATTAATAATGTATTCTAAATGGGGTTGTGATGGTGCGTCTGGACAATGCGAATACAGCCAAAAACTTGGTGATAAAGATTTATGTGATTCTAATCTATTTATGACATCAATAGTGCCATTAAATTTGTCCTGTCGAATAAACAACAACGTAGTATGGAAAAACGAACGTCCTTCTTCTACGAGATATTGTCGATGTATCCAATTTCAATTCGCAAAGGAAACCCCTGAAAAGATTCGAGCTGAAAAAAATAGAGTAGATGCGGAAATCGCACAAATGCAAGATTCAGTTGTTGATATACGAAATCGAGTTTTTAAAGTTCGGCATGAGTTTTTCTTTACAATGTTGGATGGCAAAACGGCTCAAGCTGTAACCGAAACTCCTGCATCTTCTTCTTGCTTCATATGTCTCGCAACCACATCTCAAATGAATTGCTTAGAAAAAATTAAAGCTCGGCCTATAAATCCTGAAGCTATCAAATTTGGTATGTCTCCTTTACACGCGCGTATCAAATTTATGGAATACATTTTACATCTATATACAGTAGGTTCTGTTTTTATGCGGTAGATACGTTCCGCAAGAAACAGCATAAAAAAAAACAGCATAAAAAAAGCTACTAGTTCTATAGTAAAACTATAGATACGTTTCAAATGCTAAAACCGCATAAATCTGAAATAATCGCATAAAAAAGGGCACTAGTCCCATATTATTACTATAGATACGTTCCATAGACCGCATGAATCTGAAATAATTAAATAAAATCGCTTAAACAAAATATTGTATCTTTGAAAATTATATCTTTATATATCTTCCATACTTGTAGGGTTAGCATTTCTGATGTAATCTGTGATGAGTTTTTGCTTAGCTGGTTTAGAATCTTGTTTATATGTACAATTCCCGATAGGTCGACATGCATTTTGTAATTTAAAAAAAAACCGCACTATTTCAAAACCGCATAAAAAAAAGCCGCATAAAAACAGAACCTACTGTATATAAAAATGAAATGATGTTCGTTCGTCCGCATTTTTTTGGGCCGATACGAGGCCAATTTTATTCGTTCTTTTTTCATATTATAGGGATCCACTAGGGGAAGGTTTTTAGCAAAAAAAAATTTCTTTTAAATATTTTCTTCATATAAAAAAAAGAAAAAATCAAAATATTGTCCAAAACAAAACTTGCTCGATTGTTAGATTAAAGTAAGTTTCGAATCGACATTCATTTTATGTGTACAACTTTTTTTGAATTTTTTGTATTTGTATTGTGATACAGAAATGTATTGTATACAGAAATTTCAAATGATTCGAATGAAAATTTTTTTTTTTGTTTATTTCTTCCATAAAATATTACACCTGTCGTTAGACAATAAGTAATTTGATTTACAAAAAGATGGAATGAGAGTGATATTGAAGGGCCAATGTCCCCAAGCTCATTTAGAAGAAATATATACATATTATTTAAAAACAAGTGGTTAACAAACAATGACATATACGATTAGTTGACAATTGATTACAAGGATTTTGCAAGATCTGTTGGTGTTTGACGGTTAAGCCGACTTTGGGTAGATTTTTCTTTATTTGGTAGTCTTCTCATCATAGGATTTGTATGCGTTAATAGTCTATTTATGTGTCTTCTGCTAGCGCTTTGTATTGTTTCATCAATAGTATCGATGTCAAGGTCGCGATGAATACCTGCGTTAGGTATGTGCCATGCATTAGTTAAGGTCCTAAGTATTTATGAAAATAATGTTTCAATTCAATTGAGCAATGCTTTCTTTGACCAATTCTATATGGAAATGAATGCGTTTGCAAACGATGTTTTCGGCTATGAACAAATGTTGGAATCGAATGAAAAAGGAAAGAAACTCGAAATGATAAAAAAAATTCTTGGAAAATTTAAAATGAATGGTGCTTCATTGGAAAAATTCAAAGGTAATAAGAACATACACAAGATAAAGTTAGAATTCGAATTTTTAGATTTATTTTGTTTATTTCTCATTTTTTCAGAAGTACACCACACAACAACTCATTCCAACTCTGATTTTGAAATCCTGTTGGAATTGGTGATCGATAATTTTGTCACTATAATGGTCAATGGAAATTTGCGTGTATCAGACCCTGCATACTATTTACCATATCAACTTTTTATGGAACATATGGACCAAATGAACACAAAAAAATAATTTAGTTTTGTTTTGATTTTTTGCAACATTTTGGTTTTCAGTTAATACAATAAAAACAATACTGTTTTTTCGTGAACACAAAATTCTAAACTTATTACGTTGTTTGTTTAGAATTTTTTTAGAAAAAAAGTAAATTTTTTGGTTTTGAGGAAATTTGTTTATTGTTGCTATTTGTGAAAGCGTAGATATTTGTAAGTATTTGACTATAATCCTAAAAGTTAATGGAATACCACTATGACACATAGAAAACATTTATTCAAAGGGGTGTTTTTCGAAAATTATAAAAAAATTGTTTTCAAAAATTTTGAAGAAATAAAGTAAAATTAAAAAATTTCGAAAGCATGAAATTTTTTCAAAACTAAATTTTCCTCAAAAAGATAAAAGAAATTTCTTCGAAGAGGTGTTTTTCTTAAATTACAAAAAAAAAATTTCAAAAATTTTAAACAAATAAAATAAAATAAAACTTTTTCAAGGGTATGAAAATTTTTCAAAACAAAATTTTCTGAAAACCAAACAAAATTAAAAAAAAAGGTTTTTTCAAAGTATTTCATATTCCACTATCAATAGAGAATACATTTTTTCGAGGGGGTGTTTTTCAAAGCGGAAAAAAATCTTTTTTAACAAATCAATTTAAACTTTTACAAAAGTATGAAATTTTTTCAGGAACAAAATTTTCTCAAAAACGTTAAATTAAAAAAAAAAAGGTTTTTTCAAAATATTTAATTTTCAGCAATTAACTGAGAAGAAATTTGTTAGAGCGAAGTGTTTTTCAAAACTTCAAAAAACACTTTTTAACCAAAAAAATAAACCTTTTTTCAAAAACAACAGGAATGATAACATTACCTAACAATTTCTGCATATTTGCACAGTCTAAAGAGGCATTGATACAGAGTGTATTTCCAAACATAGTTCAACATTACAAAAACCATGATTGACTCAGCGAAAGAGCAATTTTAGCTGGGAAAAATAAGGACGTCAATGATATAAATTCAGCTATTTTAGATCAAATACCTGGTGACATAGTTGCGTATAAGTCAATGGACACTATTACTGATCAAGATGAGGTCGTAAATTATCCAACTGAATTCTTAAACTCATTCGATTTGCCAGGCCTACCACCTCATAATTTACGATTAAAAATTGGAGCACCGATTATTATGCTGCGCAATAGTAATGTGCCCCGACTTTGCAACGGTACCAGACTCGCTGTGAAGAAGCTAATGGGTAACGTTATCGAAGCAACAATTTTGAAAGGGAAGTACAAAGGAGAAGACATTTTGATACCCTGAATTCCACTGATTCCGGCGGATTTACCATTCGATTTCAAACGTTTGCAGTTCCCTATTCGCTTTGCCTTCGCTATGAGAATTAATAAGGCGCAAGGACAGTCTCTACAAATGTGCGGTATTAATTTAGAATACCCAATTTTTTCTCATGGACAATTGTATGTAGCTTGCTCACGAGTTGGCAAACCATCGTCATTATTCACGCGAAAGATGAAAAAACCAAAAACGTTGTCTACCAAAAAGTGTTACAATAAAGTTCGAATGAAATTGTATCAAAGAATTTGCTTTGTTTCGTATTAATTTTATTCTCTTTCAGCAAATCATTGAATTTATCGTCTAGCGAAGCGGGCGAGGGTACGCTAGTATAGCATATAACTTACCAATAATGTGCTGGAAAACGAATGCCGAAACGCGTCCAATAAAAGAAAAGCGAAAAGCACAAATTCAGAATGAATTTGCGGAGAAAACTGGACTTAGATTAGATATGGTAAAGCAAGGTAAGGGAACTACCAATGATGGCAACACATCCAGGAGATTTTTTGCCAATCCTGCGTTAGCTTCTGAAATAACAGGTGTTAAAGAAGAAATAATTAATAGATGTGCTGTGATTTTAGAAGCAATAACCTGCACAGAACCGGTGGATAGTTGTAAATTTGATAATTATGCATATGATACTGCAAAAATGTTAGTCGCCAACTATGGATGGTATAACATGCCATCATCAGTACATAAAGTATTATTGCATGGTAAGCAAATAATTGAAAACTGTACATTTTCTGTTGGCGCGCTTTCTGAAGAAGCTCAAGAATGTAGAAACAAGGATTATAAACGCTATCGGAATCTGCATACAAGAAAGTGTGATAGGGTTTCAACAAATGAAGATGTTATGCACATGATGCTGCTATCTTCTTCTTCTTCTTAATTGGCGCTATAACCGCTTACGCGATTTTGGCCGAGTTTAACAAAGCGCGCCAGTCGTTTCTTTCTCGTGCTAACCGGCGCCAGTTGGACACACCAAGTGAAGCCAAGTCCTTCTCCACCTGATCTTTCCAACGCAGAGGAGGCCGCCCTCTTCCTCTGCTACCACCAGCTGGTACCGCATCGAATACTTTCAAAGCCGGAGCGTTTGTATCCATTCGGACGACATGACCCAGCCAACGTAGCCGCTGGATCTTTATTCGCTGCGCTATGTCTATGTCGTCGTAAAGCTCATACAGCTCATCGTTCCATCGTCTGCGATATTCGCTGTTGCCAACGTGCAAAGGTCCAAAAATCTTACGCAGAATCTTTCTCTCGAACACTCCAAGCGTCGCTTCATCGGATGTTGTCATCGTCCAAGCTTCTGCGCCATACGTTAGGACGGGCATGATGAGAGTCTTGTAGAGTGTTAGTTTTGTTCGTCGAGAGAGGACTTTACTACTCAATTGCCTACTTAGTCCAAAGTAGCACTTGTTGGCAAGAGAGATTCTACGTTGGATTTCAAGGCTGACATTGTTATCGGTGTTAATGCTGGTTCCTAAATAAACGAAGTCTTTTACAACCTCGAAATTATAACTGTCTACAGTGACGTGGGTGCCGATACGCGAGTGCGCCGACTGTTTGTTTGAAGACAGGAGGTACTTCGTTTTGTCCTCGTTCACCACCAGACCCATTCGCTTTGCCTCTTTATCCAGTTTGCTGCTATCATCTGACCCTTTTATCAACAAATTAAGACCGACTCCAAAAAAGAAATTTCTTATTTTAAGTGATGAGGCAAAAAACTTGTTACGCGATATTAACAATAACGAATAAAGTAATAATATTCGTTTTTTCCTTAAGGAATAATAATAACTTTTCATAATGATTCTTAATTATCTTTATAAAAAAATCTTTTTAAAATAAAACACAAAAACAAAAAAATATTAGTAATGCTAATTAACGCCATATTTACTAAAACCATTTGAAATTAAACTTAATTTTTGAAATTATGATTTTCTTTAAACTTTTCTACTGCGACTAGATTTAGTACATAAGTTAAAACATAAAAAGCAATAATGCAATTGAGTTTTATTTATTTTTAGCAATTAAACGACCTTTGGGTCACTTCAACCCTGACAAATAAGCAGTTAGAAGGGTTAACAATATATTTTTACGAGTTTGAAATCCGTTTTTATTCTTATTCATAATAGAAAAAGGACAAGTTTTTGTAAAATATTATTTTCAATTCCGTAGTTTTTCAAAACTATTTAGAATTTCCAAAATTTTTTCTAGTTTTAGCTTAGACATTTTATGAATTTTCAATGTACCAATTTTCAGCTCATTCGGACTATCCGTTTGCAAGATATTGAATTGTTTCCGCTTTTCGTCGATTTAGAACCACTGTGCGCCGTTTTTATTTCTAAAATGTATTACATACTTTTCCTTTTGAACATTTAAATTCACATATCGAATAATAATGTTATACTATATAATTCTCAGTAAAGACCTGAAAAGATGTTTAAGTAAAGTATGAGACAATTTTGTTGTCGCTTCATAATTCATAAGTTTTGGCACAATGATGTGCCTATGAATGGTAATATTTTTGCTGTGCCAAGTGCGAGTTAATACTGATATGTGTTCACACTGTACAGATAACAGTAAAAGAGACAACACGGAGAAGGTTTAGTAAGATCATTGAAAATACACTAAATAAAGAAAAAATACTTTTTTGATTCAATCCTTATTTAAGGATTTAACTGGAGGCTGCAAGCGAAATATTCTTGTATTCCCAGCCAAATAAAAAAGAATATCCTTGAAAAAGATACGATATAGAAAATTCCACGGTTCTGAAGAAGGACAAAAACAGATTCCTTGAAAATTGGAAATATATCAAATTTCTCTATAATTTAAAGAAATATAATTATTGTATTCACGCAATGTTAAGTGTTTGATTACAAAAAATATACACTGGATTTCCGCACAAAACGTCAAAACCCTTTCAACTCATCCCGACCAATAACAAGAACCATAGAGATGACTGAAGCAGCCACGCTTAAGGAATATAACGATTCCCTCACAATTCAATTACAAAGTTTGAAAACAGAACTAGTTACGGTGAAAAACCAAACACCATTCCAAGTAGCCACAGTTTGAACCATACCAGCACTCCGGCCGGTAACTGATGAAATTAATCAAGCGCTAACATTAATCCAGCAGAAAATAGAAACAACGGAAGTGAGTATGAGAGCAGGAAGAGTATCTGATGTAAATGATGATGCTACCCGCACTTTCATCGTAGATCTCCGCAGCAACTAGACTAGAGGTATATTATATTCAAATACGCCCAAAACCCTTGTATAAGCTCACTGCACAATTTATCATGACAACCATGATATCACACCGATATGAGAAACAAACTACATCCTATCATCAAAGAAATTATCAACAACTGAGGCCAGCATAACAGGTAAATCAACAAAGACAAGTCAATCATCCTCCACAACAAAGAAATTACGCAGAGCCAATGGAAGTTGATGATTCAAAACAATTTGTGAGGCCATCTAGTTTCCAACAACCGAACAGGTTGAATAATCAACCTACAAATAAGCCACCACATCATAATCCATTCAGATCCAACAATCAAGAACCTATGAAGAGGGATATGAACGCTTTATCTCAAAACTTCAAATTTAACAAGTTCCAGAGAATCCATCAATATCCTTATTAAATATCAGATAACGAGTTTATTTACAATGAATTATAGAAATTACTAGATAATGAAATTATACAGCCAAGTAGGAGTCCTTACAACTCGCCCATTTGGACAGTTGCAGAGAAGGGTACCGATGATCAAGGAAAACCCAAAAGGCGAATGGTAGTAGATTTTCAGAAGCTAAACGCTCAAACAATCACTGGCCGCTACCCAATTCCTGATGTTGGAATGACAATCCAGAACTTAGGCAAAGCAAAGGTATTTACTACACTAGACTTAGAATCAGGATTTCACCAAATCCTTATAAAAGAATCAGATAGAGAAAAAACAGCATTCAGTGTGAATGGCGCAAGGTATGAATTTTTGAGGACGTTTGGACTTAAAAACGCTTCCTCCATTTTTCAACGATGCGTAGACGATATTCTGCGTCCTTTTATAAGAAAATTTCCATATGTTTACATAGACGATGTGTTGATATATGCTTCATCAGCTTAAGAGCATATGGAATACATCCGCAACATAGTTAACGCACTCCATTACGCCAATATGAAAATATTCAACGAAAAATCTCAATTTCTTCAAAATTCTGTAGAATACTTAGGACACATTATCTATACTAATATTATCAAGAGGAAAACTTTGTTTGTTTGTTTGGTTGTAATGAATAGGCTCAAAAACTACTGGACCGATTTTTAAAATTCTTTCACCATTCGAAAGCTACATCATCCACGAGTAACATGGATTATATTTTATTTTGGAAATAGGGCTCGAGATATAGGTCAAAACGTGGACCCGCCGTGTCTTTGCACCGAATTAAACCAAACTTACACATATTGTTAAGTAGGTATTGAAGATGGTTTCCGTATAGTTTGGATACCTATTGGTAGATAGGGTCTCGAGATATAGGTCAAAACGTGGACCCGGGTAACCTTCGGATGTGTATGTACAATATCGGTATCAAATGGAAGCTGTTGGTGAATGCTTTAGTTCAGAGTATTTCCATCCGCTCCGTGACTAGGGTCTCGAGATAGAGACCAAAACGTGGACCCTAGAATGTGTTTGTACAATATGGATATCAAATGAAAGCTGTTGATAAGTGCTTTAAGACGAGGTAATTTTTATACCTATTGATGACTAGGGTCTCGAAATATATGATAAAACGTGGACCCGCTGTGTCTTTGAACCGAATTAAACCAAACTTACACACATTGTTAAGTAGGTATTGAAGATGATTTCCGTATAGTTTGAATACCTATTGGTAGATAGGATCTCGAGATATAGGTCAAAACGTGGACCCGGGTAACCTTCGGACGTGTATCTACATGAATATGCTCAAAAACTACAGGACCGATTTTGAAAATTCTTTCACCATTCGAAAGCTACATTATCCACGAGTAACACAGACTATATTTTATTTTGGAAAAATAGGGTTCCGTGAGATATTTGAATTTTTCGGACACAAACTGGAAAAAATCAACCAAAGAAGTTACTTATTTTGCGTACGCTGCCTAAACTACAAAAGATAGAACCATAAAATGTTATAATTAATTGTAGACCTTATAAATATCTACAAAAAAGTCCGCGACACACTATACCTATCTATGTCGAGTGAGGCACAACAACCACATTTTTATTTAAAAATCTTGAATTTTTTTTGGACTACATTTAAACGCGTTTATTTTACTCATGCTATCCTTATCAAAAGAAAGATTTTGTTCTTCTCAGAGCTAAACAACAGTCCTTCTCATAGCTATACAATAGTTATTTTCAGGGCTAACAAACAGTTCTTTTCAGGGCTAACCAACAGTTCTTTTCAGGGCTAAACAACAGTTCTTTTCAGAGCTAGAATATTACACGCTACATCCATTTTCTTAAACATTTGAAAATGCCTAAGAGAGCCAGGTCTCAACTTTCTAAACATAGTTCTCAAGCACGAGCAGCAAAAATACGTCGTATAGGAGAATTTTCACCTGAACGTTCACAACGCCTTGCTGAACAAAATCAGAGAAACTCTCAGGTACGCGTACGAGAGTCGAGTGTCGAACGTTCGCAACGACTTGCGCAACAAAATCAGAGAACCCCTGAGTTACGTGCACGAGAGTCGAGGCTGGAGCGTTCCCAACGTCTTCATGAACAAAATGTAAGGACCTCTGACTTACGCGAACGAGAGTTAAGTGTCGAGCGTTCACAACGTCTTGCCGAACAAAGCTTGAGAACCTCTGAGTTACGTGCACGAGAGTCGAGGCTGGAGCGTTCCCAACGTCTTCATGAACAAAATGTAAGGACCTCTGACTTACGCGAACGAGAGTCAAGTGTCGAGCGTTCGCAACGTCTTGCCGAACAAAGCTTGAGAACCTCTGAGCTACGCGCTCAAGAGTCGAGGCTGGAGCGTTCCCAACGTCTTCATGAACAAAATATAAGGACCTCTCAGTTGCGCGAAAGAGAGTCGAGTGTCGAGCGTTTGCAGCGACTTATAGCTCAAGCAGAGAGCCAGCAGTTGTCCACAAATAGAGTGCGCAATCGAATTTTAGCTAACAGGAACAGACTGGCTTTCAGATATGATCCGCAGCTTGATTATGCACAACAAGCGTCCGTCCAAATCGGAGTCATGAATAAGATCTGCTCTATCTGCTCTGCCAAGAAATGGTAGGACGAACCTAATGGTATGTGTTGTGCTTCAGGTAAAGTGTGTCTTCCTAACCTTCAGGAGCCGCCACAACCAATAAAAAATCTTTTAACTAATAACCATCCATTATCTGGTAATTTTTTAACAAACATACGTAAATACAATAGTATTTTTCAAATGACTTCGTTTGGCGCAAAAGAAATCAGGGAAGGAAATTTTATGCCCACTTTTAAAATTGAAGGACAGGTGTATCATCTCATTGGTAGCCTTTTACCATCATCAGGCCAAAACCCACAGTTCCTGCAAATATATTTTATTCCGGATGCAGACCAGTTATCATTGCGATCAAGCATCGCACCAACCTTAAAAATGGATTTAATTCGCGAATTACAGACCACTTTGAATAATCATAACGTGTATATACGAAGTTTTAAACAAAACTTAGAACTTAACTCATTACATAATTTAAAGCTAATTATTCATTCTAATCGCACTCCACAGACAGCACACAGAGGCAGATACAATGCTCCTACTGTAAACGAGGTAGCCGTTCTCTTGGTCGATGAAGACAAAGGTCCCAGGGATATAGTCTTACACGGTAGAGACGGACAGCTCAAAAGAGTTTCTGAGCTACATCGGTCCTATGATCCACTACAGTATCCTGTAATGTTTGTGACAGGTGAAGACGGTAATTATTTGACTATTCCTCAGCAGGGTTCTGCGCGTAATAAAACTGTTTTATGCATTTAGATTAATGTTTAGAACTAACTCTTTTAATCCGTTACATTATTACAGAGACTTATTTAGTCAATATTGTGTTGACATGATGGCGAAAATGATATCGGAAAGATTAAATTATATTTCGCGGAATCAACAAAGACTGAGGGCTGATGACTACATCCATCTCAGAGATGCCTTAAATCAAGACGCAAATGTTGACCCATCAAATATCGGTCTACATGTCATATTGCCATCATCATTTACGGGTTCTCCGCGTTTCATGCACGAGAAAACGCAGGACGCGATGACGTACGTCCGAAATTATGGTAGACCTGACTTATTTGTCACTTTTACATGCAACCCCGAATGGCCTGAAATTAAAGCAGAGCTGCTACCAGGACAACGGTCTTTCGACCGTCATGACATAATTTCACGTGTGTTTCATTTAAAAATGAAGAAATTCATCAAATTATTTGTCAAAGAACAGATATTCGGTAAAGTAATATGTTATATGGCAAGTGTAGAGTGGCAGAAGCGCGGTTTACCTCATTGTCATTTGCTGTTCTGGCTAGAAACTAAAATACAACCAGATGAGATCGACAGTGTCATAGTTGCGGAACTACCCGATCAACAAATTGATCCGGTACTACACGACATTATAACTAAAAATATGGTACATGGACCCTGCGGAGAACATAATTTAGCTGCACCATGCATGAAGAACGGTGTCTGCACAAAAAAATACCCTCGGCGTTTCATTAACGACACCCAGACCGGAGAGGATGGGTATCCAGTTTATCGTAGGCGCGATACAGAAAATGGCGGTCGGAGCACTACGTTACAACTCAGGGGCAACATGGTGACGATAGATAATAGGTGGATTGTTCCATACTCCCCGCTACTATGTAAGACTTTTAATGCTCATATAAACGTGGAGTATTGCCACTCTGTCCAAGCGATTAAATATATATGTAAATATATAAATAAAGGTTCGGATCAGGCAACTTTTAGCCTTAGAAACCCACACGATGAGGTCGAAAACTATTTAAATGGAAGGTACATAAGCACATCTGAAGCTGTCTGGCGCTTATTTGAATTTCCTATTCACGAGCGGCATCCTACTGTAGTGCATTTGGCCGTTCATCTAGAGAACGGTCAAAGGGTGTATTTTACACCAGGGACAACTCATCGAATTGTCCAAAACCCACGCAATACCACATTACTGGCATTTTTCTCTCTCTGTAATGAAGATGAATTTGCGAAAACTCTTCTGTATCATGAAGTCCCGCAATACTATATATGGGCAAATAATAAATTCACTAGAAGGAGGCATGGTGAAGATGTAGTTGGACATCCGGGGATAAAAAAAGATGCCGCTTTAGGTAGAGTCTACGGGATACATCCATCCCAATCAGAGTGTTTTTATCTTAGGATTCTACTGCACCACGTACGCGGTCCGACCTCATTTGCATACCTTAAAACTGTAAACGGTATTGTCAAAGAGACGTATCAAGCAGCATGCCGTGACCGAGGTTTACTTGAAAACGATGACCATTGGGGAAACACTTTAAGCGAAGCTTCGTTGTCACAGTGTCCAAAAAAACTAAGGGAGTTGTTTGTAGTCATACTTTTATTTTGTCAACCATCGGAACCATTGAAGTTATGGGATACTTTCAAAGATCAGTTCTGTGAAGATATTAGACATCGGATCAGACAACAGAATCAGGATAACACTTTACCCTTCACTGAAGTTTATAATGAAGGATTAATTGAAATTGAAAACAAACTTATAGAATTAAATGACAAAAATTTAAGTGATTTTGGATTACCTTCTCCCGTTCGTACCCAGAATAATACTATTGACACAATGGTACAACAGTATAACAGAAATGATCTAACAGCGTTTGTTAATGACAATGTGCCCAAATTAGTACCGGATCAAAGACATGCTTATGAGACTATTGTGGACAGCGTGATCAATAACATGGGGAGATTATTTTTTTTGGACGCACCAGGAGGCACTGGAAAGACTTTTCTCGCAAATTTGATACTTGCTAAGATACGGCAATCAGGGAAGATAGCGATTGCAGTTGCTTCGTCAGGAATTGCTGCAACTCTCTTGAACGAAGGAAAAACTGCTCACTCTTCGTTTAAACTCCCGCTATCCGTATCTTTAGATCAACGGTCTACATGCTCTATTCGGAAAAATGGGCCTCTTGGTAAGTTGCTGCAAGACGCGTCGTTGGTAATATGGGATGAATGCACCATGAGTCATAGATCTCATGTGGAGGCCGTGGACCGTACTTTAAGAGACCTCCAAGCTCTGCTGATGTCATGGGTGGTATCACTTTTGTATTTGCTGGAGATTTCCGACAAACGCTTCCAGTCGTCAACAGAGGTACGCGAGCAGATATTATGAAAGCATGTTTAAAATCATCTCACCTTTGGACATCTGTACACCATTTGAATTTGCGCACCAATATGAGAGCTCATCTACATGGAAATATGCATAGCAACTTTCCACAACAGCTTCTGAAACTTGGAGAAGGAATTTTTCCATCTTTAAAAACTTTAACTTTGGATGAGTCTCTAGGCCAAATAGTCCATAATTTAGATAGTCTGATAGATGCTATATATCCTGACATCGAAAACTTAGATCAAAATGATTTTCGTTGGCTGTGTGGTAGAGCAATAGTTTCTCCCAGGAATGAAACAGTCAACGAAATAAATAATTTAATTATGCAGAAAGTACCGGGTGAAGTTAAGTGCTATAAATCCATAGACACCGTCACTAACCCCGAGGACGCAGTGCACTACCCCCAGGAATTTTTAAATTCCCTGAACCCCGCTGGGCTACCACCTCATGAACTATCGTTAAAAGTTGGCACGCCGATAATGCTTCTCAGAAATTTGAGCCCCCACAACATGTGCAATGGTACGAGACTTCTTATCAAGGAGCTAAAAGATAATTTAATAGTAGCGAAGATTATCACCGGCCCTGCAGCTGGTGAATTAGCTCATATACCAAGAATACCCATGATCCCTACTGATTTGCCAATACCTTTCAAAAGGCTCCAATTTCCAGTAAAAATTTCTTTCGCACTAACGATAAACAAATCACAAGGCCAAACATTCAAATTAGTAGGAATTGATTTACGAAAAGAATGTTTTACGCATGGGCAACTTTACGTTGCCCTATCACGGGTCGGGGCTCCCGACCATCAGTATATTTTGTTAGCTGAAAATAATTTAACGTCAAATGTTGTATATAGAGAAGCTCTACAATAATTTAGTTATGTATCCTAAAAAAACAGGTTGCACTGCGGGACTGCAGGCAGAAGTGAACTCTTTTGCCGGGAGCAAGACTTAGTTAGCGCTTTGCGGGCGGTCCTTTAGTTAGTTCTAATAGAGATATATTTAGTATCGGCTGTGCACCCGTACGAACCCGGGCGGGTCGCTAGTAAAATATAATAGAATAACAGTCGACCATAATTAAGTGGAGACAATAGAAAACTATCCACTTCCCACAAACTTAAGAGAACTTATATCATTTTAGCACGCTTTTATTAGCTTGGCGGGTTGTATGTATGTATGAATGAATGTAGCGGAATCTTTAAGCTTAATTTTCACTGGTTTCTAAAAATCTGATCGACTTGGAATTTTGCACACCTATCAACGACCGATGACAATGCAATAATTTGATAAAAGTTTTCCATTACCCTTATTAGGATTGCCAGGATTAATATTTTCTTTTTTAGATCTTCTGTAGAAGAGTAAAAAAGACAGAGCTAACGCGCGGTCTGCGCATGCCTGCACTCTCCGAGTTACTCTTACTGATTTCGGGAGTCTACGACTTACTCTTTCGAATTCGAACTTGCTCGGGCACACGGCACTGCAGTACGAATAGAAGGCTAAAACGTTTTCAGGGTAGTTGCATTCTCACTTTGTATAGTCTCTACACATGCGTAGATACTACAAGTCTCATACACGCAAATTTACTCTATTCAATTTTCATATAAGATGAAATAATTTTCATATAAGATGTAATTTTGTTAACTACAATAAAATAATCAAAACTGGAGCTTTACATCTCGTTTTGATTGTGTCATATAATCCACGGTCTTCTTTTTCTGTGCTGAGAGTATCTATTCTGTGTCAAGGCCAATGCTAGCCTATCTTTGTACATATAGTCGGTAAAGAAGGAATTAAATATAACATAATTAAATCGGACTATAAATCACTGACTAAACGAAAACAATAATTTTCATTCAGAAAAACAAGGCTCGACCTTCAATCAATGATCTATATGGGAAAAAGTATGTAACATATTGATTATGTCAGTATATTTACAGAAAATTCATTAAAAACTTTGCAGCTATAGTAAAATCACTCGCAATACATCTCAGAGGAGACAGTGGTGGAGTTAGTAAAAACCAAAGTGCAAAAGTAAAAATTAGTCTTGGCCGATAAAATAAAGTAAAAGATGCTCTTCAGGCACAAGTTGAATTATTCCAACCTGAATTTTCCAAACCATTCGAATTAACTACCGATGCAAGCAATTTCGCTATCGGCGCAGTTATTTCCCAGAATAAGAAACCTATAGCATTTATTTCACGAACCTTAAATGAAACAGAGCTAAACTACAGTACTAATGAAAAAGAATTATTAGCTATTGTTTGGTCTTTGCAAAAACCTGTATGGCATCGCTGACCTAACAATATATACTGACCATTAATCATTAATCTTTTCGACTCGGACAAAAATCCAAACACGAAACTTAAAAGGTGGAAAAACTTCATAGAAGAATATGGAGCAAAATTAGTGTATAAACCTGGACACCAAAATGTTGTGGCGGATGCTTTATCAAGGCAGCAAATTAATAATACATCCAGTTGCTCACAACATTCAGCGCAAAGTTCACCAACAGAAGGTATTAAGATATTTGATAAATACTCTAAGTACTATTATGTACGTAGGTTACATAGCAAAACAAATTGTCATGAGTACATTGAAGAAATTCTCACACAAATATACCCAAACACTCAACATTTAATGGCTGATAACGAAAATGTATTTACCAGCGTTGTGGCAAAGAGCCTTTATGAACGCTTACAAATACAGCATACAACAACACCAATTCACCATTCGACAACCAACACCCAAGTCGAACGCATTCACGGCACTCTGATCAAAATATCAACAGTCTTGGCATAGAAAATAACACTTTACCAGGAGACGAATTATTTAATACAGTAAAGCAATATAATAAAACTATTCATTCTACAACAGGATGTAGGCCTGAGGACTTTTTTTCAATAGAGAAAGTTACCCCGATATTATAGGAAAACTTGAAGACAAACAAGAGAAATTGCTCAAGTATCACAATAAAAATCGACATTCAATAATCTGCAAGGAAGAAAATATAATATACCCTAAAACACACCGCCACAATAAAAATAATATCAAATACTTACAACACAAGGAAAAAGAAGATCGTGGGGACACAATCTTAACAGTGAAGGATAAGATTATTCATAAGGACAATATACGCAGACAAGCTACACAATGTACAAGTCAGCTGGAACTATGATTATACTCAGGAATATATACAGGAAATGTCAAATAATTAATCCCTTTAGAACACTATCGCATACGATTTATCGTTTACTCTATACTCACAACCTTCATAACAGTACTATGTGTATACAGTATAGTAAAATTAGGTAATTATTGTAAAGAAACAAAACAATCAGAAACAAGAAGATTTGCTGAACACATTTACGGGAGAAAAAGAAAGCTTACTTGAAGTATAGGTCGTTGAAAACTGAAGAAAGTGAACAATGCTACAAAAACCAAAGAAACGCTACAAGTAAAAGAATAAGAGAAATTCAAGAATCCTACTGGGAAGGTTTTAAAAAATCGATGGAACGAGATGTGTATGGTGCGCAAAGGAAAGTGTGGAAGATGCTTAGAAACAGGAAGTTAGAAGTAAATGAAACTGTTCAATTACATCCAATAAATATTGACAAATGGGAATCATATTTTAAAGAGCTATACAAAAACAAAAACGACACCACGACAACATCTGATTCTTGCTTTGGATATGAAACTGAAAGCGAAGTGCTAAAGTTATGGTAAATGAGAAATTTACCAACAGTATAGAGTGTACCACAGGATTGCGGCAAGATTCATTAAGTCCGCAACTTTTTAATCTAATTATAGATAAAACTATTTCTGAAGTTAACCAACTTCAAGGCTACAAACTAAACAATCAAAACATAATAATTATTTGCTATGCAGACGATACAGTTTTAATTGCTGAAAGTGAAGATAATCTTCAAAGGCTCTTGGCCCGTTTCGTTACTACTGGTGATTTAATATGGAAGTTTCAACTGCAAAAACAAAATCAATAGTAATATCTAAGGAACCAATAAGGTGTAAGCTAGAAATTAACCAGAACATTATAGAACAAAATATGCAATTCAAATCGAACGATCGGAAAGATGGGCGCAAACCTGGATATCATCTTCAATAGAAAATTAATATCAGTTATGTATTTAAATATTATATATATAATTCAGTATTAATTATATGATAAACTAGCTTATACCCGTGGGCTTCACCCCACATTTCTATCAAAAAGTATGCAATGTAAATAAAACAGCTTTAACTTTTTTAAGTCAGCTTAGGTATTATTTAAAACGATCGGATATACGACATTTTTTGTTATATTATTTTGAGTACAAATAAAAAGGTTTTTCGGTTCGCCAACTCTGGAGCAGGCTACATATAATTGGCCATGGGTAAAACATGAGTTGGTTAGATTGACTCCTGCTACAGCTAATGATTGTCCCTGACTTTTATTTATGGACATTGCGAAGCCAGTCTAATAGGAAATTGGAGGCGTTCAAAATTGAAAGGTATATCCCTTTTTGAACGTAGTCCCATCGGTATCTTTGGAATTCTTGGTATGAAAACTTTGTGGTTTTCAAAATTTTCTGATAATGCCATAGCTTCTATAACATTCGGTAAAAGTTTCGTGATGATTAGCCTTGTGCCATTGCATAAACGTGGAGGATCCAAATTACGCAGCATAATTATCATGGCCCCCTTTTTAAGGATCAGTCGATGAGGAGGAATTCCTGATGGGTCCAAGGAGTTAAGAAACACAACGGGATAATGAACAGCCTGGGATTCTTCGACGACTGTGTCAATGGAATGATAAGTTGTGACAGTTCCTGGTAGTATTTCTTGAATTTTGGAATTAATGACATTTACATCGTCATTCTTAGGTGCCAAAATGGCCCTTTCTCGAAGCCATCTATAGTTTGTGTGATTGGCTGAAATATTTTGAAATACCCTTTCAATCAAAGCATCGCCCGATAACATAAGTTGACAAAAACGTGGAGGAAAAGAAATTAAATTTGGTGGTAAAGAAACTGGTATTTTTCCATTGCCTATTGTAAGTAGTTGTTCAGAAAAACTTTGATAATAGCAAATTTGGGGGTTCAGGTAGAGGAGGGAGGTGGATCTGTCCGCTAGAACAACACATTCCAGGCGGCTCAGTTTTAAACTTTCGTGCTTGGCAAAAATTGCAGACTATGGTCAGTTCGCCTATTGTTACTTGCGGGTGATACTGATATTCAGCATCTGGTTTATAGTCAAACGCTTCTCTCTTTAAGGTATTAATCCTCACACAACGCGTTGGTACTGCCATTCTCATCTGACTGAGCGAAGTGAATGCTGCTCTTTTGTTTCATTTGCTCGATTATCAGCTGCAAGTGATCGCAGTCCTTGGCGTCTAAGCTCGCCTTGCTTTTCGTTTTCATTCGCTCGAGAAGCAGCGGAATTTAATCGCAATGTTTCACGCCTAAGCCTAGTTTGCTCTTCGTTTTCATTTGCTCTACACAAAACTTCCCGCCTGCGCAAATCAGCTAAACGACTCGCATGCGCTTCCTCTGACTCATTTGCTCTATTTGCTCGACTGTTTGCTGCCTTCTGACTATGACGACTGAGACGCGGCCTTTTACGGGAAGGCATTTCACCAAATAAAAATATTACATTAAAGAACAGTAATAGATATTCATTTTTTATAAACCAAAAATACATACATATATTATTTTATAGATTTTTTAATGCAATTTAATACATTTTCCTTTAACTTTTATAATCTAGAAATGTGGTATAGTAGTAAAACTTTTTGCAACTACGAACTGAAAAACTGCTGAAAATAACCAATAACAGTCCAACTTTTAGAAAAACGCACATGAAACACGCGAAAACATTAAAATCCCACTTTTGTCATTCGATAGATTATTTGTATCACCAAATATATAAATCACACTTAAAATATTTTTAAAACCATAACTAAAAAAAAAATAAATAATTGGCGCGTACACTTCTGTTAGGTGTTTGGCCGAGCTCCTCCTCCTATTTGTGGTGTGCGTGTTGATGTTGGTCCACAAATGGAGGGACCTACAGTTTCAAGCCGACTCCGAACGGCAGATATTTTTATGAGGAGCTTTTTAATGGCAGAAATACACTCGGAGGTTTGCCATTGCCTGCCGAGGGGCGACCGCTATTAGAAAAATGTTTTTATTAATTTTGCTTTCACCGAGATTCGAACCAACGACCTCTCTGTGAATTCCGAATGGTTATCACGCACCTACCCATTCGGCTACGGCGGCCGCCATAATTTCTTCACATAAATAATCACTCTTACCACCTTTTTAAACTTTTGAAAGTAAACTTAATTATAAGTGGTGAATTGCTTATTATTATTTTAGTAATTTTAAATTATAAGATTGCACTTCTAAAAGCTTTTTGCGAATATAGATATTACAATGAAATGCATCAGCTGTTTTTTGTTTACATATTTACAGTGATGGCGATTTAGCGATGATTTTATAACTTGTGGTGTACACTGTCAATATTTTCCGCTAGTTAAACTTGCACTTCAATTTGATATGTGTTGTTTGCTATTTTATTAATTTGGATTATTTCATATTTCATTTCAAAATAAAACTATTTTAGCTTACATACGTAATCAAATAGCTTTGAGTGTAATATTTATGTAGCTAAACCGGCATTATTATCTAGGCATGGCGTAGTTTTTAAAGCATTTTTTTTAAATAAAATTGATATTTCGCTTAGATTGCTGGACTGTTTACTTACCGATAAAGCCTTACCAATAAGAGAATGCATTCAATTCAGCAATACCTCTATCGTTGATAATATAAATTCGTTTCTATATCAAATGGTCTAACCCCCATTTTTCTCTAAGCTCTTATTTTTTCTAGGAGTACTAAATACTAACTTCATTAAACATTTTACCAATTTTTGGTATTCTACCATTAATGCGTTCAGTGATATGCAGTATGAAAAATCCCATTTGTATAGGAGGTGTCACGCCCCATTTCTAGCTATCACCAGTTTTCATGCAGGTGTTAGGTATTAACTTTATATAATCTCTTACCAAATTTCAGTTGTCTAGCCCAAATACTTCCGGAGATATGGTGAATGAAAAATTGCATTTACATGGGAGGTCCCAAGCCCCCATTTTCGTTTTTCTCAGTTTTCTTGGAGGTGTTAGGGATTAACCTTTTAACCTAACAAATTTCATTGGTCTAGCCTAAATACTTCCAGAGATATGGACTATAAAAAATTCCAGTTGTATGGGAGGTGCCACGCCCCCTTTTTCGTTATACGCAGTTTTTCTGGATGTGGTAAGGATTAATGTCATATAACTCTTACCAAATTTCAGTAGTCTAACGTAAATACTTCCAGAAATACGGACTGTTAAAAATTCCCCCTATATATATCAAAGTATTTTTTAGCCCATGACCATCCCGGTAAGGTATCCAGTTCGTGTTTCAAATTTGGTTACGATCGGTTTATGCGTTTAGGACGCAAGTCGATCTATAGATACGTACATAATTTGAATTTTATATATGTATGTATATAGATAATAATACTCGTATCATATGTATATAATTTAAGAAAAGATTTTTGAACATTGAAGCACTAACCATAGAAAAGCAATAATAATGTATTATTTTTACTATTATATGAATTTAATTTATACTTCAGTCTAAACAACACGTGGCCGGCTATGCTAAATTGAAAAAGTAAGAACAACGGAATTTCACTGATTGCGTTCACTACGAAATACATAGATTTGATTTATTCTTTAGCCTCAGCAACACGTGGTTGTAATGCCATTGTCCCGATTTACACGAGGAGACATCTGGAAGGGAGACACTGGAAATTCTCTTTTGATGTTTCATTCGCGTACACACGGGCAAAAATGTTTCCGCGACATTTTGACATTTAATACTTTAGCATCGTCTGGTTCGGATGTATTCTAGCACGCGCTTACATGTAAAGCAGAGAGCGTTCGACAACAGTTTCTTAAATATATGAATGAAAAATGCAAACTGGTTAAATAATAAATAACACTGTGGTACAAAAAAAAAAAGTTGCAAAAAAACTTTGGATCGGACATGGTGAGGGTTGTAGCTTATGAAAAACTGAAAAGAATGGTATGTATTAAATTTTGAATACACCCTCAAAATCTCGTTTTAGAGCCAAAAATCCGTTTTTAGGCATATTCATGTACAAAATACATCGTATCTTTGTCATTTTTTGACGAAATTCAAATTCTTTTTTTCATTTTCCAGCCAAAAGTTTAGCCTTTCCAACCGTGAAAGAATTTTTTTATTATCTTTTGAATTCATGGAGATAGAGACCAAAAACTTTCAAAAAATTTGATTTTTTTACTTATTTTTCAACTTTGAGACTAGTTGGTAGCTTTAATTTTATATAAAACATCTATTTTCTCTTATTACATCAAAAGTGTATTTAATTTTGCTTTTAATGACCCCTAATTCAAAAGAATTCGTTGGAAATTATCCAAGGAATTGCGTTTACAAGATTATAGTCACTTTACTAGTTTTACAAGTAATGTGATATTTTTTCTATTCTTACTTCCTCGTATTTTTTTTTTTGCATTTTATGCACTTTTCTATACTTTTTCCACAAAATTATCAGTGTGTAGAGTTTTATAATATGTTTATCTGATACTATAGAATAATAATAAATTTTCCCTCATACTTACGTATGCGCGGTCAAAAATTTGATTACATAGCAAAGCTATTCATATATCGATATAAACTATGAAGTTTCATTTCGTTTTTGGCGTGAAAGAATTGTTTGCTGCTATCTTCAATGTTATAAGGAATCAATAAAACGGAACTGTCATGTCGTTTATGTGCTAAAGATACAAAAAACGTGTGTTCAGAAATGATTTGCGAAAATCGAAATAGCTTTTGCTACATTTGCGGCTGGTTTATAGATAAGAAGCATCGTTTAAAATTTGAAAACAATAAAGCAATGGTTCTAACTAGTAAATGGTATGAACCAGAGTATATTTGTGTGGCTTGTTCTTCAAAATTAAAACTAGCAAAATCAAAAAAGAATAACAATCATCTACAACTTTTGAGTCCAATGATATGGAAAAATCAAACTTATCATAAAGAAGAAGATTGCTATTTTTGCCAAACAAATGTTACTGGTCACCATTACAAAACACGTTGTAATATTTCGTCGTTTGTGCTGATAATGTATTACGAGCAACATATGCAGTCGATAATGCGCAATATTGATATTGTATTGATCCTTTGCTGATAAATCTAGATATCTACCATATATATATAAAAATTAAGCCGAAAAAAAGTGTGCATTTGTCCGGAGTAATCTCAGCAACGCGTGTAAGGAACACAATGCAAGTTTCACACATTGTTGGTGTTGCTTTGGCAAAGATTTCTGTGAAGTTTAGTTGAAATCCGATAACGCGAGTTAGTGTAACAGAAAACACACTACTGTAAACGATGACATCATCCAATGTATGATACAGAATCAGTAGTTTAGTTTTAAAAATATTCCTATTCCTATTCAGCAAATAGTAAACTAAATAAACATTATCAGCAAATAGTATATTATCAGCAAACAATAAACTAAAGAAACATTATCAGCAAATAGTATATTTCTATTATCAGCAAATAGTATATTTCTATTATCAGCAAACAATTAACAAAAGAAACCAGAGCCTATAAATAGACGATTAAGCATAGAAATAAGTTAGTCTTATAATATACTGAAGCATGTGTACTTCAGTTTATAATTGACATAAGTACATATTGATACAAATAAAATATATCTTTTTACTTAAACATCAAAAGTACTTATTTAATTGGGGGCTCAACCGGGATTAATAAGTGAATAAAAGGAACTCCTAAAAAATCAAATTCCACACGTCCTGAAAAAGAGGACAAGGAGAACCAAAAATAAAACTGGACCTCTTCCGCAAAAAGCGATTACAAGTGTTTGACCAAAGCAGAGGAATCATAATGGAAGCAAGGTTAGTAACCTTGGAACAAGGCTATGCCACTGTAGAAGCAAAATTAGCCCAGCTGCAGCAAGCGCAAGTACCTAATATCGAAGAATTCCAACCGATAATTCCCAGGATAAACAATGCAAATGAAATAAATTTGAGACTATTCGAACGGCTACCAGTGTTCAACGGAGACACATCCAAATACAGGACATGGAGGGCAACCATTATATCAGCAATGAGTCCCATAGAAGCCTTTCGTGATACCAAACCATATTACGATGCATTATTTATAATACGTCACACGAAGATCGAAGGAGAACCAGCAACTCTTCTACAGAATCATGGCACAGTATTTCACTTACAAGCAATACTCAATCGCCTAGATTACAGCTACGCCGATATTAGAAGCTATAACGCCCTTATAGAGGAAATGAAAAGACAAATACAAGGAAGACAGACGCTATCCGAATTCCATAGCAAGATCTGTCAAATCTTTAATTTAGCAATGACTAAATGCGAAATTGATTACCCAGGGAATACTCACTCTCTACAGCAAGTCACAAAAGAAATGGCCATAGATTGCTTCCGCAATGGCATAAATGATGAATTTACTCAACACACATTATATGCAGCAAAACCAAGAGATTTAGAAAGTGCATACGCAATTGCCACGGAGATTCTTTATAAAAGGCAGAACAATCCGATACGACGAGAAGCATATAACTACCCCAAACACCCACAAAACGAAAGGAGGTATCAACCAGGAGTTCAACCTATTCCCCATATGGAAAGACCAAACCCGACACCAATGGACGTGGATACATCAATAGGAAGATTCCGGCAACCCACGAATAATCAGCATCAACAACAGCAATCGTATCAACAGAATCCCTTCAGAAACAACTATGAACGACAAAGAGCAGGATACGCACCTTTCAATCCCAATAGAGGAGAACAATTTAAACGAAACCACCAACCAACGTCATCCAGATATAATATAGCACCGCAGAAGCTACAAAGGATCAACCAAATAACGGATAATAATAGTGATCAGTCATTAAAGGTAAATATAGATGAAAGTGAATTTGAAAATAGAGCTACTTTTTTAGACGAGTAAATAATCTGCCGTGTCTTCAGATTATTTTGCATGATAATAAAAAACTATTGGTTTTAATAGACACAGGTTCGACATTAAATTATATTAGGAAAAATATTCCAAATGGAAAGACCTTCCCAGTTAAACAATTTGTTAGTAGAACTCTGAATGGTTCAAACACAATAAACTCAGCCAAGAAGATAAGAATGCTAGGACAAGAATTAGTATTTTTTGAAATCAAAGAATTAAAAGAATTGGATATGATATTAGGAGAACAATCCTTGAGAGAAATGAAAGCTGGATGTCAGTCAAGTAAATTTCACAATAGATGAGAGCAAATATAAAAAAGAGGTTGAAGAAATTATGAGAATTAATGAGGAAACAAATCCTATTTTACCATTTACGACAACAATTGAAGCAACGATCCGCACTAAAACTGAAGAGCCAACATGGACGAAACAGTACCCTAACCCCTTTTCAGACAATAATTTTATAAATAAAGAAATAAACAAAATGCTAGAGAATAATATAATTAAACCCAGTAAAAGTCCCTATAACTCACCCGTATGGACAGTACCAAAGAAAGGAACTGACGAGTTAGGAAACCCTAAGAGAAGAATGGTCATAGACTTCCAGAAATTGAATAGCGAAACCATTACCGATAGATATCCCATACCTGATGTCAACATGACAATACAGAATTTGGGGAAAGCAACTGTTTTTACAACCCTAGATTTGGAAGCAGGTTTCCATCAGATAAAAATCAAGGAGTCAGACACCGAAAAGACAGCCTTTAGCATAAACGGAGCAAAATATGAATTCTTAAGGCTGCCGTTTGGACTAAAGAACGCACCTTCAATATTTCAAAGATGCGTAGATGACATATTAAGGAATTACATAGGAAAATTCGTGCATGTATATATAGACGATGTGTTAATATATTCATCCTCACACGATGAACATATGGAACACATAAGAATTGTTGTAAATGCACTGCGTCAAGCAAATATGAAGATTTCATATGAAAAATCTCATTTTTTCAAAAACAGCACTGAATATTTAGGACATATTATTAAACATAACAGAATAACCGTAGACCCACAAAAAATTGAGACCATAAAAAATTACCCTGTGCCTATGAATCTGAAAGAATTAAGATCATTTTTAGGACTAGCAGGATATTATAGAAAGTTCATCAAAGACTACGCCAAGATTACCAAACCCCTAACATTGTTTTTACGAGGAGAAAACGGTCTCGTAAAGAAAAATCAAAGTGAAAAAATGCAAATAAAATTAGATGAGGAAGCCATAAAAGCGATGAATATATTAAAAAAGGAATTACAAGCACAAGTCGAACTCTTTCAACCCGATTTCAATAAACCCTTTGATTTAACCACGTACGCAAGTAATTTTGCCATAGGAGCTGTGTTATCCCAAGGTAGAAATCCCATTTGTTTTATATCCAGAACACTAAGCGAGACGGAACAAAAATATAGCACAAACGAAAAAGAGTTATTAGCCATAATTTGGTCACTACAAAAGTTCAGGAACTATTTATATGGACGATCAGACCTTACAATCTACACGGATCATCAGTCCTTAACCTACTCTATTTCAGAGAAGAACCCTAATAATAAACTAAAAAGGTGGAAAAACCAAATAGAAGAATACGGTGCCAAACTAGTATACAAACCAGGTTCTCAAAACATCGTTGCAGATGCACTAGGTCGGCAACAAATTAATCAATTAACCGACTCAGAATCGCAGCACTCTCAACTCAGCTCACCCACTGAAACCATAAGAAGGGTAGGCACTAGCTTAAACCATTTTAATAATCAAATTTTTATCCAAACTAACAATGGATTAGTAAGAATAGAAAGTAAAAATATATTCGGAAAATTTAGACACACCATATACTTCACCACTATAGAACAATTGATAAGTGATATTAAAGGCGTACTACACCCAAACAATATTAACGCCATAATCACTACCGAAGAAATTCTATATCAAATAAAAACCACACTAGTACAAACTTTCCCAACCACTACTTTTGTAATAGCAAATGCATTAGTCAGAGACATCACTGACGAAAATGAACAGAATGAGATAGTTGAACAAATACACAGAAGAGCACATAGAAATTATAGAAATAATATAAAAGAACTCTCTGAGAGCTATTACTGGCCTAACATGCAAGATATGGCAAAGAAGGCAGCACAAATATGTGAGATATGTAAAAAATGTAAATACGACAGACGACCGAATAAATTACTTTACGGAAAAACACCAATACCAAATGAAGTAGGTACACATTTGCACATGGATACATTTTTTATGGACAACCAAACATATATAACTACAGTAGACAGATACTCAAAATTCTGCTATATAAGAAAAATACCAGATAGGAAAAACACATACATATATTTGAATGAAATATTATCACAAATATTCCCATACGCAACGAACCTAACAACCGATAACGACCCGACATACGTTAATGTAATAGCAAAATCCCTATACGATCGACTACATATACAGCACACAGCAGTGCCACCACAACATTCGACAACGAACGGTCAAGTAGAGCGGACACACAGCACAATAGTGGAGCTAACTAACTTACTAGTAAAGGAAACCAAAGGTAAGCACGAAGAGGTGATATTCGAAGCAGTACGACAGTACAATAAAACCATTCACTCGGTCACAGGACATAAACCCGAGGACGTGTTTTTCAACAGAGGAGGATACGACTATAAAGTCATCGGAAATAGAATTCGTTATAATCAAGAAAGAGATATCACCCAACAGAAGGCACCGAACAAACAAATTACTTACAAGGAAGGAGATATTATTTACGTTAAGAGAAGCCGAAGAAATAAAAAACACGATAGATTCATAAAAAAAATAATTGAACAGGATAACGGTAAAACAGTCACAATCACAACTGATAATAGAATAATACACAAAGATAACATCCGTACGAACTAGAAATGAATCTCATAATAATATTAATCTTGCTGTGCATAAACAGAAAATAGTGAACAGCCAATTTGAAAAAATACTAGAAAAAATTAACCCTAAAGCTTTTACACAAAAACATTTAACCGAAGTACTTTATGAACTTAATAGTCTCACGACAACTATTAACTTAGCAAAAAATAACAATTCCTTATCGACTTCACTAGACTTAGAGGAAATTACGAGAATTATATCGCATGAACAAACAGATATTTTAATAAAAAATATTTTAGAACACTCAGAAGTAAAAATAGCTAAATACGAACAAAGTTTTATTATTATGTATAAATATCTATCCTAGGATAGAAAGGAAATTCGAACAATTTCATATTCACTCAATATCTTCAAAAAGAGGTAAAATCATAATGGACAAAAACATAGCTCTATGTAACAATAAAGAATACGTAAGGCTCACTAATTGTAAAGATTTTATTGAACAAACTATATGTAAACAAAATATTAAAGATAATTATACAATAGAAATTTTAAAAAGACATGACGCACAATGTAATACCTACATATATTAGAAGAAAGAAAACAAAAATTACTAGAGTCCAAATTGTAAATGAGGACATTTAATTTTAAGAGGGAGGAGAGTTAGTGTAACAGAAAACACACTACTGTAAACGATGACATCATCCAATGTATGATACAGAATCAGTAGTTTAGTTTTAAAAATATTCCTATTCCTATTCAGCAAATAGTAAACTAAATAAACATTATCAGCAAATAGTATATTATCAGCAAACAATAAACTAAAGAAACATTATCAGCAAATAGTATATTTCTATTATCAGCAAATAGTATATTTCTATTATCAGCAAACAATTAACAAAAGAAACAAGAGCCTATAAATAGACGATTAAGCATAGAAATAAGTTAGTCTTATAATATACTGAAGCATGTGTACTTCAGTTTATAATTGACATAAGTACATATTGATACAAATAAAATATATCTTTTTACTTAAACATCAAAAGTACTTATTTAATTCGCGTGTGTGTGCGGTGCGTCGGTTCAGTGAGTGTGTTTTTGCTATTTGCCGCACGTATTTTTTGTACCGCACATAGCATTCATTAGAATTGAATACATTTTGGTCGTGTGTGTCTGGGCCGATTATTATGAAATTTGGTATATATATATATTTTTCCATGGAGAACGTTAGTATAATATGCTTATTGATTCCACTTGCCACCAGGTGGCGCTGCCGAAGGCCAAAACGAGTACCCGGGTAACCCTAGGATGTGTTTTTACATTGTGGGTATCAAATCAAAGCTACTGATGAGTGCTTTAATACAGAGTATTTTTTAGATCTCTGAGTGACCAGGGTCTCGAGATATAGTCGAAAAGGTTGACCAAGGTACCCTTGGATGTGTTTGTACAATATGCGTATCAGATGGAAGCTTTTAAGTGAAGTAATTTTTACTGCCCGTTTCCGGGATAAAGAGAGGAGATGGAGCTTGAGGTGGAAGAGGAAAAGGAATAGCTACAGGAGGAGGAAGAGAAAGAAGAAGACCACTTATTATTAAAAAAATATATATGTAAAAAAATTCTAAAAAAATTTTAAATGTTACATATACGCTTATTATATAAACGTTAATCTGAAGTCAGTTATAGTGAACAATTCATTGTATCATTGCCGGCGTGATTGGTGATCGTTTCCTTAATTTTTTGTAGAAAGGTTATGCTAATATGAGATATTACCTATATCATTCATATATTTACGTATTACCTGTGTACTCACAAATATACGGTTGAAGCAAATATATGTAATTTTTTTTACTTCGCCTGGAAAAGTTTATATAAATTTAAGAAGAGTAAATAGAACTTATTTTATATCAGACTTCACGCAAAAAAGTAATTTGTACCTGAACACATAGCTGGGTTAAAGCGGAGGGGAATAGAACAGTTATCTTCTCCTTCTCCGCTTTTTCGTACACGACGAAGTGTATCACCCCATTTACACGAGGAGACATCTGGAAGGGAGACACTGGAAATTCTCTTTTCATGTCTCATTCGCGGCCATACGGGCAAAATTGTTTTCGGCGACATTTTGACATTTAATGCTTTAGCATCGTATGGTTCGGATATATTCTCGCACGCGCTTACATGTAAAGCGGAAAACGTTCGTCAACAATTTCTTAAATATATGAATGAAAAATGCAAACTGGTTAAATAATAAATAATTTGTTGTTTTTTTTAATGAAATATATTTATAAATTCTTATACTTGAATAAAAAAAATTAAATTAAAAATACTTCATATGTAAATAATTAACTTAAAATTAACTTGAGTATCTAGAGATGCAGGGAAAAATTAGAAATCAACATAAACATGTCCCATAACTATTTTAAATTATACCTAATTTACTAGCAAAAATAATCGTGCATTTCCCAAGCAGCGTTCGGATGTTTGTTATCGTTGTTTTCTTCCGTTTGTATGAAAACCAACACATAACTTAGAACTTTCTTCCACAAAAGCAGAAAACGAATGAAGCAACTGTCAAAAATTGCTTTAAGATTGGAAATACGAATAAGAAGAGCAAAGCGTGTCGCCAGTACAGGAGACAAATTCCCTTCCCTCTTCCGCGGCCGTCCTTCACCACCGAACAAAATGTTTCCCTTCCAGTTGAGACATCGTGTAAATGGGCACTATGTATCATACGATTGATGTTGTTGTTTATGTGTAAAGGGGAGCGCATCTATGCAAATGCAGAACGGAACAACGACGCGCTCAAACTTTCTTTCTGATCTGATTCATATGTAAATAATTAACTTAAAATTAACTTGAGTATCTAGAAATGCAGGGAAAAATTAGAAATCAACATAAACATGTCCCATAACTATATTAAATTATACCTACTTTACTAGCAAAAATAATCGTGCATTTCCCAAGCAGCGTTCGGATGTTTGTCATCGTTGTTATCTTCCGTTTCACCCCATTTACACACGGAGACATCTGGAATGGAGACACTGGAAATTCTCTTTTCATGTCTCATTCGCGGACACACGGGCAAAATTGTTTTCGGCGACATTTTGACATTTAATACTTTAGCATCGTCTGGTTCGGATGTATTCTAGCACACGCTTACATGTAAAGCAGAGAGCGTTCGACAACAGTTTCTTAAATATATGAATGAAAAATGCAAACTGGTTAAATAATAAATAATTTGTTGTTTTTTTTTATTGAAATATATTTATTAATTCTTATACTTGAATAAAAAAAATTAAATTAAAAATACTTCATATGTAAATAATTAACTTAAAATTAAACTGAGTATCTAGAAATGCAGGGAAAAATTAGAAATCAACATAAACATGTCCCATAACTATTTTAAATTATACTACTTTACTAGCAAAAATAATTGTGCATTTCCCAAGCAGCGTTCGTATGTTTGTCATCGTTGTTATCTTCCGTTTGCTTGAAAACCAACACATAACTTAGAACTTTATTCCACAAAAGAAGAAAACGAATGAAGCAACTGTCAAAAATTGCTTTAAGATAAGAAATACGAATAAGAAGAGCAAAGCGTGTCGCCGAGTACGGGAGACAAAATCCCTTCTCTCTTCCCCGACCGTCCTTCGCCCTTGAACAAAATGTTTCCCTTCCAGATGTCTCCTCGTGTAAATGGGGTCATTGAATTGTAGCTTATGTGAAACGTTGGAGTTTTTAACACAGCGCCATCTATTAAATACTTACTCAATCCAGTCAACAGATACCGCCATCTGTTAGAATCGTTTAGAGCTAGCAGATAATTAAATACTTACTCAATCCAGTCAACAGATGCCGCCATCTGTTAGCATCGTTTAGAGCTAACAGATAATTGTGACTATTAAATAATAAACAAATATTTTGCAATAAAATAATATTGCGACTATAAATTAAGATAAACGCTATCCTATCTTTCAAGTTGGATCAAACTGCACACAGTGCGCAAATTTGATTAAAATCGGTTAAGTAGTTTAGGAGTCCATCGCGGACAAACAACGTGACACGTAATTTATATATATTAAAGATATATTAATGGTTTTTTAATAGCGCCATCTTAGATACTCAATTCGCCTTAGGTTGCTCGTGCGGAGTTGTTAACCGTTGCTAATGGTCAACTTGTTGGGCTGTTGTAAGCTGTTGCGTTTATTCTTCCCCCTTTAAGTATGATCGTCCTCGATTATTAATATTATTGTAAATTATTAAAGTTTACATATGTACATATGTTGGAATATGACTGGTAGTGCTTGGTAGATACCCTGACTTCCTGGTTCGTTCTGGTTTGCACTGGCTTTATTATTTCCTTTTCCACGTATTGGATTTTTATCGAACGTTTCCTTAGGAAAAATAGAATTATCATAATTGTTGTAATTGCTGCCATTGTTAGGCTTTCAACAGAGAATGTAGCCTTTTTAAAAGAAATGATTTGGTCTGCATTTTTGATGAGTAGATCTTTAAATGATTCTAAGGATAGGAGCTCTATGTGGTTTTTTTCTAGTGGGATTGGTTGAAGTATTTCGGGGTTGGTTTCGATCGGTCTTGCTTCAATATTGCTGAATTGTTGATTATTTATTTTAGTAGTTGAATAATTTACTACTATTATATTATATACTAGCAACCCGCCCAGCTTCGCACGGGTATAAAATATATACCCTATGTCACTCACTGAAAAAATTATTAAAATCGATCCAGTAGTTGTGGCTTATTCATTACTGCCCGTGGCCCGCACGCGTTAAATTTGGAGTAAAACAATTCCCCTTTTTTTATAGCATGAAGATTTCCTGCTATCTTTGGGATATCTAAATTCATACCCTACATTTTTGCATATTAACTTTTTGCATTTTTACATATGTGTTTATTTTATTTTTACAACAATTACTATATTACAGAACTAGCAACCCGCCCAGCTTCGCACGGGTATAAAATATATACCCTATGTCACTCACTGAAAAAATTATTAAAATCGATCCAGTAGTTGTGGCTTATTCATTACTGCCCGTGGCCCGCACGCGTTAAATTTGGAGTAAAACAATTCCCCTTTTTTACAGCATGAAGATTTCCTGCTATCTTTGGGATATCTAAATTCATACCCTACATTTTTGCATATTAACTTTTTGCATTTTTACATATGTGTTTATTTTATTTTTACAACAATTACTATATTACAGAATGTCTTTATATACAACGTTCATAGCCTTCTTGTCATTAGACAATACAAACATGTTTTCTCTAGAGGTTACTCTTGAAAGAGCGACATACAGTTGGCCATGTGAAAAACAGTCAACACTCAAATCTAAGCCTGCAACGTTGAAGGTTTGACCCTGAGATTTATTAATGGTCATTGCAAAAGATGTCTTTACCGGAAATTGTAAGCGTTTAAATTGGAATGGTAGATCCGATGGTATCAGAGGGATTCGGGGAATCAATACATCTTCTCCGGTACCACATCCTGTGAGTATTGTGCACTCTATTATGAAAGTTTTCAGTGATTTTACCAGCAAACGCGTGCCATTGCAAAGTTTAGGTGGACTTAGGTTTCTTAATAAAATAACAGGACAACCTATTTTCAGCTCCATTTTGTGAGGAGGGAGTCCAGACGGGTTCAAAGAATTTAGAAATTCTGTAGGAAATTGAACAGCTTCTTCCAAATCGAGAACAGTATCGACCGAGTAGTATATTTTCGTCGGCGCATCAATCTTTGAAATAATCAAGTTATTTACTTTATCTACTTGTTCGTTAGTTGGTGACAGAATAGCTCTTTCTTTAAACCAAGATATTGTCTTATAACTTCTGTTATCAATGTCAGGATAGGCATTGTTGACTAACTCTTGGATGTTGTCTATCAAAACACAAAGGTTTTCTAGGTTAATCCTTCCCTCACTTTGTATTAATTCTCCATTGCCAACTTTTAGTAGCATCTCTGAAAATAGCCTGTTCTCACGTGAAGATGACGAAACCCTCATATTAGTTTTAAGATCTAATTTATTGACATGCGACCAAAG